>CM042445.1:6648679-7128679 GCA_023631565.1 Gymnocephalus cernua
GAAATGGCACTGACTAATACACCGCAAAACATGACGTTTCTCCTACACACCAAACCCCATGATGACAGGCATTTTAATGAGAGCACTTTGAAGAGTAAAGAGAGAGGGGGGGTGGGGGTTGGAATCTATATACTTCATCTGCAATTTGGTCCTTTTCATTTCAGAACCCCCCCCTCCCAACATTTTGGCGAGGTAGGTTACAAAAAGACACCGCCACCTTATCAAAAATCCAATATCTGTTTAAAAATAAAAATCTAAATGAACAATGTCAAGAGATGGAGAGAAGAAAAAAAAAAAAAAAAAAAAACGAACCAGGACGTCAGGGTCCAGAGGCAACGTCTCCACAGCACTCACCGTTTATTGCCTCCAAACGTCTGTGGCCACCAGTCATCAGTCTTCAACTGAAGCTACTGCACACACGACTGTACAGCCAAGCAGTATGTACAATAGCAATTCAAAAAATATATATATGACAACAGCAGGAAAGGATCAAAACGGTAAACAACTCATTCATGATGGATTTTACTATATAGGTCTTTTTATTGAATATGCCCTGTGTACTCTAGACCCCAAAACCTCTCAACATGATCATGGATGTGAGTTAAAGGCTGTTTCCAGTACACTGAAGGTTGTTTAAATACTGATCTGGTCAAATGCAGCACTTCCCATAGATCATTGCGGTGTTTGAGTCCAAACCGAACTGCAGTCTAAACCACTCGCGTATCGGTCACCGAGCATGTGCACCACCTGCCGACGGCGTGCAGGTGCAAATCACAGACGCGTTGCACAAACGCGCCGATGATCATCGAGTCAGCGTCATGCTTGTTATCAATTGAGACCAGTTATCAATTTCAATGTTAAGCTATTAATTTAATGTCGAGCTTTTGCTTACAGTGAGCTAGAATCCTTTTAAACATCAACTTCGGGGTTTTTATTTTATTTATGCGCTTTTGCAAACACGGTTATGTTTCGCAAGTGTGGGATCCAGTTACAAACTCACTTGTTCGATGTTAAAAGTCCTCAGTTTGCAAACCAAAAATGTTCAAATTAATGCTTGAGGAGTTAGGAGGGATTAGCTGCAGGATGAATTTAGGAGCCAATATGGGGTAATGGACTATGGCAAGCAGATGAAACAGGTCAGTAATTCATCCTTCCAAAAAAACGGCCAAAGAAAAAAAAAAACTATTTCAAAGGTTAGGAAGGAATAATGGCCACATTGTTCCTTCCCGCAGAATGTAGAGGGTAAAGTCATGGCGGAATTTAGCAAAAGGAAGATCTTAGAATTCAGATCGTATAAGAAACAAGATTTGACTGCTAAAATAAGTGGGGGAGGGGTGGACGATAGCTTCTAGATAAGATCGGCCACATTCATGGGCATCTCCTCAACGGTGGTGTTGTAGAATGTCTCAATGTCCCTCAGGGTTCGCTTGTCATCCTCAGTAACCATGTTGATGGCTACTCCCTTTCTGCCGAAACGACCACCCCGACCAATCCTGACAAGAAACAAAAAAGATCAGCGGCATGAGGCACTGTGTATTTGGGTTTGAGTTGTGTTCAAGTCATTCAGGATGGAAAACATTTACAGGGTTTATGGATTCAACGTTCACATCTTCCGACCCAATTGGTCATCTGATACTTTGCGCTCCCGGCCGGTTCTTACCTGTGGATGTAGTTTTCCCTATTGGTCGGCAGGTCGTAGTTGATGACTAGAGACACCTGCTGGACATCAATACCTCTGGCCTGAGGAGGAACAGAATGACAATTAATTACATCGCACAAAGTCATCAGGATCTATATAGAACTGATGAGTGACATGACTGAGGTCAGGGGGGGAACTTTCTGTTCCAGTTTCAGGTACTCCTCCATGAGGAATTAACCTAATCTAAACTTTAGGGGACAAAATGACCTAAAGTCTACATCGCATTGGCATCACCAGATTCTTGATATTTTTACTGAAGCTGTAAAAAAAGTAGCACTTTAATCCGAGTCACTATTTGGTCCAACATGGCCAGAGAGCCGATCAGAACCGGCAGCTGCACACATCTAAACATGTTCAGTGTATCCAGTCAAAAGTAAGTCCCCATCAAAATGCTTGATATGAAAATCTAAACATTTGGGAGGACAAGACTGAGTGTAATCCGCCAATTAGTTGTGAGACAAGGACTTGAACCCAGCTACAGTGGAGGGCAGATAGGCTTCTCTACCAAGGAACATTCAGTCCTTCACCAACACTGCAGATGGGAGGAGAGGGAACCCTGGACTACACAGTACTCTGCTTACAGCAAACCAAACATTTGTAGATAATTAATAGTGTGAAAGGCCGTTACTGTACATACCAACAGGTCAGTGGTGATGAGGACTCGACTGGAGCCAGAGCGGAACTCCCTCATGATCAAGTCTCTCTCTTTCTGGTCCATGTCACCGTGCTGAAAGACAGAAAGTCAGAGGACATCAGTGAGACAAAGAAACAGACATGAACCGCTGACCTTGCAGTCACACGATAAGCCTTATACATACGGGTCTTTCTAAATATTCCACTTCAGGGGGAAAGAACAAGTCAATCATGACAAAACCTTTTGGTGCACATTCAAAGCACAATGTCCCAAGACTGTAAAAAGGCAAAAGCTCAGGTCCATCGCAAATGTAATAAATAAAAAAGTAAATCAAATAAAGTGTCAAAATTAAACTAAAAAGCTGTGAAAACTTCTTGGGACACAATTCTAAAATGATGGAAATCCCTTGGGTAAATTGCGTGGTTTAAGTGGAAATGACTTACCAGAGCAGACACGGTGAAGTCTCTGGCATGCATCTTCTCAGTCAGCCAGTCCACTTTCCTCCTCGTGTTGATGAAGATGACCGCTTGTGTGATGGTCAGGGTTTCGTACAGGTCACACAGCGTGTCCAGCTTCCACTCCTGAGGACCATCACCAGGTCAGACACACAGCAGGCTCAAGCAAGCTCAGTTTGTCTGTACACAGCATGTCCTCGAAGTTCAAGGTACATTACACTCAACTGCCCGTTAAGAATTTGCTACACTTGGCTAAACTCCAACGATGAGAAGTACTGGGTTTTACAGGAGGGTTTTTTTTTTTTTTTTAGCCTACCCATGTCAATATAAATGACCCCTCCGTTCACAGTACAGTTCATCAGCACCCCAAACTTCATCCTCTAAACATATATCATCATTAACTGTCCAATAGGCAAACTATATCTGTATCAGTGTCTCTGTCCCAACCAGCAGCAGCAGATGGCCACGCTGTCCGAGGGTTCTGCCTGTAAAAAGGACGTTTTTCTTTGCCACTGTCGCACCAAATGCTCGCTCTTGGGGGAGAATTGTTGGGTCTTTGTAAATTATAGAGCATGGTCTAGACCTACTCTATCTGTAAAGTGTCCTGAGGTAACTCCGGTTATGATTTGACACTAAATAAAATGAATTATAGTCGCTACGTCTTTGCCTCCTAAACTCCTTATCAACTGGAAAATGTTTCTTCACCTCTTTTTCCACATTGATGTAGAACTGACGGATGCCCTCAAGGGTCAGCTCCTCCTTCTTTACCAGGATTCTGACGGGTTCACGCATGAACTTCTTTGTTACCTCCAACACATCAGCTGGCATGGTGGCCGACAGAAGGACAACCTGAAACCACAGACAAGGTAGGGCTGGTTAAAAACCTGAGACCCGGCTAAACATGTGTAGATGTGTACCAGTATAAGAACCAGTCATAAAGTAAGTCCCCACCAAAAATGCTTAATATAAAAATCTAAACATTTGGAGGACAAGACTGAGTGTAATCCGCCAATTAGTTGTGAGACAAGGACTTGAACCCAGCTACAGTGGAGGGCAGATAGGCTTCTCTACCAAGGAACATTCAGTCCTTCACCAACACTGCAGATGGGAGGAGAGGGAACCCTGGACTACACAGTACTCTGCTTACAGCAAACCAGTCTGGCTCTATTCTCAGCCAGCCAGCCACACAAATCAACATCAAAAAGTCATACCTGTGTGCTGCTAGCCAGTTTCTGGAAAATCTCATAGATCTGGTCCTTGAACCCTCGACTGAGCATCTCGTCAGCCTCGTCCAGCACAAACATTTTGATGTGCTTAGAAGCTGCAAGAAAAAATATTAAAGTTAATTAAATAAACCAGAACACATTAGGGACGGGCGATAAGAGACGATATGCAATATAAACGATACAAAAATTGGCCTACGATAGAGATCTTAAATTATTTTGCACTATGGCGAAAATTCATGTTGATGACGCAATCTACCCGCGAAGTTTAGAGCATCATCGTCATCTTGAGTAAACATGGCTGAAAGCGAAACGGAGGAGCTAGTGAAAAACACCGGTGCAACATCCAATAGTTGGACTTGGTTCAGATTTAAGCCGCTACAACGGACCTGTGGTCGATCCGTACCACGGAGCCTTTCATCAGCCTGACCGTTCACCGCATGACGGACGACTGGAATCTTGGCAGCCGGTGTTTGCAGACATCGTACGTTCAAATGAGTTACATTAGGCTGCAGGTAACAAACTGTTTGAAATATGTTTTTATTTAAAGTATCTGTGTATCTTTGCCTAATACTACAGTGTCTGTTCCTTAACTAAACAGACACCAGTTTGTCCTGTTCTCTGCATCTTGGGAGGCATTTAAGAAACAAGGACTTAAAGTGAAGTGCCGTTTAGAATTGTTTGCACTAAAGGAAAGAAACTCAATACTTTAAGCTTTTTCTTCGTTAAAGTCTCTGTAAGTAGTGTACGTAAATTTTATTTCTGCAACATTATGTTGTATAATTAAAGTGTTGCACAATAAATGTTCTAAAAACTACATACTACGTTTCTTTCCCTTTAAAAAATAAATACATTTAGCAGTTTGGCTTTCCTTAGGGTCTATGTAACCTGATCTGAAATTGTTCTCTATCTATCTATCTCTCGTTATTGAAAGAGGCTGCAATGTATATCGCAATATGGATTTCAGGCCATATCGCCCATCCTTAGGACACGTTTGCTTAATGTCCTTGTACACCTGGATGATTTTAAAAAGGCATGATTCAAGAATACAAGAGCTTGTGCTGTATTCAGAAGTGATGTATGATCATGTCTCTGGAACCCTGCTGTGCCGAGGACTCCGGCCAGCAAAACGCCAACCAGAGCAACAACACAGCAGTGGTGTAAAGAGTCAGCTGACACGCATGGGTTTCATCATTATACAGCAGCTCTCCTGACTATTAACTAAAACTGCATGAATGGTTTGATTCATTGCTCGTGTAGTGGACTGATCACATTTTACTCAGCTGAGCATGCAGCAAGCAACCATCTACAACTGCGTGGCCAGAAGATTTTGTCCACACTTAGTGCAACTTCTATTCATAAAAGTAGTCAATGTTCAGGAAATTAGTTTGAGAAACCGTTTCAACAAAACAAAGTCAGCCTGCTACCATTTCTGCACTTTTAAAACAACTGGTTCCCATGACGACTTACAGAGGTTTTTGCGATTCAACATGTCGAAGACGCGGCCGGGGGTTCCCACCACAATGTGAGGTGATTCAGCCTGCAGTTTCTGGACTTCACTGCGGATGCTGGTCCCTCCGATACAGGCGTAGCAATTGGCTCCCATGTAGTCACCCAGGGCCAGCACCACCTTCTGGATCTACATTTAAAATAAACAGAGTGATGAAAGAAACAATACAGTTTGAATGAACAAAAACATGAATCAGGTTAAACTGTTAGAAACAAACCCCAGTGGAACCCTTTTAAATACAGCCAGTCTATTATCAACCCCAGTAAGACCCATGCTTTCTTTCAGGGCTAAGGCAATATATCGATACATGAGGCTGGATATTTTCTTAAATTTTGGATATCGAAATACAAGTGTTGTCTTTTCCTGGGTTTAAATGCTGCGTAACAGTTACGTGATGTCATTTTCTGTTCTAGCCGTTTTATTTGCCTTTACCCATTTAGTAAATATATCCACATTACTGATGATTATCAAAAAAATCAAAAAAAATAATCAGTGCTAATATTTTGTGAAAGCACCAATAGTCGACCCTAGAATATGCGCAATATCAATATACTTTGTAAGAAAAAAAATCTTTATCTGATTTCCTCCGTATCAGCCAGCTCCACTTTTATTTTCACCACAGGTACTTTAACTGAGCCTGATGGGGGCGGCCCTAAATAGAGAATACTTAGACCAGGTGATGCAGGAAAAAGGCTATGAGAATAAGAGGCTCAGGAGGCCCTTCTACCCTAGACTGCCTCCCCAAATACAGTATCAATAAAGTATGCTGTGTTAGTATTGCGGCTAATCTGCCAGGTCACACTAATTATTTAACCATTAATCTCATAATGACTTTAATCATTTTCCAGGCTTTGATTACATCAGTGTTCTCAATCATTCTGTAGTCATGACTGTACAGTGTTGTGAGCAAGTTATCCATGTTACAAAAAGCGCAGCATAAAAGATTATTAATTATGATACGAGTTAGCATCTGGTGCCAAGTGTTGTGCAAGCAGTGGATTTTATTATATAAGCAACACTGACTCATTGCAAGACTTTTGTAGATTGGGCACATGTCAAATTAGTTCCTTCCTCCTCTTACGCACCCCCAGCCGATTTATGCATAGCGACGTATGCAGTCACCTATGTCACTAGCTGATGACTCCCTTCAGACGTGTGATGGGCACTGTATTCAGAAGTGATGTATGATCATGTCTCTGGAACCCTGCTGTGCCGAGGACTCCGGCCAGCAAAACGCCAACCAGAGCAACAACACAGCAGTGGTGTACAGAGTCAGCTGACACGCATGGGTTTCATCATTATACAGCAACTCTCCTTCTAGCTGCCACCATGTACTAGTACTAACCTTCTGAAAGGCTGCTGTGATTTATCACTCGATGAACTGATCACATTCTACAAGTTGATCTTCCATCTCCCCACTAAGTTTTTCTGACCGCCTTTCAGCATTATTCACCATTTGAGCCAATTTTACCACCATAAGTCAAGTGTCATTATACAAGTTTTTATAAAAAAAAAGGTCTTAAGGGCAACTACATCCATTTTCAAAATTCATTATTCCGATGGTCTAACAAAAAGCTTAAGTAAACATGAACAACTCTTCCAAATCTACAGTGCTAAAACAATTGTAATCAGATATGGGGAACTGCTCGTGGACAATGAATGGGAAAGATGGACGATATCTATAACAAAACCAGTCTCCCATTCATCGTCTTTGGTAATCACACAACGAGAATTTGCAGTTCGACCGCCTTCTGTTCAGTTCCAGAGCAACTATTGGGAAGGAAGTCTGAAGACAGAGAACTGTTCCAGTCAGTTGATTGCCACACGGGTTCAACTTGCGGTAAAATAAAAAGCCCCTAAATTGTTAACTAGTTAGCTGAAGCTGCCAGTAAGCACTTTTGGATGCCTTCAGTCTTTTTACATTTAGTTTCATCAATCTATGAGAGACACAACCTCCAAAAACAAGAAACTTTTCAGAAGTACAATTTCAGTGCAGGGTCTCCACAGTTTATGCATTGTGACAGTAAGCCTACCTGCTGAGCCAGCTCCCTGGTGGGAGCCAGGACCAGAGCCTGAGTGGCTTTCATCTCCACATCGATCTGCTGAAGGATGGAGATGGCAAAGGTGGCAGTCTTCCCAGTGCCAGACTGGGCCTGAGCAATCACATCGTAGCCTAAAAAACAAAACAAAAACAGGTTAATCCACTGTAGTGTACCACCACATGCAAACACTACTCCAGGACGTGGTTCAACACGAGATACTCCCTGATTGGAAAGAGTGTCACCTACAGAGTATATTATGGGTGGTCTGACACATTGTGGCTATGCAAGTTTCAACAACAAAACGCATGCAGGGTGATGGAAATTGAGGGTTTCTGTTTGCGGACCGACACTCTTGTTTAAACCAGACGCTGGTACAACCTCCTGTAGTGCCGTCCAGTGTAACGGACTCTTTGCTGACCAAGCAGCCAGACAGTCGGGTATGCCCTAATATTGTGAACCTTTTTTAAAGCCTGTCACAGTAAGTTTAAAAAATGAAATAAAAATCACACTAGGAGGCAGAAGAACATTCATAGCATATTGGGCGGAAAAACACAAGTGAGGCTGTGGAAGCGCTTAGAGCAAACAGCTGTTGGCTATCAGAGCAAAGGGGGATTTAACAGTAAAGGTGTCCAGTTATAAACTTACAGTGAAGGTCCAACTGTTAAGCAGGAGAGGATGACTTGTGTTATAGTCAGTCATTGTTATAGAGAACTTAAGGAGCAGACCCTGAGATTGAAAGTTTATTTATCTATCCGGGAAGAAAACCCTGTCTTTGCATTTTAATGACCAAAGTGTGTTTAAATAAAAGTGCTTGTGACAGTGCACAATGTGGCTTTGACTTACAAGTGAACATTTAGCCAACTTTGTAGAATACACTGAGATATATACACACCATGTAAAAATAGTGAGATGATTTTTGGATCATATAGCCCAGGCTTTTTCTTTTGTAAAAAAGGTGAGTTTTACTTACCCTTGATACAAGGCATAATAGCTCTCTGCTGGATAGCAGAGGGCTTCTCAAAACCATAGGCATAAATTCCCCTTAGCAGAGCCTCGCGCAAGTTCATCTCATCAAAACTGTCCGTGATCTCAGTCCAGTTGCTCTGTAAGGGGCAAGACAAACGCATTGTGAGTCATGGACTTAATTGCTTATCATAACAGTAAGGAGTTCCTTACTGCATACTCACAATTATATACAATTATAGTAGCTACACCATGGCAATGGCCAATAATGTTTTTTTAATCATCTTGAGTACCACAGGTATAGGGGACTCACCTCAATGATCCCATCTGGCTCCATGCCTTCTGGGCCATTGTCTCTGTGAATAACACAATAAAGAAGTTTGTTATTATTTGTAATCCAACATCTCGCACATCAGAACACAATTTAGCATCCCAAGTTGTTTTATGGAAATATAAAAAAAAACACGTCAACATGACAAACGTTACCCCCCCCCCAATCAAGCTGTAATTAATGTGGATCGATCATTTTATTTCTATGGGATCGATTAATTAAAATCTGACTGACGGAATGTTATCTTTTAAAGTCAAATTATGCGGCGCTTTTCTTCACTGACACAATAACTTGCATTGTTAATCTTAACAGTTTGTAAAACGCCTGTGTTATTATTTCTATAGCAACGTTATATAAATATTCATGATCACAAACAGGCCTACTAAAACACACTGCAAATGCTATCTTCAGTGCTGCTGGATTGAGCCTTGAAACATCAATTTTGCCGTTCAGTTCTTGTGCTTGTTAGCGAATGTCTCTTCACGAGTCCGCCATTTCTACTGCATACATTCAAGATGGTCGTTTCTCGGTCGGGGATGGAAAGTCGGAAGCGAGTCGACAGGAATAGCGGCCTGGCCACGTAGAATACCTTCACAGTTAACTAGCTAGCTGAACAAACGTCACTTCACTTTAACACGAAACATCTAATTACGTTATAAATGGTGGTTTAAGACACGTCCTTGAAGCAAAATGTGCGATAGTAAGAATTAAAAAAAGGAATCTGCTAGTTGTAGCTAGCTAGCTAACCGTTAACATTCACGTTAGCCCCCGGCCTGCTTTACCTACTGCCGACCGGCCCTGCTCGTCTATATGTGGCCTTTAATTAAACTCGACAAGTCAGCGAATCCGATTAACGATGAGTCTACCGACATATAGCACACATTTAATCACGAAGGTACCATATAGCTACCATCACGCCGGCACAACGCACCCAACTGCATTTTGCGGCCTACGCTGCCGGTATTGTCCAAGCCCTTCGGTTACCACGGCCATGTGCGCCCGTCGTACGAAAAGAACTAATATATTTAGCTAACATTTACAGCGCCAACTTAAAGAACGCTCCTATACTGTATCACAAGTCGATCATTTCCAGTACCAATATACCATTATATTTACTAACGGACTTATAACGACAGAAGCATCCGGAAAAAAAAAAAAAAGGCCTAGACGAGGCGCATTCACGTGCTACGAGGCGCCGGGTGCCATTTAATTTGCTCCCGTTAGCCTACGTTCAGGACCTACATCATTCGTTCCGACAAACAACCGTGTGGGCTGTAATTTAGGGAGCTAAATATACACTTTCTAAACCTGAGTTCATCATATAGCTCGTTTTATGTAACGTTAATGTTAATATGAAGACCTGTGACGTTAGCCTGAGGCAGGCCTAACCGTTATTAGGCATAGAAACCACTAGATGCTCCGTTTAATGTCTACTTTCAAAAATAGTCATCGATAGAAAAAACTAGCTAGCTAACACACCGATGTAGACAACTTAATCAAATTCTCAAACACAAATAATGTCCACAAAACCTTAAAATCTTTTCCTACCTATTATCGTATTCAGCCGACATTATTCCAAAGAAAGAAACTGCGGCAGAGATGTGTTATATAGGTTGACAACACACAAAAAGGTCTTCTCATTGCAACAGACCGCCGTCATTTAGCTGTAATCCCGCCCATAGAGACTTCTGATTGGCCAATTTGTACGTCATAAATAAGTAGGCGGACCGTAGCGTCCATACTACAGCTCGATTGTACTACTGTTAGCACACCAGAGGGGCGGTGTTTACATTTCATAAGCAATCCGTAGGAGAGGCATCTAAGCTCCTTTCACTTGCGCTACGCTGGGGTACATTTTGTAGGTCCCCCATTCTCAGTTCAGGTCCCCCATTCTCAGTTCAGCCATTCGTCAACGAGAACAAAAGGCCTTACCCCGCCTTACCCATGGCCCTGAGATCGATTTGTGTTTTCTTCTGAATCATATTGTCCCTTATCAATTAGTGACACATGCACATCTCAGCTTCACAACGTGAAACTGTTGGGATGAGTCACAGTGTAGCCATCTGATGCATGTTTTAACACAGTTCACGACAAAAGCTTGGAATATGAAAGTGTAATATTTTATAGAACATGAACCAAGATACAGTTGTAATTAATAGCCTATTAATTGTGCCAGTATTTCCGAAATACTGGGGTCAAAGCACCCATAACAAGGGCCTTGCCATAATACAATAGCAAAAAAAATGACTTAAAACCAAAAACTGAATCTGAGCAAAATATGAGTAAACAACCCCAAATTTCCAGAAGAAATACTGAAGCTAAAACTTTGTGTTCTAAATTATCAGTGGCTACAGCCCTGACCATGCTCATAAAAAAAACCTTACAGTGACTGCTAGGGCCTATAACATGTATCATCTTAGTAATTGCCGTGGATTTTAATAGACAAAATACATGTGTAAATAAAATCTATGTAGTTTTCTATTAGAAGAAACAGTACACACTATCAGGCATTCATTTCTTTTGTTGAAGCACACACACACACACACACACACACACACACACACACACACACACACACACACACACACACACACACACACACCTGCTTTAAGCAGCAGAAACAGTATTTCCTTGAACGGATTAGAACTGTATTTTTGTTCATCCTTAGACAAAATGGGAGCGTCCAACATCCTTTTTCTAGACTATAGAACATGTTGCTTACAGTATTAAGTAAATAAAAATAAATCTTAATTTAAGGTCCACTCCAGGGCTTTTAACTACATTTCATGTTTTTCCTCAGCATGGTGGTTGAATTCGGGGGGAGATGGTAGCCTCCGTCTCCAACATAAACACCTCTGGCCACCCTAGTCAATGACCTTTGACCCAAGATTTTGTTTGTTAAAGATCTACATGGTAATGCTAACACTTTATGACAGCCTTACATTTACACTCTATTGCTTCTTCTATGTGTAATTCTATTTTATGTCCGTTACCTCACTCAATATTATTTTCAGCCAGTTACCTATTGAACAAACTTCCCCATGGTGTCAACTGTCACGTCATTTGAATGAGATAGAATAGAAAGATAATATCTTGCTCTCAGTGAAGAAAATCAAAAAAAAAGGGAAAACCATTTTTCAGTGACCCGTCATGTTGTGTGTACATCATTAGTTCCATGCCACTACTATTATACCTGCATAACCTGGTACAGTGGTATAACTTAAAGAATAGGAAAAGCTTCAAAAAGCTCAGAACTAACTAATAAAAGTCATTGTTATTGTTAGTCTAAGAACACATTAGCCCAAATTGTGGAAAAAGTGGAATTGGCTCCTATTTGAAGGTAGAAGTCAACAGTCAAAACGTACGGTCACAAGATAGTAAAAGGTCTACGTCCTCCTTTTTTCACCAGGTATTCAGTACGTTTGGGACTTTCATGGCCTGAATACAAGGGCTAGTGCACCTTACCTTAAACAACCCAATCCAAAAAGTAAAGTAGGGAGAAGTACAGGTGAGGAGTGGAATAAAACCCCCCACTATCTGAATAGTTTTGTATTATGTATTGGAGCATTTTACAATATATTTATATATATCGTTGGGTAGTTTAATCAATGACAAGACTCATATTTTATAAGTCCACCCTGTTTATGAAAATGTTAATTTGCATGCCATTTCCATATGAATGGCATGAAAAGGAAATTGTCAAGTCAAGTATGAGAAGTACCTTGATTTTCGTACTTAAGTACAGTGCTTGAGTATATCTACTCGGTTACCATCACTACCACTGGACACATAACATGTAGACATCATGTCAGCATACCCAGCTAACGTCCATCCAGTAGCATTAATAAAATGCACCATCGCTTGTTTGCCGCATTTTTTATTTTATTTTTAGCAACCATAATGCATTGTAGAAGATATATAAAACTCAACTCTGTTGCATCAACGGTTTGGAAAAAAAGAGAAAAAAAACAAACACACGGCTATCAACAAATTTGTCTTTCGTTATAAAAAGAAGAGGAGGGTGCTGTAACTCCATTGCGAACATACTGGATCTGCTGTGTAGCTGTTGTGGTCCTCACCAAAAATGGCTCTCAAAACCCTCAAAGAAATACTACCACCAGAGGATCTCTTTTGTACTTACTCCGAAAATAGCACATATTAGTAGTCCTCCTTTTAACACCGTTTGTTTAAAGCAATAAGCATATCAACACATTTACCGACAAAGAGAAAACACAGAAAAAGATAAAATGCAATGTAAAGATACCCCTTCGTTGGGCTAATATGTCATTCTGGCGTGTTTGGCCAGTGATCCACTGAAGCAGATCCAGTCTCCCACGTGACGATGGATTATTTGGTGAATAGTGATGGAGGCAGAGAAAGTTTCTGGATGTAAATTCTGATTTCCCTTAAAAAAAAAAATAAAAAAAAAAAAAAAAAAGCACTAAAATGGCTCCTCACACGCTGGAAGTGTGTTTTCTGACGTCGATATGGCCGCATCAACTAGCAAGCTCCATTTTCACTTGAAATTCTTCTAAACACCTTGTAGGAAATCGCCTAACAAATGTACATCGGAAATGTCACGTCGCGCTACAGTGGCAAACATGTGCCGACTAGATCGATAGAATCTCCAACATAACATTGGCTGTAGCATGGGAAGTGTATTTTATGTTGGGTGCCGTTAACGTTTTTGAGATTCTCACTTCTTTCAACCTACTGTATGGACTGCATGGATGGACGGCAGGTACATCCACTAGTACTATTTAACCACAAGCTTACACAGACTGGTTCAAATGATTTTGCCGTCCACCCACGCTACCTCTGCACTCACTGTTCAGGCATCTACAGTGAAAGTAGTACTGAGGTTGGGCTAGCTGTGGTCCGACCCTTCATCTGGACTGTATTCTTTAGATATAATCTTCTTCATGCTCCCATTCAGACTGAAAAAAACAAAAAAAAGGTGGACTACGATAGGATGGAAGATTAGCACATTCCCAAAACGGAAGCTAGTCTTGGCCTCTGTCAACCACAAAGGAATTACCATGACATGGGAATTAAATCAAGAGGTTTCAAAAAGGGTGGAGAGAGGGAAGCAAAGAGAGACAAAAAGTGAAACAATGACATCACCTACAATAGAAGAAGGGGTTTCTCTGGATGTTGGCAGAGAAAAATAAAGTTTCTGAAAAGTTTCTCTTTTTCCAGTCAATCGTTTGCTCCCCGTGCCCTCTTCTTGTCATGGCATTGTCCCTCCGTCTTGTTAAGTGTAAGGGCGGGAGCAGGTGGAGATGGCGGGCCGGGGTGGGGGTGGAGGGTCACAGGGTGAGCTTGCAGTGACAGAGTTCTTTGTACATTTGCCTCCTCAGCCGGGGCATATCCAGTTGGCCAAAGCTGAACGGCTGCCCTAGTGCCAGACACTTGCAGTACTGCAGGACGGTGGAGGGGCAAATGAGGAGAAAAAACAAAACAAGTTATTGGCTTGCACGAACAAACGGAGTCACAACAACACGCAACACACGTCAGCAGGTGGTCCTACAGTGCTGAGCGACCAGCTTCAGGCCTGCATTCACATTGCCTGGGTCGGCCGTCAGACGGTCTGGCAAAAACGGCGGTCTTCCCATTCATTTTGAATTGGGGTAGCGAGTTTAGGCTGCGGCAAGGTTTGCAGCAGAGGGGACACGCAAAAAAAACACAGCGGGCCTGGGGCGAAAAGTTGAAACTGACTCAACGTTTGGAGTCACGCTGCGGTGGCCAATCATGTAACCGGCGATCAGACTTGTCGGTGTGTTTTGATCTGTGGTTGGAGGCGGTGTGAGAATCCCGTACAGGAAACAGGAACCATCACTGCCTTTATCGCTGCCACAAGAACGTTTTAAAACACTATGAGGGTAAAAAACTAAACACAAGCACCAAACTGCCCGGGAGTTTGTGTAATAGCTGAATGTTTCCGGCAACAACAAAGCACTCGCTCTGTCTCGCTCATCTCTTCTTTCTCTCTCTGTGTGTGAAATAACGCTGCCTTCAAGTGCGGTCGGAAACATCGAGATCTATAGACGATCTGACGGAAAACGGTAATTGTGAAATATAAAGTCTACTTGTGCTACATTAGGGGTTTAAAGAACACAACAGGCCGTCACACAAATGGGCCGTTTGTGACACAGCCGGACTACCCTGCGGAAAACTGCCAGATCGCCGTTTCCCTGTCTGAACGCAGCCTTGTACAGTGGATGCTCAACATGCTTCCTGCCTCAGTGGAACAGGCTGGCCGATATAAACAACATAAACACTGAGGGGCGGTGGAAACGTGGCAGCCTACTTCCTCAAAACAGGCATATCAGGGTTGGTAGAGACATGATGTTGGGCCAGTGGATGGATGGATGGATGAACGTTTGTAGACCTGCATGAGAACACACGACCTGACCAAACTCACCTGTAGCACAAAAGCCCCGCAGTCACTGTCGTTGTTTTGACGACCCACATTCTGCAACAAAACAATCCACAATACATCAGCAACACACACTACAATTGCTGAAATGCATAACAAAGCCATAGTAATGTGTGACTGGCTTCCAGCAGCAACAGGAGGAACCTCAATCTGTGTGTCAAAGCAGAGAAACACACAAAGCATCTCACCATTTTGAAAAAGCCTTTCCATCCCGCCAAAAAGTCCTGTTGGTCTTTCTTGATGGCCTCCGCTTGCAGATACTTAAAAATGTGCTGGGAAAAAACAACAACAAAAGGTTGTATGAAAAGACTACAGAGGTAAAGCATACGCATAGCGACAAATAATGACACTAGTGATTTTATTTAAGTCTAAATACCAGAATGCTAGGATTAAAAGGTTCATATTTAAGACCACTAGGGCTGCAACTAACGATTATTTTCATAGTCGATTAATCTATTGATTTTTTCTCGATAATTGATGAGTTGTTTGGTCTATAAAATGTCAGAAAATGGTGAAAAATGTGGATCAGTGTTTCCGAAAAGCCCGAGATGACGTCCTCAAATGTCTTGTTTTATCCACAACTCAAATATATTCAGTTTACGGTCACGGGGAGAGAAGAGACTAGAACACATTCACATTTAAGAGGCTGGGATCAGAGAATTTTGACTTTTTACTCAAACCGACTAATCCATTATCAAAATAGTTATTTTTTGTTAATTAAGAGTTGACAATTGATTAATCATTGCAGCTCTAAAGACCACTCAAATGTGCTATATGATATGGCATTACAGAGATGATATAGCATGCTTATTTTTGCATTACTCCACCCATATGCATTACACTCCTCTTTCAACCAGATCAATTAGAGCATTCAGAGACCGTTTCGTTTATTTTGAGGTTAAGATCGAAAAGGATTCCACACCTCGCTGATTTTCTCATTTTACACGAGACATTCAACCGAGGCCGTTTCCTCTGTACTGTCCAAACACACTTGGTAGCTGAGTTCCATTTTCCAACTCTGACCAACTCCCTGTTTTGACAATGTTGTTGTTGTAATCAAAGATGAGACCTCAGCTCTGTCCACATCTGGTACGACACGCACAGAAACACTGTGTAAATCATGATATTCCCGTTTATGAAATGTTGATTCTATTTAGTGAAAGTGACACAGTGACTCGTATATTATCCACTAATAAAGCCCTGTTCAGTGTGTTACCTAATAAACGGTTAATCTGAGCGTTGAACCTAAAGGGTGATCGTTAGCAGTTACATGAAGGCCGTCTACAGACACTGAAGGTCTCTCGTGGCTTTTACTTTTATTTTTTTCAAAAGTAATGTCCTGGTGTAAGGGCTTGGTGTTGCTGTCCAGTCCTACCTTCGGGCAGCGTCTGTTGAGAGTCCGCTGAGAGTCAAAGTACGTGATGGCTCGACGAGGAATGTCAACACTGACCAGTGACCAGTGGACCTCCAGGTGGATGGGGATCAACAACAGATCCTTCTGAAAGATGTCAACCTGACAAAGTAGTCAAAGGAGAGGTGATGGATGTAAATGCAATTTTGTCAAGCTATACTATAGGACGTTGGTACGTCATGCCTACCTTACACCAAACAACTTTTCAAGCGATTCTACTGTCGCAGACTAAAACCCAAATATCTGGATGAAATCCCGTCGTCTCTATCGTTTGGTGTAAGGTCATAAAACTCAGTCCCAGTCAGTGTTTTCAAAATGGTTGTTGCACTGCGACAGGTCACAGAATCAGCAGGGTGCCAGAATACAGTGTAACACCGGTGCTAGGCTGAGGAGGAGCACTCGTCCTTCTCTTGTTATCAAAAGTTATGAATTTAACATGATGGACGACAGACAAATATTTAAGCAGGGGACTTGTCGTCCTCCAAGTACCCTCCTGTAAATATTTCATCTCGCAGCTCTTTTGTTACTGATGGGAACCGAGATCCGGTTCCAGTTGAGAACAAGCTCCAAGTCGTCTGATCCATCTGAATCATAGCCTTCCAACTTATCAATTTGTTTTATCAATGCCGGTATGTTTTTTTTTTTTTTTTTACCCACGTTGCAAAACAAATGACGTCATGCGTCTATGCTGCTACACGGCAGGAGTCACGGCAGAGAGGAAGAAACGTTCCAAAGCCGCTTCATTTTACAAAGACAGATGACAACAGTGCTGCTTCGGGCTGCGAGATGAAGAAAATTACCACAGTAGCAACCGTGGGACACCGCTTTCCACTGTGTGTGTGTGTGTGTGTGTGTGTGTGTGTGTGTGTGTGTGTGTGTGTGTGTGTGTGTGTGTGTGTGTGTGTGTGTGTGTGTGTGTGTTTGAGACAGAGCTGTGTGTGAGGTGATGGTGGGTGCGCTTTTACGTGTGTGAGGTGAATCGGCAGCACATCGCTATGCTACGTAGTTGTATCGTGCAACGGCATCTGGATGTGTTTATAAAAACGCAGCGTGGCAACGATACAGACATTTCATACAGGAGACGTATGTAACGCAGACTGATGTGCGTTCAACCCGCGCTGGACCAGCATGAGTCAGCCATCACTGGGAGACCTCACTGATAAACCAGAGAATTGTACATCAGCATGAATATGATCAAAGAATGTGTCTCTCTCTAAATACTACACATGCAGCCTGTATCCTAGTAAGAGAGGGGAAACACTATAGTTTTTAACTCAACACTAACGTTAAAACATTTTTTTTTTTTATAATACCTGAAAAACTGTGTAGGCGTATTGGCATAAGGGAGAACGATGGAGCGGTCAAAGTGCAACCCCATGACTAAGCTTCAGTCTTGGTTGTGTGACTGGAACGAGGCACTTGGAGCAAAATACGTGCAGTTCTACAGTAATTATAATGCCTGGATGACAAAATGATAACAAGTGTCAACTGATAGACCGATTTAACTGCATTATAGGGGGGCCTCGGTTAATAGGGATGGGGCACGTCTGCGTTTGTAGTTCCACTTTGTGATTTTAAATGACAAGAGGGCTACATATTTACGTACAAAATAAATTGTCTAGCACAACCTCAACTTGAAGAAAATCTCACCTAACAACTGAAAAACAGTTGAAAGAGTTTCTGAGGTTCTGAGGCCCACTTACATTTTTGGTCCACCGTTTGACTCCATCATAGCCTTTTGTCCTTAGCTTATCATAAAAGAAGCTGTTGAAAAAGTGAACCTGAGGAGAGAACAGAGCAAAGTCAGAGTTAGGGTAGATGTGGTCTCTTGTTCGGGGTTTCAACACAGTGCTTCAAAATATCATCATTCTCACGGCTTCCGTTCCTTCATGACTGTGAAAATCTGCTATTTGAGTTGTGCATGGCCTACTTTCTGACACAAGCAGGGCCGCATGTTCAAGTATCTAGCCCAGATGTCCATATTGTGTCCCAAACGTGTCAAGAGAAGACCGATACCTGTTTAAAATTCTGTTAGCAACTTGTAAAATCAGTCCCTCCAGAAAAAACGTGATTATGCGATCGCATAATTCAATGCATAATCAGCCAAAGTCCGCATATTTACGCGGGGGCCACATTTTTTTAAAATACGCCGCACTTTCGCCGCATAAATTGCCGATTTCCACGCAAAATATGCGGGGCTTACATGATTTCATAATCCCCGCATTTTCATTGCAAAAAAGTCACATATATCTCAGCAGAAAAAGTTGAAAAATGTTGCGTTTACTTCACACAAGAGCAGCCATTTTCCCGTTGCCATGGGAACGTTATGAAGTGACGTAATTTAGCCTAGTGAGAACACGGTGTTGGGGGAATCACTTTTTTTTCCCTCTTTTTCATCAAACCGCATATGCCATCGCATTTTTTAAGAAAACGTGCCGCATATTCAAGGATTTTTGCCCGCAACAATCACAAAAAAAACTCTGCGTTTTTCTGGAGGGAGTGTAAAAAGGCCATTGCAAAAAGATGGTACAAACGGGACCCACCAACAGGAGACAAATGGCTGAAACTAGTGACTGAAATAAGTGTAACGGAATGGTTGACTCATAAGAGTTCAAGAGGATCAACGTGCAAATAAATGGGGAAAACGGACTGTATTTACATGTCAACGACAGGATGAGGTCTGAAGTACTGATGTAACATTCAACAAATCCAGATTGTTCATGGGTTTTTGTATTCGTTTTATTATTTATGCCTTTTGTATATACGTGATAAAACTATAAAAAAATAAAGTATAACATTTTTTATTTTTTGACGGCCCTAGTCGGCGGGGCATGGTTTTGGCTCAACTGTTGTCAACATGGTAACTCTTATTTTATAGCTAAACAGTACGCTAAAACGTGTTTCAGAAAACATTTGAGAAATGAACAATGCAGTAACAGAATCTTGATTCATATTTGATCAGCGGTGCCTAGTTTGACCGCAGTTCATTGGCACAGCGTTAGACTCCTCGGCTCCGATTGGTTGTTCTCCTTCAAGGGCAGTGGAAACTTGCCATCAGGAGCACCAGAAGTAGGAACGTCATTTGTTTTATTACAGATAATCTGCCTCATGTGCTTCTGTCAGGATATAGCGACTTTATTTTTTTATAAAAGTTACCTTAAAAGGCCATTGGTATTCATTTCCTTACCTTCTCTGGCACAGAGTCCATGACCAGGTCACCATACATGTTCATAATCTGAATAACACAGAAACAACATTATATTATAAAGACACATCTTGAAAAAGGGCACTGTAACCTTTCTGATCAGTGACTACAAAAGGTGGTATTTAACCCATTTGGTCCATTTATTGGTCCATAATACATTTCCGCCATCGGACACTTTTCCCTGTATCTGTAGGGCCTGAGTACACTTTGTGTTTTGGCTGAGTTCAGCAAGAAGCCTGACAATTGTATTGATCTTGCCCTGCGTACTCTACTTTCACCACCCTTGGCATTTATGAATTAATCTTGCCAAAAGGAAAGACACACATGTATTGTATTCCAATCAAGTGCTTTATGAACCACATATTGATCTTTCACAATTCCAGGAAAAAGGTTTTAAAGAGCTGACAAGAGTATTTTTTGGCACTTCATTGCTTTCCAGACAAGCACGAGACACATTGATAACGGTCCTGAGGATCAGGTGGCAGCACATTTATTCTATGCTCATCCTTGGTGTTATTTAACGATGCAAAATCCTGCAGCCGTATGCCTCGTCACGGACCTTTTTTCACTTGTCATAGCAGGAAAAGCAAAGATGTAACTGACAACATTAAAATTAGGGGGGGTCAACCGATTCTGGTTTTTCAGGGCCGATAACGATACGGATTATAAGTAGCTAATGAAACTGATGAGTGATAGTTTGGAACCGATATGTACAGTGAAAAGATTTTGGTATGTTACAAACTCCCAACATAAGTAGCAATGCCACAGTGTAAAAATACTCTGATACAAGTATATGTCTTGCATAACATTTTTTAAATGTTATTGTAACAAATAAAAAGTACTAAATGTAACTACAGTAAACGTTTAAAATCATGTATAACTTGTGTTGAGTGAAACTGGAGCAGAGGGACAGACACAGAGCTGTAGCGGAGCCCAAGTAGCGCACCGTTTAATTAACTAACTTTAAAAGTTATCAGGCAAATAAAACAGATACAAATAATCTGCTAGCTGCCAAATATCAGCCCCGATAATCGTCCAGGCCGTTCATTGGTCGATCCCTAATTGAAATGACTTGACACTTAATGGAACTGAGCCATTATTAACAAATTTAGTTCCACCTGCGAGGACAAGTCAAAATGCCATGGAAAAGGGTCTATTGCAGGGTTCTTCAACGTTTTTTAAGCCAAGGACCCCTTAACTGAAAGAGAGATGGAGCAGGGACCCCCTACTACATGTATACAATGAAGTTGCACATTAAACTGGGCCTACAATAACGTGTAGGGTTATAATTGTTGCCATGATGTTATAAATCACGTTTTCATTTTAAAACACACATATGGCACAGTGACTCTTTAGGATTCACTGTATCTTTGGATGGCTACCTTAGTGACCTTACTTATAGGCCAGTAAGTCTAGCTTCAGTGGGGATTTATATTTGCTTATAATATGTTGGATTCATTGAAAAAACTTTAAAAAATTAATAATTTGGAGGCCCCCCCTGCACTGACTCTGAGGACCCCTTAGGGGTCCCGGACCCCCTGTTGAAAAAACCCAGTCTATTGTGTTAAGAGCGTGTGGTGCCGTACCTGGTCGTTGAGCCAGTTCTGTCCGTACAGAGTTCCCAGGTCATCCATGGTCAGAACGTGGCGTTTGTAATTGACTCTGAACGTTTTAGCCAGGGACGATCCCGACGACCGCTGGAAGGATTGTATTAGGTGCTGGACCACTGCTTTCCTGGTGAAGAACAATTCACACACATGATGCATTAGTAAGTTACTTACTTAATCAATTCACCTACATAGTGTTACTTCAGAGGTAATAAATGCCCCCCCCGTAGTTAGTCAACCTCCAGATGCCCTAATCAATGTCATAAATTAGGTGAAATGTTAGAATTCTGCTGCCTGTTAACCTACAATCTGACAGAGCCAAATGACCATAACCATAGACATAAAACGGATAGAAAGGCCACTGAACTGGTTTCTGTGGTCATTTCATCGGTACACAACAAAAAATGCCGATTGTTGTTAGTTGTCATGGTGACAATTTGCAGCTATCTGGAAGGAGAGCGGCCTGACAGCTCGAGAGACATTCCCAGAGCTGCGGGGAGTGAAGAGGAGGGACAGCTGGACCCAGCGGCAACGGGTCGGCGGACCGCTACCATTAGACCCAGCCCGCTGTTCAGCTCATTCTCTGTAACCAATGCAGCATAATAAAAGCACGGCGAAACCAGCCAGCCAGCAGGCAACGTTAGCTTGCTAACTCCGCCTGAGCCCTCGCCACATCATTCACAGAAAACGAGCAGAATAAAGCCGTCACTCGCGGCGATTGCAACGTGCTTTGTGTGGATCAAGCATGACCTTAATTTGACCCATCTCTCTGCCACGTAACGTTACTACTCCACTGCTCGATTGTCAGATCCGCGTCTTGCCGGAAGTCGGCTTATATGAAAGTTTATACGTTACCATGGCAATGGTACACATAAAAATGGCGAGTCACTTTACCATTCTGCTAAGTTGATTTGAATGAAAATGGCCTTTCTATCCATTTTATTTCTATGGTTCCAAGTATTCCCATTTACTCACATGCTTTATGTCAAACATTTTCCTGGATAATCAATCTACGTTTGATACGAATGAAACGTTTGTGGCTTATAAAAATGGTCAAGTCACTGCTTTTCTTTGTTTCAAGTCAATGAATCAAGAAGGACATTCCTTGCAGCACTGGCCGGTACATTTCCAGTTCCTTGGTAAATCATGTCATCCAACCATTTCCTCTGCAGTTAAACACCATATGACTGCACACAGAAGAAGTGACCAAACACTGTGTCTGACCTGTGTGGCTGTGAGAAGCTCTCGCTGAAGATGTCCTGAAGCTTCTCCACAATGTCATCCACATGGACGGGGATCAAGCTGCCATACTGCTGTAGAGACTCTTCAAGAATACCTGGAAAAACAGGTCAATCAAACACACACACACTTAATTTAATTTGAACTTCATTATAAACCTCTATATATGGGCGTGTGCTCTACCGGGCGAGCTACCCAGGAGCCCTCATTATATTTTCTAGGTGCAATATAGCGAATACATAAAGGCCAAGAAGAAAACCACCGTATCTGCGGTTTTAAGAAATCATTGGAAATGATCCCAATCTGCACCCGATGTGGATCCACACCAAAAACAAATCACTTGTTGCTTGGGCGATGGTCTAATGTTCCAATTCATTCATTTAAAAAAAACACACTAAAAAGCAAACAAATGGGACCAAAAACTGCAACCTTGGCATGGGAAACTATGGTGTTTTAGTATCTCTTTTAAAATGATCCGACCGACAGCGAACATGAGCCAACAGCCCGAGTCTCTGATCCTTACCGGTCACAAAACTCATGTGTTCCTCAGTGAGGGTCAGCTCCACTGGTTTGACCTCCACTTCCCGCCTCCCTCTGTCCTCTTGTTTGACTGGAGAGCAGCCGTTCATCTGTTCATCTGACAGAGAAACAAGAAAGAAATTACAAACCCATGTTTTATTTTTTTCTTCCTCTGTGCAGATTCAGACTGTCATTATTTGTCAATTTAGTCCAAAATAGCAATTTGGTGAAGTAAAATATTTTGAAATGGTATAACTTAACTGAGCTAAGGTGGAACTCAAATCATTGAGAGACAGCTTAAAAACTGTGAGAAATCTCAATAAAGAAGCTGGTGAAAAAGCATTGGGAGCGTCTTGCCCTCATTTAGACAATTTTTCGGCCGGCCTTGCCCTGGGCGGACCAATCACAACTGTTTATCTCGTATGGGGCGGGAGTAAGACCATGACTGACAGAGGAGCGTCATACTTACGCAGCTGGCATACTGCGTCCAGCGCAATGCTCACGGCCCACAAAACTCAGATCAAATTGTCAAACTACACCTGCCAATTTGACAAACGTTTGTGTCCCGGCCGCTAATGTTTTCCTGCTTTAAAGCGGAACAAACAGCAACCCAACTTAAATGTGTCGCTCAGCGCTGAGACTCTCCTGCATAGCATAGCCCAGACCGATCTGAACTCCGTTCAGAAATCAAGCATTTAAAAAGTTGTTTGCTTGTCGTCTTGTGGAAAGACCTGACCAAGCATGAATTCAGGCTTTTTACAAATTGGCATCATAATGTAGTTATTTCGGCATATTTTTATTGCAATTAAACCTCAGCTCTTTGTGTTTTTGACAATGTTTTTTTGTCATTTCATGACATTTGTTAATGTTGTGTAAAAAATATAGAACTGTGCCATTTGAAAGATATTCTCTACAATAGATTTCAACTAGCTCTCTTCAGAAGAAAATGTAGTGTATGTCAGTACCTCTCTCCGACACCGTGAACCTCTCATCGTTGGGGTCATCCTCTCCGTCGCTGTATGATGACTGCCGATACCTTTTTGTACTCCTCTGCTTGCCGTACAGATTGTGCCTTCGCCCTCTGCGGCTGTACCGGTACCCTTGGGAGCACACCCACTGCGCCCGCTGGCGCCAGCTCTTCCAGTGCTTGGTTAGCCGAAATCCGAGGCCGCCGTGCGATCGCAAGCGCTGCCAGCGCCGGAGCCTCCGCAGAGCCCTGTACCTGCTGAGGTGGGACATGAACACGTCGCCGGCTTTGGCCTGGGAGACCGGATGCTCTCCAGGGACATCACCGCCCTCTTCTGCCTTCTGCTGGGGTCCGTGATGTTGGTGGTGTTGCTGTGAATGAGGGTGCTGCGTGGACTGGGAGGGAAATTCTGGCACCTCCCACTCCAACTCTTCCTCGTCTCCTTCATCTTCCACCTCATCCTCATCGTCCTCCTCCTCATCTTCTTCCTCCTCCTCCTCGTTATCCCAACCCTTGCCCTCAAACTCTAACTCGTCCTCCCCATCCAGATTGTTTTCTTCATCCTCATCACCTATTGCCTTGATCATACCCATCCCGTCCTCGTCCTCATCCTCCTCTACGTACTCGCCTGTCCACACCTTCTCTTTCTGCCCCAGTCTGAGGTGCATGGGACTGGGTACACTGTGGCCTGACACCGGGACAATGAGGTGGTCTCCAGGGATCCCACCTAAACACAAACAGGAACAGGGATTAACCACGTCAGCTGTGTTCAGTGTTTCAATTTAACCAAATACTGGAGTTCATTCCACTTGATACACGTACTGCTGAATGAACAGACTGTTGGGCTTTGACGTCACAGAGCAGAGAGTTCATAATATAATTATGTATATATATAATATAATATATAATAATATAAATGATATGCCAACAGCGACTCGTCATGACTGAAGAACTGGAACTAGGAAATGCTTGGCATATCGATTAATGAACGATTAATCAATCATCAAAATAACTGCCTAGGGGTACTTTGGAGTACTGCAGAGGGTACGTGAGACTTAAAAAATGTTCATGAAAAAAAAAAAAACATTGCGCGGGCAATCTGACAGGCGACGCAACAAGCGGACGCAGTCCAGTAAAACTGTCGTGTTCGTGCTTGTCACACGCACGCGACAAGAGTTGAACTTTTCCCTATGCAAACAACATCAATCAACAAGAGACTCTCGCCGTTTGCGAGTTCCCTAAACCAGTGGTTCTCACACCTTTTCGTATCAAGGACCCCTAAACTGACACAAATTAGACCACGGACCCCCTTCTGATAAGACTTTGTCCCAGGGTGCCCTACCTGATGGAATTGTTGCCTTTAGATGTTTTATTAACGAAAGTGAATGAAACTCATGAGCTCGTTGAATATTAATGAGAACTGGTACAAATCGAGCCGAGTCTTCCTGCAGGTTTTCTATACCGCGCTAGAATGGCTTGAAACAAGGTAACCAAGGTTACAGAGTCCATGGTAGAACTTCAGACATTACCACAAAGTAATAAAATACGTGTGGCAGGGCACCTTAAAATTAGGCTATATAATTCAAACTATGCTAATTTAGCCAAGTCTGTGGTTAGGAAAGACTAGGATTGCCACCATTTGTTATAAATCGAACTGTCATTACGGCTATACGATGCACAGAATCTCCATGGTTACCACACATTGATCGCCTGGGGTTTACTCGCGGAGGTCTGTTCACGCGAGGAGTGCAGCGAGACCCCGTCGAGCCCCGCCACTACACAGGCAAAGTGTTGCTTGGCGTCTGAAAAGATCTTAATTCCTGAAATAATAATACTATAATAATGAATTAATTTAGTGATGGATTCTAAAAGTTTGAAATGTAGCGTTTAATTGTTTTTCAGTTGCAATGTTGTTTAGTAAATCAGACACTGATGTCGCAGGTCTGTACTCGTTATATTTGCCGTTTTATTTCTACCACAAATGTTTTGCGCTGGTCAGGAGGTATTTAGATGGAAAACAAGGGTACATTATTGAAAACAAGTTTGACAACCACTGGACTAAACCATTACATTTCAGTTCTACTTAAAAATTCTGAAAGCTAAAACTAATTAGATTTGAGAACATATTTAATATATTTACATATTCAGAATTCAATAAGCAGATTTGGTACAGAATTGATCAAAACACCAACTAACCCACTTGGAAGTGGACTGAAACGCATAATTTACATAACCTTATCGCCAGGGGACTATAGTCCAATACAAAAACTGAGTAAGTGCATTGAACAAATTAATGACTGGATGTGCCAGAACTTTCTGAACTGAAGTGGTCGTTTTTGGAGCAAAAGGGGGAACGATTAAAAGTGAGCGCTCACACAAAACAAAGCCGGAAATCTTGGTGTAGTCATGGACTTAGACCTGAATTTCCACAGCCACATTAAGAATATTACAAAGTCAACCTATTATCACCTAAAGAATATATCAAGTGTTAAAGGACTTATGTCTCAGCAGGATTTGGAAAAACCTGTCCATGCTTTAATCTTCAGTAGCAACTCTGTTCTTTAAATCAAGGATGAAGACCTTTCTTTTTGATGCTGTGTTTCTTTGATGTTCTATGTAAAGCTGTTGCCTACAATGTGCTATACAAATAAAGCTCCCTTGCCTACAACATAATTCATAATAATACAAGCCTAACTAGTCAGTCCCTCCAGAAAAACGCGGAGTTTTTTTGTGATTGTTGCGGGCAAAAATCCTTGATTATGCGGCACATTTTCTTAAAAAATGCGATGGAATATGCGGGATATTTATGCCATTTTATGCGATGAAATTGCGGGAACTTGCAAAAATTGCGGGAACTTGCAAAAATTGCGGGAACTTGCAAAAATTGCGGGAACTTGCAAAAACTGCGGTTTGATGAAAAAGAGAAAAAAAAGTGATTCCCCAACACCGTGTTCTCAGTAGGTGAAATTACGTCACTTCATAACGTTCCCATGGCAACAGGGGAAAATGGCTGCTCGTGTGAAGTAAACGCAACATTTTTCAACTTTCTGCTGAGATATATGTGACTTTTTTGCAACGAAAATGCGGGGATTATGAAATCATGCCCTGCATATTTTGCGCGGAAATCGGCAATTTATGCGGCGAAAGTGCGGCGTATTTGAAAAAATGCGGCCCCCGCATAAATATGCAGACTTTGGCTGATTATGCATTGAATTCTGCGATCGCATAATCGCGTTTTTCTGGAGGGACTGACTAGAATGTAAACATATTAACCGACAGTAAAAGGCCTACCTCCTCCTGTGTCGTCTTGCCCCACAGCGGTCAGACCCAGGTCTCCCTGCCAGCGGTTCTGGGCCAGGCTACCGCCACTGTCTCGCATTATCCACGGACAACCCACGACCTGCGCCAGCTCGTCACCTACAAACAACAACAGTATGCAGCGGGGGTGTTATAGCAACTTTACTTTCTAAACTTTCTAGTAGGGTTGCACAATATTGACAAAATGTGATATTGCTTTAATGATTATGAATATTGCAATATCGATATTCATTTTAAAAAATATTATTTTTAAACACATGTAAAATTACTAAACATATGGGAAAACGCATCAAAATAGATTTCTACTGACTGTCTTATTGGACTGGTACAACATGAATAAATAAATAATGACCATGTCTACAAAACAGGTCATGTTTTACTGGTTGTACAGTAAAAAAAACAATAAATAAAACGCATGTCTACAGAAAAGGACATATTAGAATAAAAATAAATATTAAAAAAATATTGCATACTTATCGTATCACTCAATATAATATCGCGATAACGCTACTGAGTCGATATATCATGCACCCCTACTTGCTAGTTATCCTGGAGTAAGAGAACATCACTTTGAACACAGCGGTTCCACAGAGCTCCACCCTCGCTCCACACTAGTCACATTGGCAATTCATCGTCAATATCATCACATCCCTAATCTAACAAGAACATTAGATACATTAGAACACATAGATAGATATGTATTGATCCCAAAAAAATGGGAAATAACGTTGTTTCAGCAGCAAAACATCAGACACACAGCACACATTCAGAATATACATTAAATAACAGACGATATGTATCGTCAAAACAATATGAAAATGTCTATCATATATATATTTTTGCATACAATTTTTACTGGGATGTCGAAAAACCAGCAGTCAGACTTTGTTATGGCAGTATTTACGTCATTTGGACATCACTTTATGTTCTAGAGACGCTGTTCTGCTAACAGAGTATACAAATATAGGCTTTATTATGTGGTTATTTACACAGATTTATTAATGGATTGTTGCTAATATTAGGCACTTTTATGCTAGCCTCAAAATAGCTATTTTTAACCACTAAGAAGACTCGACACAACATGAGACTTTGTTCCAAGTATCTCCAGGAGCTCTACACATTAACTACACCGGAGCACAAGGGATGCACTAAATCTGTTGCTACTTGTTTTGATATTGACTCGTTTTGACTGCCGAGACGGCAGCGACCGGAAACAACAAGAGCTACGGTGAGTTTTTCAAAACCTTTCTTTTTAGTAAACTCTGGGTCCACAAACAATGTTCTCAATGCTGAGTTAATGTGTAGAGAGATGGAGATACTTGGAGCAAAGTCTCATGTTGTGTCGAGTCTTCTTAGTGGTTAAAAATAGATATTTTGAGGCTAGCATAGTAGTGCCCCTAGCTCTCCCATTCAAAAGGCCATTTGACCCAAAAATGAGAATACGGTGAATCTTGAAAGTGGCGATTCTGTCCTAAATATGCTTTTAAACTAAAGTTTGACTCACGTACATTCAATAAAAGATCCTAGGTTGTATTTTGGCAAGTTCCGCTTTAAGAGGGAAATATTAACCCTGACATTTCACCTGTTACCCAACAGTGGATTGTATCCACATATGTATTTTGTAATGTGAAAGAAGCCTGATGTCAGCCCAGAATGACAATATGTTTACACCAGAAGAGAAAATTAGGCTCGGTGTGTGAACATAATGAATTTAAGTGGACCGAATAATAACTGTGACCTGGTCAAAGTCCCTTTCAAAATGCAAACCGCTGCTGTATATCAGGTAGGCTCTAATCTTGCTACCCACTGAGCTAACGTTACTCAGTCCAGTATACAAAACACTCATTAAAGCATCACTGATGCATTATGGCAGGGGTCTTCAACGTTTTTTTAGCCAAGGACCCCTTAACTGAAAGAGATGGAGCAGGGACCCCCTACTACATATATCGTATAACATGTTGCATATTAAACTGGGCCTACAGTAACATGTAGGGTGGTCTAAAGCCTATATATATATATATATATATATATATATATATATATATATATATATATATATATATACATACCTTTTTTGCATAGAATACTAAGCTATTAAAATAGTTGTTGGAATGACTTCATGAATCATGTTTTAATGTTAAACATACATGTGGCACAGTGAATCCTTAGGAATACCTGTATCTGTGGATGGTCTACCTTACCCAGGGCTCGACATCAAGGCTTGTCCGCGACAAGTGGATTTTTTTGTGGGGCAAGTGGAAGATAAATTTACTTGCCCCACTGGACAAGTTAAAAGTCAAACAAAATAAACGTTATGTGCCACTCATTACGTCTATGTTACCGATACGGGACACGTTTGTTTCTACTGTATTTTATTAATGTTGATCGTGTTTGGATGCCTTCAACGGTTTGTTCAAATTCTGCATTAGCAAAATTATAAAATTATAAATCTTTACCCAGACAAGTGACTTTTGTTTTGTGCATGGACAAGTGAAATATAAATGTACTTGTCCAAAGGACAAGTGCCTCAAAACGTTAATGTCAAGCCCTGCCTTACCTATAGGCAAGTTTGCTAATAATATGTTGGAGGCCCCCCTGCATTGACTCTGAGGACCCCCTAGGGGTCACGGACCCCCTGTTGAAGATCCCTGCCTTATGGTGACAGCGCTGCAGTCGGTACAACTAGCGGAAAACGGCCTCACTTTTACATGAAATGTACAACAGGCAGTAACGTTGACGACCATCCAACGGAACTTTGATACTCATTAATTCACAAAGCCACTGGGTTACTTTAATGGGAAATAAAGCCTTCTGGTCTCACTAGCTGATGCTGACAGAGTTCAGAAAGCCACAGGCTTGATGCCATTCTTGATGTCTTGATAATGTTCTTTCACAGGCAGAAGAACTGCTCTGTTAACAACACCGGGACCCCAGTAACCATGTGCACCTGGTCGGAGAGCCGATATGTAGCTAATTTAGCATGATAGCTACACAGAGGAGGACAGTAACTAACGTTACCTGAGCAACGCGGCGAATTGGCGTTTATAATAGTGAATAACTTGATGTGTCTTGTGCAGGAGACATTCTCTGAGACAAGCTGCTGGCTATATGATGATAACTATAGTCTCCGTTGCAGGAAATAGTCCTTACCAAGCAGCTAGCTAGCTAGCTTGTGCGCGTTGAGCGCTAGCAGCATCACCGTCATAGTTTCACCACTCAAAACCTCAATAAAAGTCGCATTCATTGCTAACCTCGTTTTTTCAGTGACTGTGGGTAGCCGAAGACCCTGCACCATCATTAATAACGATCTGAAATAAACAAGAGTTCTTCAACAATCCGTTATCTATCCGTGCTAACACGTTAGCTGGTTAGCCATGTTGTCGTTAGCTAGCTAGCTAGCTAGGCAGACACCATGTTAGCTACAGCAAAATAAAACGCCCGGTGCGCCGTATTCGTTAATAGCTAGGTATTACAATTGCATGCTTACCGTTAGCCTGCAGATTTATATGAATGTGTCCAGCTGCTTCCGACTGAATGTTGGGCGTGTTTAATTTGTTCGGGTATCGAACCAAAACAAATGCTAATTGGTGTTAAACCTCATTCAATGAAGTCAGGTGTGGAGCCGCCAGATGTCACCTCCTGGCGAACTTTGATTTATTTTAGGTCTTCCGGTTCAGAGAAAGACGCAAACGCTTAACATAAACTGCAGAATACAGTCAACGATGTACGTGAAATCTACAGAAAGAACCTATTTCAAATTGAAAAGGTCTGTGAGAAAACGAGAGATGCGCTGAGCCGGATCACTGCAGATTCCTCGCTCTCATGTCAACTACAACAAGTCCGTCGCGCAGCAATGGCGTCATAAAGAGTGTGTTTGTTAAGGGTAGCCTTCCCTTTTCTTTCAGAATAATCCAGAGATATTACCCTGCTAATCATTACATGATTACATTTAAAAGAGACATCAACACATAGATACTGTTCTTTTTGTGAAGACCACCCAGAAACTGTGTTGCACCTCTTTTGGCATATTGCCCACACACACCAGAACATTTTGGCAAAACCTCAGCAGATTCATCATTGACCATGTTTATAAAGACTTTGTATTATTGTGGAAGGATGTTATCTTTTGCTTTTATAAAAGTCATAGTAAAGAAAAGATGTACTTCATTATAAATGTATTAATTCTTTTGGCAAAATTTCACATTCATAAGTGTAAATTCAGCACTAAAAAACCTAGTTTTGTACTTTTTCTCCATGAAGTTGAACATTATATTAATCTGATTTCTGGCTGTTCAAACTGTCAACATATGGTCCTCTTTCTCCTAGTAATGGCCTTATCTTGTTTATTGTTTTATTGTTGTATGTTATGTATATTTTGGCTATTCACATGTGATTTGTACCATTTATTTCCAATAAAAAATACAAATAAAAAAGGGTAGCTTTTCCTTTTTGAACCCTAACATCAGTCTTCTTGGAAAACACATTCATACAATTTATAAGCAATTATTTTTGTTGGATTAAATAAAGTAAGTGAAATAAAATCCGTTTTATTTTGAATTTATTTTTATTACTCAGATTGAGTCAGATTTTGTAAAATTGTTCCTTGATTTCTGTAGCCTAGAGCAGTGTTTCTCAAATGTGGGGTACGCGTACCCCTGGGGGTACTTTGGAATACTGCAGGGGGTACGTGAACTTTTTGCAAAATGCTCATTTAAAAATATGTCATGCATAATTCCTAAAATAATTATACTATAATAATGAATTAATTAAATGATGGCTTCTGAACATTTTATTCTATTCAGTTTATTTTTCAGTTACAAGGTTGTTGTTTAGTAAATCTATCACTGCCGACACTGTATTGTTCCTCTTTATAGAGATAAAGTAGTAGTAAAATAGTAAAAACACGATTCAAAGGGGGTACATTATTAAAAAACGTTTGAGAACCCCTGGCCTAAAGTATATAATAGGCTACAATTAAACATACTATTGTCTTGCATTCCCTGTTATATTGCAATATTTGGATTTGGTGATGAGTTCATGAAAGTTCTAGCAGATATGTGGAGGTGAGGGGACAAAGATCAGCTTAGTGGCATGTTTCCATTACATGGTACCTGCTCGGCCTCTACTCGCCTTTTTTGTTTTTCCATTATGAACAAAAGTACCTGGTACTAGCTAACAGGTACTATTTTTAGTATCACCTCCATCGAGGTTCCAAGCGATCTTTCAGTTCAGGGAGTCATCAGACTGGTCCCATCTTCTCCAGTGTTAGGATTAGCTGCTCTTCTCTGCTGGCTGTCACTGGTGTTCATATCATTTGTTCATATAATTTGTGGTCCATCTGCACGTCTTTTAAAGTATTAAAAGTAAAAGTACTCAATGCAGAAAAATCCTCACATTTTTAGAAACTGGAAACGATCCAAACAGTTGTGTGTTTAATGGTCTAATCATTTCAGCTGGACTTGAAGTTATATTGTTGGGTATTTTGTGTGCAAAAATCTTAATCTGTAAAGTAACTAGTAACTAAAACTGTCAGATTAATGTAGTTGAGTAAAAAGTACGATATTTCTCTCTGATATGTAGCGGAGTAGAAGTAGAAAGTGGCATGAAAAGAAAAGACTAGGTCCAGTATCATTTTTTTGCTTCCCGATACCTGAACTTGTGTATCGGCCGACACCGAGTTCTGATCCAGTGTCACATATTATATTATGTTTTAACAACTACTATCACTTTATGCATGTGATATGATTTCTATCTTAGTTGTCAGCCTGGCTCAGGTTAAACTTCATGTAATACATGAACAAACACAAACAATGAACGCCATAGAACTTTCTTTTATTTTCCAGTTTGACAGTCAGTTATAACGAAAAAAAGAACATCAATTAAGTAGATTTTCTGCGGGGCTCAATTATCGGATCGGTGCATAAACTCCAGCAATTGCCGATACAGATAGCAGCATTTTAGGCAGTATCGGATACTTTCCCGATACTAGTATCGGTATCGGAACATCTCTAGAAAAGACTCAAGTAAAGTACAAGTACCTCAAATTTGTACTTAAGTACAGTGCTTGAGTAAATGTACTTAGTTACATTCCACCACTGCTCCTGAAGCTCTTTGACTGGCAGCGCTGCCTGGAAGGCACTAGGATTAGGCAATGGTTATGGTTGGTTATGGTTATGGTTATGGTCATGGTGCCTTGAAGTTAGCGGTCGCAGCGCTGCCTGGAAGGAGACGTTGGGGGCTTAAAACATTATTGAGCAAGATATGACTGTTTAAAAGCCTTTCTAGGGACGGCATTGGAAAGTAGCAATAGCTTTATCAGCAGAGCTATTGATGGCCTCCACCTCCTGCTGTAGCAGCTTCACATCTCTCTCCCTGTCCTGGTGTCTCTGCTGGATGTTTCTGCATGCAAGCTCTTTCTACTGACGATGTAGTCTATATTGAAGTTTCATTTAAGGGATTGTTCAGGTTCCGCCGGAAGTCCCTCTTCTTCTGCTGGATGTCCGTCACCTTTCTTTGTGTTGGCGTTCTAACCTCCGGTGGATTTCTGAGGACTCTGGTTAACTGTTCCTCAGATCTCTGCAGGGTAAATCCAGACAGCTAGCTAGACTATCTGTCCAGTCTGAGTTTTCTCTCACACGACTAAAACAACCTTTGAACGCACACAAGTTCCAGCAAAACAAGTTCCTCCTTACCGAGGATATTTTGCAGAGGCGCCGTTGCTCGATCCAAAACGATTGTGATTGGTTGGAAGAAATGCCAAGAAACCAGAACACGTTTTTCTCCTATCCTGGAATGCTGTGTGAATTAGCCAGACCTTCCTCCGTGCTGTAGAGGAAGGTCTGGCAAAGCGATACTGCTGAGGATGTAGCACAACATCTTCCTCACCTCATTGTGACGAGAGCCGATGTTCTCATGGAGCCTATGGAGGGCTCCACCAGCTTGGGTTTTTCAGAGGACGGGAGGTTGAACATGTTTCTTACAGTAAGGCTATTCATATAGCCTCTTTTAATACTAAAGAATTAGAAAATGCTGAATTTTAAAAATGCCCCCGAGCAGAGCTTGAGGAATAAAAAACAACAACTAATAAACACCATCCCTTTTTCTCCCATCATAATATGTTTTTGTTTGTTTGTTTTGGTGCAAATAACTAGCCTACTAATTAATGATGACCGACCAACCGACCGACTATCTAACTGACGGACTAACAAACTAATGACCAGGCCCAAACGAAATCTGCAGATTCAGATTCTGTTTGGGCCTGCTAATGACAGACTGACTAACTAACTAACTAACTAACTAACTAACTAACTAAATGGAGTATCTAATGGAGATAGATATTGAAAAAGAACAGACCCAGGAGTCCAGAACCATTTTCACAGCCTTTGTCAGCCATTTTTATTAAGGTCTTTGCACTCTCAGCAATACAAATAAGCAGCAGATAGCCCAGTCATGGCACAGCACCAGAGTAGAGCTTAATCACTGTTGATACCTTTCATCTGACTACGAGATAATGAAGGAAGGGACCTTTATGACAGAACCAGCGTTACAAGTTGTCAAAAACGGAGCTGCCACTGGGAGGCGAAAGAGTTCAACTTAAACTTCACCATTATTGCGGGGAAATGTGTTGAAAAAGGGGGTATAGGACCTTCTTCCTACTACTTTTTGAACATGGAAATCCTTATTTAAATCATTCACAATAATTCTGAAAGATGTGTTTTCATTTTGTTAATATTCTGTTGTGTTGGTTTCCTTGCTTGTACTGAAATGTACAGTACATGTTCTGATTTAGCTTCTATTGTATTTATTTTTATTTTTAATTCAAAATAAACTTAAAAAAGATGTGGCTCACATTCACACATCTGACACACTGTTTTTGTCTTTGGAATTGCGTACAGCAGAGTTTTTACAGATTTTTAAGCCGAGGACCCCTCAACTGAAAGAGAGATGGATCAGGGACCCCCTACTACATATGTTGTATGAAATGAAGTTGCATATTAAACTGGGCGTACAGTAATGTGTAGGACGGCCTAAAGCCTAAATACATGTATTTTGAATGCATGGAATACTAAGCAATTAAAATTTTTAAATAATTGTTGGCATGGTTTTATAAATCATGTTTTGATGTTAAACTAATCCTGAGGATGAACTGGATCTCTGGGTGGCTACCATATGACTCCCTATAGGCCAGTAAGCCTGTCATTAATGTTTTTGTTTTTTTTCACAAATAGGCTGATTTAAATTTGCTAAAAAAAATGTTGGATTCATGTTAAGACATTTTAATTTTTGAAAAACTTTTAAAGAATGAATAATTTGGTGCCCCCTGTGCAGTAACTCTGCCCCTGTTGAAGATCTCTGGTGCAGGCAGTCGGCCCCTGTGACTGATTATTAGACTATAATGAACCATAATCCTAAAGCATCAATGTCTAAGCAGTATTTTACTGGAGCTGGTGGAGGTAGAGCTGATTTGATCTACTTTACATACAGTAAAGTCTTGGTTCCCAAGATAAATGTGACGGGCCGTGAGATTATTATTGGGGGTAGAGGGGGAAACTGGGTTGGACCATTGCAAACAAACTACGCAGTTACAAATAGAACATTTTATCTTTATATATATCTGACATCCTGTGGTTGTGAGTCAAACATGCATGAAGACAACCACACATTTGATCACAGTTAGAATTAGTAAAGGCTCCGGCACACTCGGCTGTAATGTTACACTATTATGCACTCTGTATTTTTGGAGCTTATTTTACAATAAAATAACCTACCGACTTAAACTTAAACTATGGAGTCAATCTGCCTAAAATATCTGAAAAAAGACAAAGAACTGTGAGAAACAAAACAATTGGTCAAATAACAAAAAAAATAAGCAACATATACTCTCATATTCTATGGCCTATACTCTGGTATAATTTATGTATTTCCCACCTTCCACGCTAAATATTTTTTTTATGTAGAACACTCAAAACACAACTATATTTTCAATCATCTCTCATAAAATGCCAGAACCTGCTTCCATTCAGTAGTTCAACTATCCAGATGTTTATATTTGTCATCAAGGGTTCTTACAAGTCCCCTAACCCATGGAGCATCTGGATCAACACACATGAACTGGCCTTCGGTCGTAACTAGTCTGTTAGAGAGAAAATAACATAAAGACATTTCTTATTAATGAGTGTTAGTCCAAATCTATGCAGTAACTCTAAACTACAATGGCATTTTAAATGAATGAATAATGTTTGTGGAATGTATGATGCCATGTATGCTAATAAGATGAATTATTAACTTTTACTTACATAACACCTTCCGATGTTTATATTTTTCATCAAGGGTTCTTACAAGTCTCCTAACCCATGGAGCATCTGGATCAACACACAATAACCGGCCTTCGGTCGTAACTAGTCTGTTAGAGAGAAAATAACATAAAGACATTTCTTAAATCTATGCAGTAACTCTAAACTACAATGACATTTTAAATGAATGAATAACGTTTGAGGAATGTATGATGCCATGTATGCTAATAAGATGAATTATTAACTTTTACTTACATAATGGCTTCAATAGAACACCCACTGTGTGTCTGTTGTATGTTGTAGCTTTTTACTCTTTGTCGAGGCACTTGTTTGTTAGAAACTCTAAGGCAACAGCTGGTAGAAATCCGCTTGTTCCACGGCCTCTTTTTAGGAGGACTACCTAGAGTCCTCGGCCCCGGTTCAGGAGGACTACCTAGAGTCTTCAGATGTTTATATTTGTCATCAAGGGTTCTTACAAGTCTCCTAACCCATGGAGCATCTGGATCAACACACAATAACTGGCCTTCGGTCGTAACTAGTCTGTTAGAGAGAAAATAACATAAAGACATTTCTTAAATCTATGCAGTAACTCTAAACTACAATGACATTTTAAATGAATGAATAACGTTTGAGGAATGTATGATGCCATGTATGCTAATAAGATGAATTATTAACTTTTACTTACATAATGGCTTCAATAGAACACCCACTGTGTGTCTGTTGTATGTTGTAGCTTTTTACTCTTTGTCGAGGCACTTGTTTGTTAGAAACTCTAAGGCAACAGCTGGTAGAAATCCTAAACAGGAAGTCCTTTTTTAAAACTCTCAGCAGTCTGAGGGGCCCTCAGATGATCAGAGGGGGCACCCCTGGTGCTGAGCTTGGTCCTGGGGAGGACATTTTGATTTTCATTAATTTCTTTATTTGACAGGGACAAATCAGCAGTCTAATGTGCACATATCTGATTATCAATAAGCCAGTTCTTCCTTATATCTGAATAGGTTGCACCAACCATTTTAAAGAGCACTGAACACAAAACAGCTGCATCACTAAGACTGGTTTCAGTTTGTTTACATGACAACAGCGCTGGTTCATGTGTATGCCTGTGTGTATTATTCTTCCTATATTAGTATTAGACAATAGACATGTTAATAGTAACACATGGTCCCGTCAATGGACAGCGGCTCCCATCATGCAGCACATGAAATGAAGCTCGGACGGGCTTAAGACTTTCTTAACTGTATCCGAGGACACTCAAAGAGACATTGGCTGATTTTTTAATAATGTAAGAAGAAAAAAAGTGTAAGGGAGATGATAGACTATTAGAGTTTCGGTGTAATATGAAGATATGACTTAATTGTTGCTTACATTACTGTAGGTTCACTTCCTGGTGCAGGGGCAGAAGTGACTGTATGAGGAAAAGCATGATTTACGGCATAATCAAATATATTACGTATATACATCATAATATATATATATATATATAAATCACTCCCAAACAACAGCTAAATGTATAGAATACTATAACATACTTTATTCAACCATGGGCCGATGATGGGCACATGTGCAGGAGAGATACATCTTTACCTTGAGAAGTTGTGTTGGTTTTATTAGCGGGGATTTTAACTGCTGAAGGATGAATACAAAATTCTCCATACAGAATCTCCTCATTAGTGCTTCTTCTCTGTACAAACAAATCAACACACACACACACACACACACACACACACACACACACACACACACACACACACACACACACACACACCTCAGGATGACTGAGATAAAACCTCATCAACAACGCAATAGCCGTTTCGTTTTTCTGACAATAGTCAGTGGCGATGCAGCTTACCTGAGAACGGTTCTGGAGTTAAAAAGAAGGCGATCCATACAACGTTCAGGAGAACCACACTGACCTGGAGAGTCCACCTCATGTTCATATCTGCAATACACTGCCACTCAGTTAGTATTGAAGACACAGCAGCTGCTGACAGACTGTGTGTGTGCTTCCTGCTGTGCAGTGTAAAGATTTTATGATAAATACAGACTTGACGTTGTGGGTTTTGCTTGGTTATTTGATAAACCAAACCTACAGTACATCTGCTCCAGACTGTTCATATGATTTACTTTATAGGAACATTTTCATTTCAGCTTCATCACTTATTATTATATGTATTGGCACATGAACACATTTCCTGTTGTGTGCAGGCTTGTGCATTCACATGCATTCCCACTCCAACTAGCTGACTTAAATTGGCACAAAAACGTGGGTTGACAAGGTATGTTTCCACTGAGACTCCTCTCACTGGTCTCATAAGTATTCGGTGAGAGGGGTCCGGCTGCGGCCTGTAACGGCTAACATGCAGCAGCGATTCCAGGATATTTTTAGTGGGGTGGCACAGGGGGGGACCAATAATTAGTCGGGGGGATCAAAATACAGCATAGAAAATCAGCTTAGCAAAATATAGGAAATATTGGATAGGATAGAACAACACAATGTCCTTTATTCATTTCACCTGTTTTCATTTTTTTTTATTGTATACCTGACTACAATACACATTTTCTATAGACTCAGTCACAATTGTCAGATTGACAGCACTCTAGCCCAATGGTTTGGGGGACACCAGGGGGTGCCGGTGCCACCAGCAAACAACTATTTCATTTGAAGTCACACTCCCTCTGTGTGTGTGTTGTAGTCTGAGCCTCTCTGCTCTTTGTTTTGATAGCTGGTCCTGCCGCGACAAGACGCCGGTATTTCAGTATTCGGTATTGTGAGAGCCATGTGGAAGCCATGCCAGCCCACTTTTTTGTCAGTGTATCAGGTAAAGCCGCTTAAAGTTGATCTCCAGCTACAGGTAGGGGGAGGCGTTATTATGGAACCCACTTATGAAACAATCCTGTGGTTGTATTAGAGGGCAGTACGGACAAACAACATAAGGCTGACCTGCTGTGGTTTGAGCTGCAGCAAGCAGCTGTTTCCCCAATTTAAAAATACCACTGTACACTACCTAGCTGGTGAACACATAGCAGCTAAAGAGAGAGGTTTCTGCAATATGAGCCATCACTGGACAATATTCTCCACTATAATATTTATTTATTTATTTATTTATTACTCTCTGTTACCTTCAACTGTGCAATATGTCATTTCTATTCATCCGCACCTTACTCATCTGTACATCTGTGTTTATATACTGTCTGTTTATATAAGGGTGTTTATTGTGTAAATATGTTTGTTTTATTACTATTATTATTATAACTAATTCTATTTTTTCTATTTCTCATACTTTATGTATATTTTTTCTCCTATGTCTACTTTCCTCCTATGTGTATTTGTGTTATTCTGACGTGTGTACATTTTTTCTTTTGAGCTGCTGTAGTACAGGAATTTCCCCAGTATGGGATTAATAAAGTCTATATTATCTTATCTTATCTTATCTTATTTTAGATATTTCAGGTGATTGAAATTATGATTTGGTACAAAAGCAGCATCCAAGAAAGGTCTAGTCCTTTAGCAAAGATGGGCCGAGGATCGCCAGTTTGCCAACAAATACGTAAGAAAATTATTGAAATGTTTAAAAACAATGTTCCTCAAAGAAAGATAGGAAGACATTTGCTTATTTCACCTTCAACAGTGCATAACATAATTAAAAGATTCAAGGAATGTGGAGGAATTTCAGTGCGTAAAGGACAAGGGCGCAGACCTAAGCTGAACAACCGTGATCTCCGATCCCTCAGGCGGCACTGCATCAAGAATCGTCATTCATCTATAAGCGATATCACCACATGGGCTCAGGACTACTTTGGCAAACCTTTGTCAAGTACCACAATATGTAGTTACATCCACATATGCCAGTTAAAACTGTACTGTGCCAAAAGGAAGCCCTGTGTTAACAGTTTCCAGAAGCGCCGTCGACTTCTCTGGGCTCAGAGGCATCTGGGATGGACCATCACACAGTGGAAACGTGTACTGTGGTCAGATGAATCAGTATTTCAGGTATTTTTTGGGATAAATGGACGCCGTGTGCTCCGGACCAAAGAAGAAAAGGATCATCCAGACTGTTACCAGCAACAAGTCCAAAAGCCAGGGTCTGTCATGGTATGGGGTTGTGTCAGTGCCCTTGGCAAAGGTAACTTGCACTTCTGTGATGGCACCATTAATGCTGAAAAGTACATAGAGATTTTGGAGCACAATATGCTGCCTTCAAGAATACATCTTTTCCAGGGACGTCCATGCATATTTCAACAAGATAATGCAAAACCACATTCTGCACACATTACAAAGTCCTGGCTGCGGAGGAAGAGGATACGGGTACTTGACTGGCCTGCCTGCAGTCCCGACCTGTCTCCAATAGAGAATGTGTGGCGCATTTTGAAGCGCAAAAGGCGACGACAAAGACCCCGTACTGTTGCCCACCTTAAGACTTGTTTGCAGCAAGAATGGGACAAAATTACACCTGAAACACTTCATCACTTGGTGTCTTCAGTCCCTAAACGTCTTTTAAGTGTTGTGAAAAGGAATGGCAACATTACAAAGTGGTAAATGCTTTCCTGTTCCAACTTTTTTTGAAAAAGAAGCAAAATAGGAATTTTGTTTATTTGAAAAAAAAAACAATAAAAATAATGAGGAACACATTACATTATGTGCTGTTGTATTGTCTGCAATGAAATACAAGTCAAAGTACATTTAGAAATCACTACTTTCTTTTTGTATTTGTGTTTTCCATACTGTCCCAACTTTTTCTGATTTGGGGTTGTAGATTTTCACATCAATTTCACATTTCATAGTCTGTGATTTGAAAAGCAACAAAAAGCCGCGGTGGCGTTAAAGAAGGAGGAGCGGAGCGGGCAGCTGCTTTAAACGTTGCTTTTATCCAAACTTTTCATGATGTCCTTAACCCAGGAGAGATTGGGATCCACGCAGATGTGATGAGAGTTTTTTGTAACCAGACTGAAAGACAGAAGGTGAAAAAAAATTGCATTATAATGGTCGACAATTGAGACAGAACTAGCAGAACAAGAAGGAAACCAAAACCATGATTTATTATGAAAATCAATTATAAAATTTCAAGATTATGCAATATGCTGTATATCTAATGAGCAGGGACACACAGAATTCCGCAGACTTTTCTGTTTGCGTCTGCTAATGAGAAAATGAAAACTTAGGGTAATTGGCAGCAGGGACTTCTGCATATTCCGCAGATTTGTGAGAACTTAAAAAATAATATTTACACATTCCACCGTAAGCAGAAAAATCCCGCAAATTTTGATGGGTCTGAAAATTAGTGCACAGGATGTGTGAAATGTGCACCTGGGTTTTTAAAATGTCAATAACTGGTAATTTATTTACAAAGTAATAGTCACGCTGAGTAATAGCAACTCTTTATACTTATTCCAGTCACTGAGTTCTAAAAATGAGTAGGGTGAACTTAATTAAAGTTAGTAGTGAGCACTTACATGGCTCCGGTCTTGGGGCAGCGGTGATCAGTCATGTAATATGAGCGGACAAAGTTTTTGTTCAGTCTTCTCGGGTAGACTGTGAAGCAGCAGTCGTCAGGACCTGAAGAAGAAAACATATTATCAGGATATTCTGAGAAGTAACACCCCTGACACACATTATGTTTGAATTCTAAAATCTCCGGTTCAGGAGGACTACCTGGATTCCTCAGCTCTGGTTCAGGAGGACTACCTGGAGTCCTCGGCCCCGGTTCAGGAGGACTACCTGGATTCCTCAGCTCTGGTTCAGGAGGACTACCTGGAGTCCTCGGCCCCGGTTCAGGAGGACTACCTGGAGTCATCGGCCCCGGTTCAGGAGGACTACCTGGAGTCATCGGCCCCGGTTCAGGAGGACTACCTGCAGTCTTTGGCTCCGGTTCATCCCACTCCCTACCAGTGAAAATACATGAATATATTGTAGAAATCATTTTAAAATGAAAAGTACAGATACACACAACAAGCTGTGTCATAAAGACTTGTTTCACTGTTTGGCAACGCAACGTTTGATTCCCGTCGGCCATCTTTGTTGCACGTCATACCCCTTCCCCCCCCAAAGAAAATAATCTTAAAAGAATAAAATAATTGGTGCAATCTTGTCAAACAAACAGCCAAGATCATGTGGGGCCACAACAGATTGAGATAAGCTACCACATGGTCATCTGAGGTGCATCATTTATCATCATCAGGTCATCTTCTGTTATAGATTCTACTGAACAAATGTGTATACTGCTCTTCCTGTCACTCCCATATTCAATAGATGTCTTAATACTAACATTTTCCTGTCAATGGACAGTGGCTCCCACCCTGAAACAAGCATTTCAGTGTAATATGGAGATATAACTTAAAAGTACAGTAGCTTACATTTCGGTAGTCTCACTTCCTGGTGCAGGAGCAGAAGTAACTGTATGAGGAAAAGATTTACAGCAATCAAAACATATAAATATGAATTAATCACAAACTACAGCTCAATCTATAAAATACTAACACACACTGTTAAACTTATACTGGCAGCCGCTTCACCAGTAAACTACTGTTTATTTTCAGTAAGCATAGTGTTTTTTAAAGGTATTTTACTGTAAATGGATGTACAGTTTCTTACTGTATTATTTGAATTTACAGTAATATATTGGCTGCAGTGTAATTCCCGCCTTTCTTTTATTTTTCCAAGATGCATTGGTATTAACAGTAAATACCTCATAGTGCTGTAATATTATTTACAGTATGATCCTGTATAATATTAAAACAGTAAAATACTGTTAGATTTTAGCTGTAAATTTACGTCAAAGGTTTAACGTGCACTTTATTCAATCACGGACAAACAGCACATGTGCAGGAGAGATAAATCCTCACCTTGAGAAGTTGTGTTGGTTTTATTAGCGGGGATTTTAACTGCTGAAGGATGAATGCAAAATTCTCCATACAGAATCTCCTCATTAGTGCTTCTTCTCTGTACAAACACTGCAAATAACACACACACACACACACACACACACACACACACACACACACACACACACCTCAGGATGACTGAGGTAAAACCTCAAATACAACAATTGCTGAAAATAATAATTTGTGATGCAGCTTACCTGAGAACGGTTCTGGAGTTAAAAAGAAGGCGATCCATACAACGTTCAGGAGAGCCACACTGACCTGGAGAGTCCACCTCATGTTCATATCTGCAATACACTGCCACTCAGTTAGTGAACAAACAACCATATATGTGGCTGTGTGGGTCGGAGGCCTTGCTGTGGTTTTAGCTGCAAGCAGGCAGCTATTTCCTCAATTTAAAAATACCTCTGTACACTACAATACCTGCTCACCAGTGGTGTAGTCTATGTGATACGCAGATATACGCAGTATACCCACTAAGAAAGCTCCAGGATTTCCATATACCCACTTAAAAATGCGCCGTGACATGCAACAACATACTTTCCATTATATTGTTGACGTATTTTGAATTGTCATGTTGTTGTTTTCTTTGCATAGGCTAAATAAAGGTATTTCAGCTGTGGTGAAATTGGTGCATAAAAGTGTATCAAAATGCAGGAAATTAAGTCTTTGACGCTCAAAATTTCCCTGGGGGAGGACACCCAGACCCCCCAGAATGTACCAGTGCCCATATCAAAGATTAAAATAACAACATCATCCTCATAAAGAGTTACTTCCTCCTCCGAAAACTACATCACTGTTTGTGTACGGATTAAAACCAATGTGTTAGTTGTGAGTTTTGGAGGGGGATGTGTATTTTTTTATTTTCAACAGAGCCATGCTAGCTGTTTCCCCCGGCTTCCATTCTTTATGCTAAGCTAGGCTAATCGCTTCCTTGCTCTAGGTAGCGTACAGATGCACAGTAGGACATATCACTCCAGGTTTGTGATGGTTAGAGTCCATTTTAAGACCACACATTGGGGAACTTCCTTAGATCTGCTGAGTTATGTCTTTAAGCTGTTCCAGAGCAGAGATAGGGACTCACGTTTGAGACTCGGACTCAAGGCGCACACACAGTGACTTCAGACTTGACTGGACTCAGACTCGAGATGCAAGACTCGTGAACAATCTTTATTTTTAGGAAACGTCCGATGAGCTGAATGTTATTCCCACGGATGTATTATATATTATTATGTTAAATATATATTCCCCCCTCTGCGTAACCTACCTACGTAACACGTAATGTAACATATCTGCTGCGCGCTGCCCAGGCCCTCACAAACAGCGTTCAGCCTTTCCGCTGATTTTGCCCAGACGTGTGTAAAACTGCTGCCAGGACACGTGCAAATGGAAACGAGCTCTTTGTATTCTAAATTTTTAATGCATTGACTTTTTATTTTTGAAAAACTTTCCTCGAGCCAAGAAAAGCGATTTAAAAACCTTTGATGTCACCACAATGTAAAGTCTATGGGCCGAGCGGGGAACTTGCGGGCGGGGCCAGCGGGAGAAACACTACTGCTCATTGTCAGTGGTCACATATCATGGAAGCTTAGACACATTTTTTGCAGATACACCATTGAGCAACCTCCATAGGAACAGAGAATGTCTAATAAGGAGAGAACTTCCACTCTCTGGAAACTTCCGGTTTCTGAACTGGTTGCAGTTCCACTCTGGTTCCATATGGGGGCGCTCACGGGCGGGTGCAGAATGAATGGAGGTCTATGGAGCTATACCCCTCAAAATCCTCTTTTCTCAGGATATAATTTTTTGTCTAGTAATTTGAATGTTCCATTCGAAAGGGGAGGCAAAGAAAATACACACTGCTGGGTGTTAGAGTTTTTTAAAGTCGCTTTTTTGTTCTAAGAAGCTTTTTAAAATGTCAGTGACGTCATACACATATACGGCCAGAGATACTGCTTTACGGCGAGCTCTGAGTCACTTCCTTTGTAAATTGACAACACAGCTGACAGGTTAGACTCTCCCTGTCAATACACATGCTAGAAAGAGGTTTGCTAATCTTTTAAAGACCACGCCGAAATATTCACTCTGACATTCGGGTACCGCTTCGGATGCCGTCAAGCGGGATCTCTGGTCGTAATCAGCAATCAGCGTTCATTAGCAGAATGCTAGCGTGTTATGGGCAACGACTCAACCTGTAAAAAATCGAAAGGACATAAGTACTCGTTCATTCAACTTTTGACCTATAATCCATGTTGAACTTGCAAAAACTACAATCAAATCTGAGATTTCTCAACGACAATCAGGCGAAAGAGACAAATTTTGCCGTCTAGGTCCATAGACTCCCATTAATTTTGCACTCGCCTGCGATCACCCCGGTGGAACTCTGGTGGAACTGCAACCAAATTCGGTACAGTGGGGTTAACGTTGCATCCAGGTCTTATAATACATCCAGGGCACGGCCACACATGAAAGAAGACCACAATGGCAGCTGCTGTGCCATTCATCAGAAGCTTTAAAAACTATATACAAGAAGGCCCAAACAAATGAATGCTAAAGATGTGTTCTCGAAATATATATATATATATATTTTTATTATTATTATTATTTATTTTGTTTTTATTTATTCATTTTTTTTATTTTTTTTTAATTTTTTTTACACGTTAAACGTGGAAGGGACGCTTCGATGAATCCGGAATCTGTGGCAGGCCAATGAGTGTGAGAAGGATAGGGAATGGCCGCTGTAAGTGGCTAATGTGTGGAGGGGGAGGGTCCTACAGATAATCGAGCGCGCGTAAACATCTGTGGGGAAGGAGACAGATCCTGCTGTGCATCTGAACAATGAGCAAGCGAACAATTGACTCGTTCTTCCGACCTGCGGCTAGCGTGCAAGTGCATACAGTGTCTACAGTACTAGTCGGATGACGATTCAGAGTCAGAGGTTTGTGTGGCGAAAAAGACCCGAACCCTCCATTTTCGGGAAGACTGGCTCCAAGAATTCAGCTGGCTGAGGTACTGTAAGGAATGAACTGCGAATGCTGCAGTCGCTACCCCAGAACTGCGGGGAACACAAAGTTTGCCGACAGCGCAGGCACTTCGCAGTTTAAACGCAATACATTGGTTAAACACAATATTAGCCTCAAGCACGGAGTATGCCGTGACATGTTAATAAATGAAAAAGCAACGCCGCTGCCGGTTGCTTTTAGAAGACAAGAGGCTGTAAATCAGAGCGCAGATGAGGCAGAGATGGTTTTGGGATGAAGATGAAATTCAAAAGCCAGCTCGACCTTCAAAGGAAAAAATGGCTTAAAACTTAACGAAACATACATCAACGATACAGAATGCGCACAATTCGTTGGAGTAATTTCGGATACTCTGAAGGGGGAGACTTACAAGAAGATCAAGGATCAATGGGGACACCGACGTTTCAACAAAATGCGAAATCATATACGCAAGGATCCTAAACTGGGGGGGGGGGGGGGGGGGGGGGGGGGGGGGGGGTTAAAGGCACAAGTTGTTTAGGCCTAGTGGAATGTTATTGGTCAGTGCCCCTAATGTAATGTTTACATTCATTTGTTAAGTATTGTTTTTAACTATGAAATGACTGACAGGTTACCAAGCACTTTGTTACTAATACCTTTTTTTTTTATTGGGAATATATGGTATTTTTTTTTTATATATATTTCTACTGTCATGAAAGCAATGGAGCTGTCGGTTTACCTTCTATGTTGCATGTTCAAAAGTGCACAACAAAATGAGACACTGAATTTGAAACGGCACATTGTAATGTATGCATCTATTATCAAAGTATTTATTAGTAATACAGTGGAAATTTGTAGAAATGTGAATATTTGGTTAGCATGTTGATTTACGATGTGTGCCCCTAAATTTTCTGGTTGTGCGCCTACAATTTTCAGTTGGGGGCAACTGTGCTCCTAGTGAAAAAAGTTAGTCTGGAGCCCTGAGCCTAGACATTTTTAGGCATTCTATTATCATATGGCTTAAAAAAATAGTGCATGTAGCTGCCGTATAAATGGAGCATGCTTTCAAACAGTTGACCAGTAAATACAATTTTAAACAATGCCTTAAGACACATTTAACAGACGCACCATCTTGTCTGACCACTAGATACTGTTGGTTTGATTGTTTCCTATATCTAGCCTACCTTCTTTTACAATGGAAAGTGCTTTGAATTCCAAGCTTGAAAAGTGTGATAAAAAAATATACCTAATAGCTGCAGTATCATAAGGGTTTATATTTCCTCACACAAAAAAAATCTGTTTGAATTTAAGGTGTACAGAAGTCTTGGTAATGCTCAAGATTCAAGGTTCTGTAATTTCCAAATAATTTCAACAAAGTTGCCTGGAAACAAATAATGTTGTATTAATTCTAACAAAAACTAGAGACAGCGTCCAGTTACTACAATTTCAATTGATTGGTCACCCAGCAGTAAAAATGTGAAATGAGTCTAAACACATATGGAGAGTAAAGTGTTCAGTGCTTTAACATTTATTCATTTGGTAAACGCTTAGAAGGAATTGAGATGAGACAAGGCAAAGCGTACACACTTTATTTGTATAAAGTTCATACTCTTTGATATTGTGAGTTTTAAAAAGCATCTAAAAGAAATTACAGAAACACAGGATAAGTAGGTCAATGGAGACTGAACATGACTCCATGAGGCAAAATCTTGAATTACTCACAACAGATTTTCACATCAATTTCACATTTCATATTTGATAAAGCAACAAAAAGCCGCGGGGCTTTAAAGAAGGAGGAGCGGAGCGGGCAGCTGCTTTAAAAGTTGCTTTCATCCAAACTTTTCATGATGCCCACAACCCAGGAGAGATTGGGATCCACGCAGATGTGACGAGCGTTTTTTGTAACCAGACTGAAAGACAGAAGGTGAAAAAATTGCATTATAATGGTCGACAATTGAGACAGAACTAGCAGAACAAGAAGGAAACCAAAATCATGATTTATTATGAAAATCAATTTTAAAAATGCAAGATTATGCAATATACTGTATATCTAATGAGCAGGGACACACAGAATTCCGCAAACTTTTCAGCAGATATTTCACAGATTTTAAACGAATGTTAAAAAATCTCAGAATGTAACATCTCAAACCCAAGCAGAAAAACAGTCTGTTAAATGTTGCATAGTTTCATCCTGGATCGCTGCTGAAAACTGTAAAAAATAATAAAGATTCTGTTTGCGTCTGCTAATGAGAAAAAGAAAACTTAGGGTAATTGAAGCGCAGGGACTTCTGCATAATATTCCGCAGATTTGTGAGAACTTTAAAAAAAAATGTTTACACATTCCACCCCAAGCAGAAAAATCCCGCAGATTTTGTTTGGGTCTGAAAATTAGTGCGCAGGATGTGTGTCAATAACTGGTAATTTATTTACAAAGTAATAGTCACGCTGAGTAATAGCATACCCTCTATACTTATTTCAGTCATTGAATTCTAAAATTGAGTAGGGCAAACTTAATTAAACTTAGTTGAGAGTACTTACATGGCTCCGGTCTTGGGGCAGCGGTGATCAGTCATGTAATATGAGCGGACAAAGTTTTTGTTCAGTCTTCTCGGGTAGACGGTGAAGCAGCAGTCGTCAGGACCGCTTGTATCTGAAGAGGAAAACATATTATCAGGATATTCTGACAAGCAACACCCCTGACACACATTATGTTTGAATTCTAAAAATCTTACTGTTGCAGATCACCGAGGAGAGCAATGCAAGTCCCAGGATGCCGAGCAGCAGGATGTGACTGGTTGCCATGATGGCTCGGGTATTCCTTCTGGATGTGGCGCTGGAGATCAATATCACAACAGCTCCTTACCTGCAGTAATGGGCTTCTAAACAAAATGAGGTGTGGTTGTTACGTTTATCAAGATCAAAAATGTATAAAAAAAAAAAAAGGTGTTACTGTTGTGGAGGACGAGGAGGAGGAGGGGGAGGAGGGAGGGGGGGGGGTTGTGGTTTTCAAGGCGACTGAAGTTGCCTGCAACGGAAACTTTCCGCTCAGCTTTTGAAAAGGTTGAGGTAGATTACAGGAAATGCACTCGTGGTTAGCCCAGAGATGGAGCTCAAAGGTAAAGACGGGGAAATTAAGCAAAACCAATCGCTACACTGCAGTCCCTAACTACTACTACTTATAACTACTCTTTAAGTATTTCTAGAAAAAATAAAATAAAAGAAGCAGAACTTGATAAAATGGAAAGACGGCAAACCTCCAACATTTACACACTGGATCAAAGACGGCCTTTATTTTCTCAAACTTGAAAGAATTAGATACTCTTTGAAAGGATCAGCAAATAAGGACAATAAGATATGTTAGGGAACAAATCGCAGTAGTATTTTATTTTTATTTTTCATTTGTGGATATGTATGGAAGTTCTGTAATGTATGAGGATGTAGGATGTAGGTTCTGTAGACCCCTTTGTGTGGGATTTTTGTATATTTGTCTTTTTTTTATTATAATTATCCGTTTTTATTGTATCAGTGTTTGTTAGTGGTGTCAATATGTTCAATGAAAGAATGTCTCCTTGAAATGAACAACCTGTCATGTCAACGTTGTACTGCAATAATAATGATAATAAAGAAAATAAACAAAGAAGAAGAAGCAGAACAAAAGTGGAAAGGAGATCCAGTTTGATATTGGTCACAGAAACTGACTTCAGGGCCGTAATGTATCGAAATATTGGTTTAAAAAAAAAGTTGAACAATTACCGCAGCAGACATTACCGCCAATGCCCCCTAACACTAAAAGCCAGCGGAAAGCGTAACAGCACTGAGGTGTTTGTGGTGGGTGGGGGGTTAAAGAGTACAACATTAGCAGCAGACTCACAGCAGCAGTGAGTGACGTATCTCTCGGTCTGTGTCATTTCCGATCAACACGGGAGTTGTCGTAGAAATAGTTGTTAGCCTAACTCACATTTTAAAACCAGAGATCAAAGAAATATGTTGATTTAAGGTTTATTTTTGTAAGGCGGCTTACAACAGCTGCATCAGCGTCATCCACGCTGTTTCTTTAAAGCCCAAACACTTCCATAAAGCCAAATCCGATGCAGCAGAGGCTAAGATATCTGGACTTTTACTCCCCACTCTAGGTCCACCTTTAAATTCATTCGATCCTATTTTTTCCATGATGCAACTGAATGCAAAACATATCACCCAGCTGACATCATCAGGGTTATTTTGTCAATCTTTAGAGAGCTCCCTGCAGAGCTACAGAAGCCTTTATACAACTGTTTCCGCGCTGACACCTACTCTCTTTGAACAGTAAACTTCTGTGTTAAGTTGGAGACCGAGCAGCAACCTCCGGCTCTGAAAAGTGAAGTTAAATGCTGAAGTACCTTCATTCTACATTCTATCTCATTTCCTCCACTGGTTGCAAAAAAAAGGCAGTTTCAATAGAAGTCTATGAGAAAATGACCCTACTTCTCACTTGATTTATTACCTCAGTAAACATTTTCATAACGAGTTTGTGGCCTCAATCGCTACTTTCAAGTCTTCTTCAACACAGCATGATGTTTATTTTGTAGATTATGGTCCCATATAGAATAAAATAGAGGGATAACGCAGGGCAGGGGATGATTAAGGGCGTAGCTACCGCATTATTATGGATCCCATGCAACTTCTAGGCAAGCCCCGCCCTACGAAGCAGCCTGATTGGTTGGGGTTAGGCGTTGACCTCGAGTAGTTGAGGTTAGGATAGCCACCTGGTCAGGGGACAGGACCTGAACAAATCGGGTTCCGTTACCTAGCGTAAGCATGGACGCCTGGCCAATAGTAGCGGGTGAATGCTATTGAAGGGCGCATCTTGCCTAGAAGTTGCGTGGGTTCCATAATAACGCGTGGCTACCTTGTGATTGACAAGTCGCTACCACGGTGTTGTCCGTGTTTTCCTCTCAGTCTGTTTTCACTTCATCACAGTTGACTGTAACATTTGTGTCGCTTGTTAGCATTCACTTCTACTAAAAGACACTCAAAGGAGTCGGCTGTTCATTTTCGCACCTTGCTAACCAAGCTAGCTAGCTAGCTAGCTCTCGTCTAATTATGGTCACTTCTGGTTTCAAAAAAACCAAGATGGCGACGGCCAAAATGTCAAACCTGAGGCTTTAAAATGGGAGTCCACATGGCGACATCCACTTCTGTTATACAGGCTATGGGAGGGACTGAATGAACGTGTCCACATGCAAAGATGAATATATGTTTGATTACTGAAAATACTTGTAAATAAAAAGATTATTGGAAATCTCTAATACAATACTTGAAGAAAATATGAAATGCAAATATTCTCAAAATTGACAAAGAAAAAATGGTGGAGTGCTCTAAAGACGGTGTTCTCATGTTAGTTTGTCTGCTACTTAGAGGCGACCAAAGGAAATGTATGCATTCACTTGCAATTTGCAGTTTGTTAAGGTTGGTTAAGGGGAGTTAAATGCATCCTTTTCTATCAAATGTGAACAAAGACACACTGAACTGCTCCTGGTTGAATATGTACAGCTCTTTATTTTAATAAAACCATTCTTTATATACAGTTCAAGTGAGACAAAGTTGCATGGTAACCCTCTGCTGTCTCCATGTAGCTCCATCAGTCCTCTACAGTACAACAGGTCTCTTAAAGAAGAAAAATAACAGGACAATGCAGAAGAAACAAAACCCAAGACTTTCCAGCATGTTACACCTTTTATTCATATTTAGTTGGAATTTAGTTTCTGGTGGGATCATACAGTGATGCGTGTGTTTTGTGAAGGGAAGCAGGTAGTGTTTGTAGAGTTGGGAGGGCCAATTCAAACACAGACCAGCATTTAATGTCACAACTAACAGATGTCATTCTGAAAATGCCACTTGACAACACAAACACATGAAGCACACACACACACACACTTAACTTGCACTGTCACTACTAAAGCACAAACAAATCAAAAGGATGACAAACAGACAACTCGTTTAAACCTGCGGGTGGTGACATAAAGTGATGATGCGAGGCACAACTCAAAGGCTTACATGTATGTGCAAAAGCTTTATTGCAGAGTCCTGCGGTGGACTGGGGGAAGGGGTAGAGGGGGGGGGGGGGGGGGGGGTGCATTGAGAGTGATCTGAAAGTGCGCTGCATGGTGCTGAGCTGATGCACACTGAAACACACAAAGTGCATCTTTTAGCAGGCGGCATGAACCGGCCGAGATGATGATTTACAGGTGACAGGCGCTTCCTGTTTTTAACGTGTTGTACTTCAGCTGTGGACAGTAGTCTAGCTTCAGTGGGGACAAGAGGCAAATACACAACACCAATATTATAGAACAGGGCACAAAAGGAAGTAAAGTCCACCAAACAGAAAGTCAGCAGCACAACACACTTCTAATGAGTCCTCACAGACATTAACAGCCGATGAGATTTCTGCACTTATCACCTTTTATTTCATTTGATAAACAAGTCTGTGCAAAATGGGCAAAAAAAAAAAAAAGATATTTAACATTCCTTTTATGGGATCAACAGTAAGATGGTACTTCACTTGTTTTATGTGATTATCAAGAAAAGCTGCTAACTTAACACTGTCTAGCCTATCCTAACTCATTACAACCCAACCATCATGTGGTGTAAATGCTCACTGCTCAGGATGAAGCCACACATCAGCCACAGCGTGAACACCAGCGTCACTGACACAGACCAGCGGCCACAAAGTTGAAACTGATGAGTTGCAGCCGAGGGCCGGGTGGCCGCTGACAGCCACATGAAGATGTGGAAATCAGACTCTGCAATCCAAACAACACTTTGGAATGAAAAACGAATGTGCCATCTGTTTTCCTACCACGGTAAATGCACATTTTCCCTCCATCCCAGACTGCTGTGTGGACCTGTGAATCAGTCTCTCTTGCTTGAGATAAAGGCTGAGAAAAAAACGATTTCCCTAAACGGGTTAAATCACTGATCTGCAAGGCTGCACAACCTCTCCGACAGATGTGGTTAAAGGACACACACGCCGCACAAACTACAGGTCGGCCACAGATACGTGACAGAAGCCGCGCAGGTCCCGACAGCTGATTGTCACGTTGCTGTGTCAAGGCCATCGAATAGAGCGCCCACTCTCCACTCTACTTGCTTTTAACAACATGTGCATTGGTTGATTACTCTGTGTAGGGCTGCAAGTATGTGTGCAAGTAGTGTCGAGTGCATTGCCAGCCTGGATACATTCCAGGCTAGGGGGAAAAAAATGCTCCTGGTTGTTTGCATTTCTTTAAACCAAATCACAATCGTCTTGGGTGGCGGCGCTAAGCTCTGGACGCAGCGGCGGTCGCTCTGCAAAATAGTCTCAAGAAGGAACTTGTTTTGGTGGAACATTTGCACCCCGCAAAAGAGAAAAACGCCACATACAATATTAAACGAAGGGAACTGTTGATACAATACAGTAACGTGAGCTATTTAGGCTGCAACTAACGCTTACTGTTTTCATTAGCATGTGTGTTCAAATTGAATATGTGCTCCGAGAAAGTTTGGGTGGGGAGAGGCTCAGCGACAACCCTTCATGTGACTCCAACGAGTCCTGTTTGTGTCCTTCTGATAAATATTAAATAAATACAAAATGTTAAAGATGTCACACTCGCACCAAGAAGCGGAACACTAACCAGCTGAAAGCTGAGATGTACGTCAGACATTCAGGGCAGGGGACGTCCATGTCTGACACGCGTGTCTAACAGCAGTTCACCTCATTACTTACTCCAGTTTCATTGACATAAATATACTGTAAAACTCTTTTTTACAGGCAGCGGCTGACCTCTTTCCAGAGGGGTCAGAACAAATGTAACAAAGTGGTGCTCTCAGAGACACCCAACATGTCTTCAGCGTGAACGTCGTGTGCATTTCAGGTTTTCTTAACTCAAAAGCCCGTTCAAGACTGAGAGTTGCCTTCATGGAATGATTCAGGAGACAGATGAGTACCAACTGGAAAACACACAAATGGAAAAAAAAGCACACTCAGGACAGAATGAAACTCAGAGGACAATAAAGGAATGACTGTAGTTTTGAGAGGGGGGGGGAGGTACAGAAACAAAGAGACACTAGCTGAGATTCCACCTAACTCACATCAGCGGATTCTTTTAAGGACCTGACTCTTTCTTTCCCTGACCAAACCGTTTGGAGATTGGGGATTCCCACGTATGGTTTTTGTCACAGAAGGAGCCACATTTAAAGAGAAGACGAGCAGAAGTGTTGCTAGAAAGAGCGTTGACAGCAGAGAATTTGAAATCTAAGTTGAGGATTTGTAGTAACCGGTGTCTCTGTGGTCCGTGTGTGGGAGTGTATGATACATTCTTCAGCCTCTGCCAGCTACGCTTTCCAGTCCAGTGCTGGGCCTCTGAGCAGAGGACATGGTGGTGGGAGATAAATAAGGCCTCGTATTCCTTTTCACACCCCCTCACGTCTCACTGACAGACCCCCCCCCCCCCCCCTCTCCCCCCCTCCCCCGTCCAGGGTGCTGGTTCCAGTTAAAGCGGTGACACGACTCTGGGGAAGATGTTTATCACAGCGGCTAAGACCCAATATGTCCCGTTGAAGTGAAACGTCTTTCTCAGGTCCATGGGGCCGCCCGCGGGGCTGGAGGGGGTCACTGCTCGAGTCTGGTCATGTGTGATGGTTTTCCTCTGATCTCAGCTCAGCGCTTCAGCACCGGGCTGCCTCGCTCCGGATCTTTCTGTAACGCCTGCAGGACCTGAGCAGACGGAGGGAGGTATAGTTAAAAAGACAAAAAGGAAAAATCTATTCACGTACGTATGTAGCGTGATTTTTTTTGCCGACAATTTTTAAAATCTATTCTTTTCCTGGGTAGATATATATCAATATTTTTTAAACCAATGATTCACCTAATATAAATATATCTACACGGTATCGCCGACGGCGACTACATCATATCTGTTTCCAGCCAAACAGAGTGAAAGTAGAAAATCCATGTTATGTTCTTTACAAATGAAATAAATGTCAGACTGACTGGCTGACATGTGATGTGCATACTTCTTTTTGAAAACAACTAGTTTTTAGAAATGTCTCACGATATATTGTCTCTAGAAGTGGATTATTCAACTCAGAAATTCTCAATACTATTGAATCTCTATTCTTCTAGAATCGTAATAAATAAAAATTGCAATACGAATCCAATCGGCACCCATGTATCGTGAAAGAATTGAATTGGGGGTACAAAAGCACATCGTCCAAGCACAAAAAAATGTGGAAGCGGTAACACCCTACCTGCGCCCACTTCCTGTTGCGGCTGCTCATGTGGATGGAGGCGATGTGCTGGAAGAGCTGGTCGGCGGGGATGAGGTCGGGCAGGCGGGTGAGGAACTGAGCCATGTGGATGAAGTCCATGGTGGTCAGGACGTCCTGGTAGAGGCGCAGCAGGCCCAGGCCCGTGCGGAACAGGAACTCCTCGTTGTCTCTGCAGAACACGTCCCACACCCGGCACGCCAGGTCCAACGGCAGAGACTTACTGTACAGGGTGAAGATCCTGGACACGAAAAAGATGATACAGTCACTCAATACGAACACATGCATATCTGAATACATTTGCAACTGCGTCTATACACATTAATAAGCATTTCAAAAGCTTTTTTTTAAAGTTCTACCTCTTCTCAACACTGGTGGAAGAAGTATTCAGATCCTTTACTTAAGTAACTAAGTACTAATACCACACTGTAAAAACTCCTGCATTGAAAATGTTGCTTAAGTAAACGTATGTAAGTATCATCAGGAAAATGTACTTAAAGTATTAAAAGCAAAAAGTACTCAATGCAGAAACATCCTCACACTTTAGAAAGTGTAAAAGATCCAACCAGTTGTGTGTTTAATGGTCTCATCATGTCAGCTGGACTTGTAGGCCGTTATATTGTTGGCTAGTTTACTTTAGTTTATAAACTACATGTGTTTTTATGTGCAAAAAATCTTCATTTGTAAAGTAACTAAAGCTGTCAGATGAATGTAGTGGAGTAAAAAGTACAATATTTCTCTCTGAAATGTAGCGGAAGAAGTAGGAAGTGGCATGAAAAGAAAAGACTCAAGTTAAGAACAAGTACCTCAACATTTGTACACAAGTACAGGGCTTGAGTAAATGTACATGTTAGTCTGTAGTTTCTTTACCCTGAGCGCCAGTGTGAGGTTCATGTACCGGAGGAATCGGTCAGATAGAAGTCAAACAACACGTGCCACCCAAACAGAATACAGAAACTCACCAGTCGATCAAATAAATATCGGGGGTCAGGTTGTTTTTCTGGAAATGTGCAAAGAGCTTTGGTAGGTTTTCTTCAAAGAACACTTCAAATGCAGCAAAGTAAGTCAACATCTGCGGAGAGAGGAGAAGGTGGTCTTACAGGGTGACACACACACACACAGAAACCACAGGATTGGGTTCAAGAAGCAAGGCAGCGAGTCATCTGTGGGAGAGGAGCAGCGATATCTGTGGTGTGTCGACGTGTCACAGATCTGGGTGTGGAAGGTTTAATGAGCTATTGCTGCATATGTTCCTGTGTAAGGTTCCCTAAATAAAAAAAGGTATCGAGGTGTCATTTTGCCCTCGACTGGTAGGAGCTCGGTCTTATGTTGCCATGGTCCCTCAGGACGCTTAATTTGGAAGTCTCCTTGATAATCGATTCATAATTTTGAGGAAAACCAAATAATCTGGTTCCTGAGTTGTCTACAATTTCAAACTTAATACCTTTGGGTTTGTGACTGTTGGTCAAAACAAGACATTTGAACGATTTATCGAGAAATGAATGGACAGATTAATGGATAATGAAAATAATCGTTACTTGGATCCCTAATTCAAAAGATAATCTTACTTAAATACCTGAATTTAAAAAAGGGGGTGTGCGCACAACTACCTTGCTGCTGAGACATATTGCTTCTAGAGCAATTAACTTTCACACTCACAAAATGTAAAATATAAACAGTAAACCTAAACAATCTGTGTGTGTGTGTGTGTGTGTGTGTGTGTGTGTGTGTGTGTGTGTGTGTGTGTGTGTGTGTGTACTGACAAGGCTGTGGTCGACTCTGAAGAAGGCCATCTGACAGGGCTTGTTGAGCAGGTTGGCAAAAGCTATGAAGGCATCAGCTGTGTCCAGGTTCAGGATCAACACTGCTGCGATGAACGACATTCCCTGCACCTACACACAAAACCAAAAAAACAACAAACGGTGGTATAAGAAGTGTTATTATGAAGCGTACACCTTGACATTTCTTTAACATAAGGGCAGAGAAGAGACACTGGTGGCAAGTTCACACCTGCTAAAGCTGAATTTTGCCCTCATTGTCACTGCTGATACATTTAAGGCTCCATTTCATCTAATCCAAAATCATAATTTATAATCATAAATGACTGAGCTTGAGTCTGGATATTTAAGATGGAAAGAGAGATAAAGTGCTGACGCAGACAGATGCAGAGAACAAAAACCTGTGTGTGTGTGTGTGTGTGTGTGTGTGTGTGTGTGTGTGTGTGTGTGTGTGTGTGTGTGTGTGTGTGTGTGAGAGAGTGAGAAAGAGAGATGGGTTGGGGTCAGTGCAGGAAGTCACAGTCATTTCTACCTCTGTATACACAGCGTGGGACTGCAGTGAGGAGCAGCGAGCGGGGCAAACCGCAGCCTCTGCTCTGTGAGCACCATGTGGCTTTAAAGAATTAGACTATAGTGCAAACACTGGTTTAATGTCAGAGCACAGCATCAAAGAACATCTAACACACAACTCATGCCACTGGCTAATGACATGATGGTGATGACACACAACCATCAACCACAACCATCACTATCAATCTGTCACTGACCGAATGTTACACATTCCTCTAGTTCAGTCATGGGCATGTGATTTGCCACGCTGCATTATTGTGACCAAATATATCACCGCAAACGGTATTATAACAATAATCATCATCAGAAATGAGTGCTAAAATAAAGTCAAATGACATCACACCATGACCACATTAATGAAACCTAACTCTGCCAATGAACCGACATCAAACACACTAAACACTGCATAAACAAAAGCAGCTCGTTGTTCAAACTTTAAGACTATTACCATCACAACGTTTCACTTTCACAGCCGTATATAGTAAAGCTGCCCGTCTAAAACGCAACCGTTTGTATTGTGATATGAAATCAATAAACTACCAACAAGTATAAATACATGTCAAAGTAACCATCTTTGTGACAGCAGTGAAAAGCTGCTGCTATGAGTGATGCCCTACGCACTATTGAACATTTCAACAATTAATATGTTACCTTTGGGTCTTGGTTGTATGCAATAAATGTACATTAACAGTGAAATATACTCATAGAATGACACCTCACAGTCGTACGCACATTAAAGGCAGGGTTGGAAATGTTGAAAAGCTAACAAGTATATAAAGTATACCACGTACAAAAGAGCCACAGGCATCACACATGCACGAAGACCCATAAAACAATACCCAATGTTTATACACTTGTGAGGCTAAGCGACTGTTAAAAAGTGCAGTAGACAAAGTGGCTATGAAAAGATCAAGTACTAAATGTGCTAATGTATCACAGCAGGATGATACGTTATGTGTGTGGGACTTACGTAGCCAACGTCTGGCCGGTAACAAGTGTATGCTCCCAGAATGCTGTGCAGCACATCATGATATGGCCCGCCCTGATGATTGACAAAGAAATCATTAAGACAATGAGACACACACACACACACACACACACACACACACACACACACACACACACACACACACACACACACACACACACACACACACACACACACACACACAGTGAATGAATTGAATGAGTCATTTTCTCAATAATGACACAAAACATCTTTCGTACAATTTATAGTAAGTATGGCTGAGCTTCTCTCACTGACCTGCTGGAAGATACACAGTTGGGGGAAGGTTCTTGAAATGTCCAGCTTGATCAGCTCCAGGCTCGACTCCCGGTTTGACGAATCAGCATCTGGAAGACATCGCAAAACATTAAGAAACACAAAAAGGAAATCAGTATCACTTGTTCAGCCAAGATGACCGTGAGTCGATATGGCCAACAATATGGAAACAAGGCCTGAAGATTTTCTATTCTGTCCGTACCTTCCGCTTCAGTCTCTAAGGAAGGCGCTGGCGTGGTACTCCACTTCTCTTTTGCCCGGGCCAGACAGATGCTATACAGCTCTGCAGGGACACATAACAGCAGCACAGCACAATCAATATGAGAGAACACTGAGTGGAGAACATGATGACTGGACCGAAACCACTTCAGGTGATAATAAAAAGGATTCAGCTCTTCACGGTCCTCTCCAGCGGTAACACTGAGGGTGATTACAGTATGGAGAGCTCGCTCTATTTTCAGAAGACATTTATTTTGTTGCAGTTCACTGAATCTCCCGGCCTAGGCTTTGATCTGTGGCTGCCCTCTAGTGATGGGATGCTGGATCGATATGAGCTTTCTGAGACATGACATGGAGCTCTGCACCGGTGGCCCTGACCTGACAGTACACAACACATAATACATATAATATGCAGAAAATGGCAACCGCAGGCCATGCTTAACAGACTTGCAATGAGCAAGATGAGAACAGCAGTCTAATGTAAAGATACACATATATTTACACATATATTAAGCGGTACTTTTATTAGGATAGGATTCTAATCTTTTATGGTTCTGAATTCATTCACAGATTCCAAAAATCATTTTATGTTGATTGTACAGAAAAAAAGAAAAAGATGTTCTCACTCATAGTATTATTCTTTGTCTTACTTCCATTTCGGGGATAATCCGGCTCTAAGTTTTGGAGCTACAGTTCCTATAATTAAAAAGCCAACATTTACATTTTGGCAAAGTGGCTCCATTGAACTCATGCTGAAATAGTTATTAGCAGCTCCTGTTTACAATATACCCAAGGATTTACAGACAAGTATCACTGACTACTTATAGGGGCGGATGGGGCTCAGTTTTCGCCTGCTAATCGGACGGTTGGTGGTTCGATCCCCAGCCCTGCAGTCCCATGTCGAAGTGTCCTTGGGCAAGACACTGAACCCCTAGTTGCCTGCTGATGAGCTAGACGCGGCCTCAGCGTGTGAATGTGTGTGTGAATGGTGAATGGTTCCTGTACTATGTAAAGCGCTTTGAGTAGTTGTTAAGACTGGAAAAAGCGCTATATAAATACAGTACATTTACATTTACTTTGATACTGAAGAAAACTTAAAACACGATGATTTTCAGGCAAGTTCTGGAGTAACATGGACTGCCTTTTGTCTAGGATTTCTACGCAGATTCATGGATGTTTACTTGCGATGGAAATCAGAGACAATAGGAGGTGACATCCTCAGAAAGTACAAGTCACACTGAATCTAAAAAATATGTGCATCATGTCCGTGTGTTTAGAATTCACCCCTAACTCGTTACAGGTGCGTCCCAAAAGGTGGTAGTAATAATCCAGTCGCATCCAGGAGCATCCAGGAGTTTAGCTTTTCATTTGCTAGTAAGTAGTAGAGGTAGTAGTAGGCTGGCAGTACTGTAGCAGTAATGGAAGTACTAGCAGTAATAACCACAGTACCACTAGAAGTAGCAGACTTAGCAACAGTAGAGATGCCTGTATAAGCATTAGCAGCAGTAATGGAATACCGTCACTGAGCTGCTACTTATGACAAGACGGAGGTGACTGAACTTTGTGTGTGTGTGTGTGTGTGTGTGTGTGTGTGTGTGTGTGTAGAGCGATAATAGACATTTAAAAAGACTGAGTGGACGAGCTCAGCAGTCAGTGAGCACTTATCTCCAAACAGCCTGTAGCACCAAGCAGCATGGGGAGAATTCATTTGCTTTGTGTGCGTGTGTGCGTGCGTGTAATCTCCATTCAGACTTGAGAACTCATTGAAATGCTGCTTGTTCCCCCCTGTACTGGGGGAATCATTGGACCATGCCCCTTCTTAATGGACACACTCTCCCTTCCTATTCTATCTATCTCACTGCCACTTATTCAATTAACACTGATACAAAGTGCTACACCCATCTGTGTGTGTGTGTGTGTGTGTGTGTGTGTGTGTGTGTGTGTGTGTGTGTGTGTGTGTGTGTGTTTTAAGTGATGAACATAGAGAAGTCAGGTAACCGTGCAGATCAGGACATGACAGTCACTCACAGGTTAGGCTAAGTACAGTTATGGTAATAATGAGCCATCAATAACACATTGAGTGTACCGTGTGTGATGTTAAGCTCGTTGCCCACAGCCAGGCTCCACACTTTGCCTCTCACACTGGGGGGGATGCCCTGCCACCAGAGGTCTCTCACTCGCCGAGATGTACACCTGGAGGAAGGTGAAATGTGGGTTACATGTTGAAAGGACGCCAGGGGCTGCTTAACAATTGGGTTATATAGAGGAAACCATCATTTACTGAGCAGAGTCACAGGGGGGCAGTCATTTCTTCCACTCGACCTCGACCTCTCGTCACTGATTCTACATAAAGGCTACATCTACACTACTACGTTTTCATTTTTAAAAACGGCATTTTGAAATAAAAATGATCTCCGTCCACACAGGAGTTTTAGCTCCAGTAGCAGAACTAATCTCTGTCCATAATAACACGTCTGACAACGCATACTGTACCACATGACCATTTACACTAGTATACACTGGCCATGTGCGTGCCGGTGTAAACAGGAAGCAGATTGTCTGACGTTACTCCGCGGTTAAAAATCAAGGATGTAAAAGTTAAAGAAAATACAGAAAATACTTTGGAGAAAGAACAACAGTGGCGAAAAGTAAGAGCAGGGATTTATTGGCTTGGACCGGCGACGAGGTGGAACTGTTTACCTAACCCTAAGACTGACTGACGTGCGGCGGCGTTTCCAAAGGTCTCCGTTTTGTGTCCGTCCAGACTCTGGTTTAGGGGCTCAGAAATGTTACGTCTTTTACTCCTCGTTTACATTTACTCCATAATAAAGCAACATCACATTAACCTACACTCTTTACAAAGACCTCCCAAATTTTCACATTAGGGAAATACGTACTAATCCTAGTCCAAGGTATTACACATGTACTGTAGGAGTGGTGATACTTGTATAATTGCAATAATACTTGGCTGTATGACAGGCACTGACATTGAAATTAATTCGAATCAACGTGCGGGAATGAATATGTGCCAGCTGAGCTCGTAAAGGCTGTTGGGTTTTGTTAATCTCATAATGAATCATTATGTTTGCATATGATGTCTTTTCTCTGCAGTGCTTGTCTACAGCAGCCGTCCAGCATATGCTCCCGATGTGCTGCCAACTGTGACTTCACAATGAACGTTATGTTTTGATGCACTGCAAAGAAGACGGCAATTAGTGTTCCCCATGTCGGCCTTAAGCTCCTAATATCTTGGTCATCATTTTACAAATGACTTAATGGATGACTGAGATATGAATAAATGTTATGCTCAGGGCAACACACCTGAGCATTCACTTCATATATTAAACTTGGCCATGCAGTGCTAATTGTATGCCAACATATACTTTGGAAAAAACATATGCTAAGATGTACAGGCACTTAAAATGGTGCCATCAGGGAAATAACTCATACGTTTGCCAAGATGTTTTTAGTGCTAGTCATAAATTTATCAGTATCAGGCATCGATAGTGTATAAATTCCGGCCAATGTATCAGGCAGTGATGGGGTATTAACACAAAGCTGCGCTGCTACACGTCACAGTTTTTGCAAGGGGTAATTGACAAGTGTGATGATTTAAGTTAGATATTTTATTGGAAAAGACCAGGTCCAGTATTAAAAAAAACAAAAAAAAAACTGCAACCCAAAACAGTTAAGAATCTTTTTTGCCAAATAATTACAGACTTCTCCGATCCATTCATGTTTTGAAAATCAATTTACAATTACAAAGTTTCCAGAGAAAAATACTAGTAATAGTATTTCTTTCATTCTAAACCGAGTCGTTTGTACTCACGTTGTACTCCAGTTAGGTAAGATCTCTTGGTTCCAGATCTGGGCGGCTGTGCCAATGCTTTCCTCAAGCTTACACCGATCCTCCAGCTGCTTCTTTCTCTTCTGAGCCTCCTTCAACTCTACAGACAGAAGTGTGGAGAGAGCTGGTCACGTACAAAATAGAGGGAACGTGAATAGAAGTAGAAGTAATAGAATAGAAGACATGGAAAGCAGGTTGAAGACTGACGCAAGTCGTTTTCACATATAAACTCCGGACAATGCCAGCAGAATCAGGTCCCGACATAGTCCGCAGTTTCCCTTTGACACATGTAGCGGAGATTGTCTGTGTCAGATGCGTTCTACTTTGTTTGGTTGTGGCGAGGGGTGGCGCTGGGTAGAGCTAAGTTGCATGACCTGACGCGGTTTACACTTCGTAATTTGATCACGAACAACAGAGTATCTTGTCTGTCTCTTGACGTTGTCTGAAGATTTTGGCTTCAGCCTCACCGACAGAAATTATTACTCTTCAGTTAGCGTCTTCGTGTAAGCGACCCTTCTTCTTCACCCTTGGATGTTTGTGCATGAAATGTCATCAACACGCCCACTCGCTCGCTGTGAATTCTCACACTTTGGGCGCAATCGGAGAACACACAACTTTTTACCAGGGAGCTGGCAGGGTAAAGACCTGGGTTTGATGTCCGATCCAACTGATTCTAACATTTGCGTTCTCACGTACAGCTCTGCTGGGTAATGTCTAAATCATTTTAGGTTTGCAGTGCACGTGTGAAAGGGATTTTAGATTCAGAGTCGGTTGAGTCCTGTACTAGTGTGCCAAGTTTCAGAGGCTCTGGAACAAGACAGAAAGGAACCGTGATTACTTTGTCGAATGACCTCACCTCTCTTCTTAGCCTGGGCCACCATCTCTTCATACTGCTGCCTGTGTTTCTGTGCCTCCTCGGCTGGCTTGGCAGGCAGATTGCTGTAACACACATACATCAACGCAAGGAAATAGATTAGCAACTATGTGTTCTAAGAGCTTTACCTGCATTATTCACGTGGAGCAAGCTTGTGTGGTATAACAGTCCTCAAGGTCCATTTGGCAGCTTTTCTTTCATTCATATCGCATCCCTAATGTGCTCAGAATATAATACACATTCTAAGAAAACTGGGCTATTTGTGCTGATGAAGATCATGTCACATGAGTGAAAGCTCCAGAACAGCTACTAGAAAACATATAACTTTGTCAAACGGAAATACTAGTTTGAAAATTTTCTTTTAACTCAAGGGCATTTGCTAACTTTGCCTGGATGTGGTTGAAAGCTGCAGACAAAGCTAGTAAGAGAGACTTTGCCTTTGTCATTTTATAACATGATCATTCTCTAAATTTAGGTGACAGAAAGGCATTTTAGTACTTGTTTATTTACTGCAAATACGATCTACTTTTACTCTTCTTACAAAGAAATGTTGTATTGGGTCAGTAGAGGTTCATGTGATTTTAGAGTGTTTTCTGCTTCAGCAGCTAAATCTCAGGGTGGAATACTTGTGTCATGTTTCAATCTTTTATTTAACAGAGACAAGGCAAACAGACATAGTGACAAAAACGAAGCTCGTCACTGAAGTGCTGCATAAAAAGTTTATAGCAAATGCTAATTTTCAACTCCGGTCCCTGGTTGGGCTTTTATACAAAATAAAATTTACATACTTAACTATTTCAGTTCAAAAAATCAAAACATGATATATAAACAACTCCAGTCCTAATAAATACAATAATAAAGATAGTATAAACACATGCATGTCAAATACAAATCTGACCTACTTACCAATGAATGACACATGATTCCAGTGCTCGTTCTTTCCAAAGCTAATTACACCAAAATTAACTACTCTTCTTCTATTCTTCAAGTACAGATACGCGGTGCACTCTAATTTGACTAAGCCAATAACACTGACACTTTTAAATATAAAGTATGTGCACTTCTCTAGAATTTTTTTTTTTACCAGTAGGGGGTGACAGTAAAGAAGGAAAAGAGGTGGGAGGTTGCATGCAGCGGCTGGACTCACAGTTTTGCCAGTCATGGTGAATAAACTTCCTTATGTTTAACACAGGAAACCAGGCTAAACTTCATTCACCATGTTCTCAGAACAGAAGTGCTAATCTTGTCCAGCATATGTCTGTCAGTCTGTATGCATGTTAACAAAATTAGAAAAATGCTAAAATAAGAAAACAAGCAGGGTAATGGAGCCAGTCTGAGGAGGGCCATTAAACTTTCAGCAGCACTTCTCTTTCACCGCCTGTGATACAAACAGGGACACAGGAGAGCTGGAACAATACTGAATGGAGTCTAATGACAGAGGAAGGAGGACTGATAAAGAAGGAATGAGGGGAAGATGAAGACGGGAAGACAAGTGACTTGCTTTATTGTCTGAAAAGTAAACTCCACTGGCAGTGAGAGAGAACGAAAAATGTGGGATAGTCTAATATGCCGAAGACAGTGTGTGTGTGTGTGTGTGTGTGTGTGTGTGTGTGTGTGTGTGTGTGTGTGTGTGTGTGTGTGTGTGTGTGTGTGTGTGTGTACATACGCAGGCCTGTCCTCCAGTATAAGTGCGGTGGTGGAGAGGGGCTCAAAGTCCAGGTTCTTCCTCACACTGTGCCTGGGAGACGTCGGGTTGCCAGGTCCAGCTCTGCCACTCTTTGTTTCATATTCCTGGCAACACAAATTCACAGTCAGACACAGAAACTAGTTTTAATTACAACAGCGTTACAGGGAAACCAAGTTTGTTTGCTTTTCATGAGAGTTCTGCAACATTTAAATACAAGGGGAGAATTGGTGGATTAGTTGCTCTATATTCAACGTGAAAGTATGAACGTGGCTCCAAAAAATAATGAGGCAGGACTTTATGCGTACATTAAGTCACCCTGAGAAATGTCTTGACAACCGTGTGACAACGCTCTTTTGGCCTCAGAGCATTTGTCAGTTGGAGTCTAATGAGTGTGCTGTTTCTGCTCCACCACCGGGAGTATGAAACAGGCCTGTAGAAAGAGAAGGCCATGTGACTCCCAGTCTGTTACAACCATAAGGCCAACTACCAGCTGATGTGTGTGGTAGCAGCTCTGAGCTTAAATCCAGAATTAGGGAGCTGATAGAACACAAATAGTTCAGGGAAGCCCTTCAGAGGAAACTGTTGGAAGATACTACATTGTCTAACTAGTTGCTTAGGAAGCTACTGTAAATAGGGCAAGTGCAATATGAGCACACACACACACACACATACATGCGCACACACACACACGCACACGCACACACCCCACCCCACTGTGCATCCAAAATGGCCTCCAGTGTGCGTTGGGCTGGTTAATAATGCAGGCTGAGGCTGGCAAGCAATCAGCTTAACACAGTGCTGCCACAGGGACGTTCACATTGATCAGCACAGGCCACAATACAGACAGGAAAATTCCTACAATAGGAGTGTGTGTAAGTGTGCATGCGTGGCTGTTCGTGACGCAGCTCATGTTATTAATCTGTCTTTGTGTTCCTGTCAATTGTACCAGAGGCTGGGGGGCAAATAAAAAGTAATTGAATCAGATTCAGGGGGGCAAAAGTAAGAGGAGATACATAAAAAGATGTAAAGCCACCATCAATAACCATAACCTTTACTCACAGAGTGTCTACCAGAAAGCTAAGTTCTTTAATAGAAATGCCAAAAAGCAGTAACAAGTCTGCAGCCATGCTAGCAGCTCTGTGAGGCTGTACTTAACGCATCACGGTGCTTTGAGCTAAATGTTAACGTCAGTGTGCTAACATGCTCACAATGGCAATGCTAACATTCTGATGTTGAGCAGGTATCTTAGTTTTAAGGAATAGTCTGACATGTAGAACATACACTTATTTTCTTTCTGGCTGAGACTTGCAGTACATTAAAAGTCCAAACTAAAGCTAGGAGACAATTAGTTCAGCTTAGTATAAAAACTGGAAGCAAAGGGAAAACAGCTAGCCTGGCTGACTCTGTCCAAAGGAAGAAAAGCAACACATTAAGCTCTTTAATTAACATGGTATATTTAAGTTTGTCAATCAGTACAAAAATCTAAGTTTAAAAACAACAAGTTGTGGCGTTACGGTGGGCATGTGCAGGACATTCTTTGTATCTAACGGACAGAGATCTGAGAGTAGCATCGAGCTTCTCATCCAACTCCTTTCAAAGAAGCATAAAACGTAGGAAAGCTTTTTTTGCACACCTCTTTTGTCGGGCAGGTGCGTAGGATGTGACCAAAAGTGGCAGATCAGGAGCTTAGAAAGAATCCCGCACACTGACCATTACACAAGCAATTATTTATTTAGAAAATACGACGTTTCAGTCTTAGACCTTCATCAGGTAAATTCAAAGAAACATAAAAAAAAGAGTGAATAAAATAGCTGAAAAACTTAAAAAAGCAAAGAAGAATGCAGAGAATCAAGCTTTATAGGGGGGAGTCAACACAAAGTAGCAGTCACCAGTATTTACTTCTCTTATCAATGACTCAAAAAAGTGATGATTTCAAAGTGATAGCAGGGCATTATCTTATTTGCACACAGCAGGGAAGCTACTCTGGTCCAAATAAGCTGAAAGAAAAGGCATAAGAAGACCAGAGCTAGACAAAAAAGTACACATACTACTAAAGTACTATTGAAAAGCCTTTGAGTAAAATGCCTAAAACATCCCTGTAGGATTGGGCATTAAGGGACAGCAGTTGACACAGAAGACAGAAACAAATGAGGGCAATGATGGAGGAAGAGTGAGGCTGGAAGTTAGGAGTGCTATGGAGGTTATTCAGGGGTAACTGCACTCAGCATTGGGATGAGAATGGAGCGCTACACACCGGCTGAGTCGGCATTCTCATGTGCGTGTCCATATTCTCATTTTTTCAACTGCTCAATACTTTCCTGTGGCTTATTGACTACTTGTGGTGCCAGTAGTTTAATTAGCGTAGCTGGCAAGCTAACCTCTATGAAGCTAGTGAGCTGTGAACATGCTAGCACTAGTCAGTCACAATAGCCCTCTAGCTAGCTTGTTAATGATCAGTTAGAAAGAAAGCTAACGTGTTGTTCACTAACAGGACACTAAGCGTGCATGATTTAGTCAAGAGAGGAGAGATAATGATATAAGAGTAAGAGAATTGATAGTTGACAGTTTTGCTCAACACTTATTTTTGTAGTTTTGTCCATCATTTGTATCAGTTTTAGTGAAATTGGGCTCATACAGGTAGTAAACAAATCCCCAGTTTAACCAGATATATATATGGTTGGTCAGGTTTGCCTTCTGTCAGTATTGCTTTGTGCTTTAATGAACAGGTAACATGCATGTCCTGCTGCTTGCGGTGTGTACCTGAAGGAACAACTGCAGGTCAATAACAAGGGATAGCCAGAGTTTTGGACCCTGAGAATACATGGAGGCTGCAGAAAGAGGGAGGGGGAGGGAAATAAGAGTGAGGTAGATTGGGAGGGAAGGAGCAATTTGGCTCTGTGCAGCAGCAATGCAGGTGCTGCCAACAAGGTGAAACAAGACAGGATGCGTGTGAAGCTGTCCTGAGAGGTGTGTATGGAAGGGAAGGTATGTACGTGTGAATGTGGCGTGAGAAAACGTACGGTGCAAATAGTGAAGGGAGTGGTGTAAAAGTATTATGTGAGTGTGACAAACTACCTATAATGATTAGGTAAAATAATAACTAATGGAATAATAATTGAATGATGGTGCTACAGCAAACTCCAGTAAGGGCTAACCACATTACTGTACATTCCTCTAGCTCTCAACAACTAGTCCTACTGGTGAATCAGCACTTAGGAGGATACGTTTATCACACAGTTTCCTCTGGAGCCACAAACATAAAAGGCTTTATACTGTACACTTTTTTCCACTATGCATTAGTACTTCCCAAGACCTGTAAACAGACTTTAAAGGTCCCATGACATGGTGCTCTTTGGATGCTTTTATATAGGCCTTAGTGGTCCCCTAATACTGTATCTGAAGTCTCTTTTATATAGGCCTTAGTGGTCCCCTAATACTGTATCTGAAGTGTCTCTTATATAGACCTTAGTGGTCCCCTAATACTGTATCTGAAGTCTTTTTTATATAGGCCTTAGTGGTCTCCTAATACTGTATCTGAAGTCTTTTTTATATAGGCCTTAGCGGTCCCCTAATACTGTATCTGAAGTCTCTTTTATATAGACCTTAGTGGTCCCCTAATACTGTATCTGAAGTGTCTCTTATATAGACCTTAGTGGTCCCCTAATACTGTATCTGAAGTCTCTTTTATATAGACCTTAGTGGTCCCCTAATACTGTATCTGAAGTCTTTTTTATATAGACCTTAGTGGTCCCCTAATACTGTATCTGAAGTCTCTTTTATATAGACCTTAGTGGTCCCCTAATACTGTATCTGAAGTCTCTTTTATATAGACCTTAGTGGTCCCCTAATACTGTATCTGAAGTCTTTTTTATATAGACCTTAGTGGTCCCCTAATACTGTATCTGAAGTCTCTTTTATATAGACCTTAGTGGTCCCCTAATACTGTATCTGAAGTCTCTTTTATATAGACCTTAGTGGTCCCCTTATACTGTATCTGAAGTCTCTTTCCCAAAATTCAGCCTTGGTGCAGAATTACAGCCACTAGAGCCAGTCCCACAATGAGCTTTACTCAGTACATGGCCCATCTGAGCTTTCATTTTCTCAAAGGCAGAGCAGATACCCAGGGCTCGGTTTACACCCATCACCATTTCTAGCCAATTGGGGACCATAGGCAGGTGGAACTTAACTCTTTCTGTATATGGGAAAGTAGCTTTTAGCTGCTGGAATAGCAACTGTATCCTATAACCTGCCGCCAGGGCAACCAGCTCTGTCACGCTGGCTTTCAGTTAGGGCTGCTACATTATGAAAAAAAAAAAAAAAAAAAAAAAAAAAAAATCATAATCACAATTCTTTTGGTCAATATTGAAATCACGATTATTGAACACGATTACTCATTGACTTATAAAAAGATGTTGCAAATACTGAATTTAAAAAAAACAGCATTACAGTGAAAACACCTTGAACTGTGACATTTTTATACATACTCTCCCCTTTTTATCCTCATTTCTCATTCATTTTTCTCAATTAATAATAATTCAACTTTTATTGTCACTGTGCAGAGTACAAGTACAAAGACAACGAAATGTAGTTACTGCATTTAACCCATCCTAAGTATTAGGAGCAGTGGACAGCTATACATGCAGCGTCCGGGGAACAACTTGGGGTTCAGTGTCTTGCTCAGGGACACTTTGACATGTGGCCGGACAACCTAGGATTGAACCACCAGCCTTGTGGTTGTGGAGCAACCACTTTACTGTATCATTAGGAGCCAAAATTATAAGCACGATTTAACATTTGCTTAATTGCACAGCCCTACTTTCAGTTGCCCTCCAATTTTCTGGTAGTGGTGTTGAGAGCTCTCTGCGTCCCTGGCTGCATTGACTGGCTGGCTGGCTGGCTGGCTGTCATGCTGGCTGCTAACGACCTTTACGCTTTAAAACTATAGACGCTAGGAAGCAGCACTCCGAAGAGGTCGAGTTGTTGTGGTTTCACTACATGCCAAACACACAGCTTTTAACTGGAAACTGCTTGAAGCAGTCCCAAAGTTTTTTGCAAGACCCATCAAGCACAGAACAACGGGTTACAGGTTCACTAATGAGAGCCATAACTCGAATTCAATGCATCAATTCCACCGATTGTTTTTACCGATAATTACATTAAATAGTTACATTACAATAACTCTCAGATTCGGGCTGGTTGACTTGTAAATGTGGCTCATTTGCAGGAGTCACATTGTGGGATTTTAATCCTAAACTTTTGACACGGTCAAATTTTAGAAACAATCAACCACAACGTCCTTTCATTTTGCTTTACACATATCATTTGAGAAATTAACTTAATAATCAACAAAATCCACTTAATATAGACTGTGCAAAGGCTTTAGTCACACCGTTATATCTGGTTATTCATAGTAACAGAAAACTGCAAATGGCAAGAGCTGATACAATATTTTTAAGGTAATATATAAAATGGATTCCAAACACTGATTTAATTTGTAGTAATCTTGGCACACAGCAGCCGACACACAGACCGCTGAATATTAATGTAGTTACCACAGTGGAGCTGAGGAGTCTGTTGGTAAGGCTGCAATGACCTGGTAGCTCTGTTGAGACAAATTGAAGAAAAAGTACAACATCCCACTGGCACCAAACGCTCAGATACAATCCAGTGCTTTTTTATGCAAGCATGTTTTACTGGAAAGCGGAAATAAACAGAGTCCCACTGATTCAGCTGTCAAATGAGCTGAGAGCAACGTAAAGCTGGAGTCAAATTCCGTGCATGTGTTCACACTCACTTGGCCATTAAAGCAGATTCTGGTTCTGTGTCTCTTTAACTGCATCAGTGACAACAGCAGGAGGATATCCCTCGACATGCTCCATAAAGCCAAAATAAAAAGACAGCGCTGTCACACCGCTGCACGTGCTTTTGTTGTACTAAGTTAAAGGCTTTATGTCGAGTTACATACAATGAAGATGGGTCCCCCTCCAGGGTGGACATTCAGTCCACCAACACATTCTGGAAGCTAAACATTTTCATCTTTCTAGAGACATCCTGACAGTCAGCCCGCTTCCCACTACGAAGCACAGAGTTCGACAAGCTGAAAGAGGCTATTATGTGAAACCCGAGCCATCCTCTTCCTCTGCTGCGTCTCTTTCACGCTTGGACTACCAATGCCCTCTGGTTCTGCCAGACAAGAAGAGAGACAGTGGGTCACCGAGCTCGCCCGCTTGTCCTTGCAGTGCAAATGCTCACTCACCATGAACGCTGCTGTTCCTTACAGACGGCCAGTCCTCCGGTGGGGGTTTGTTTCCAAAACCTTAGCCTAGCGTCATTGCCGCTCCTGGGGGATCACTCCTGGCAACAAGACACCCAGGAGCGAGAAGACAAGGGGGAGGAGCAGATCAAAAAGGAGGGCAGAGGGACAGTCAAGCTGCCGACGGAGGGACACACCCCGCATTGGAAACGATGCAGCAGCAGCATGATACCCCTCTTTTTTCCTCCCACGCTCTCTCTCTCTCTCTCTCTCTCTCTCTGAGCAGTGACGCTACACTGTACAGCTCTGCATCAGATCTGTTGCTGCTGCTGTGCGTGTGTGTCAGCAAATCAGCACCGCCGTATGTTATTAGTCACCATCGCTGCACTGAAAGGAGCTCTGCTGTGCCCTGGCAGCCATTCTAATCAATCCCGGAGTAATGGATCAGGTTTCTGTCACTCAGCCTTCTGCTTCTTTAATCCGGTCAGGACTAAACAAGAAGCCGCAGCTCAGGTGCTGATATAAGTTACACATATTATGCTCTGGGAGAATGTTTCCTCTGACGCCTACCAACACAGCGATCAGACTTGTAGGAGATGTACAGCTTTCCCAAGAAGCATTACAAGTTTTTACAGCGTCAACCCAATTTATGCAAAACTATCAGTATTGGTTATCAAAATCCCTTATTCATTTCAGTCTAGAATGGGTTAAAATGACTTTCCATTCAAATTAAACGTCCCATATTATGCTCATATCCACATGCACTGAAATCCTAGACTGTATTGCACCTCATCGAATTAAAACTACTAAACCTAAGGCGGACCCCTGGCTAAATGACACCACAAGGGCCCTTAGGCAACACTGCAGAAAAGCTGAACGACGATGGAAGAAGGACAACCTACATGTATCACTGGGTGCATTAAGGGACCGTCTAGCCACATACCAGAAGGCTGTGAAGGTGGCGAAGATGCAACATCTCTCTTCGGTCATAGCTAGCAGTTGCCATGAACCTAGTTCATTTAGTTTAATTTAACACTATTAACTCTGTCGTAAATCCCTGCACCTCTGCTCCGACAGACGTTTCAATCAGTACATGTGAGAAATTTCTCTGTCATTTTATCGATAAAGTAGCATCTGTCAGGAAAAACGCCAGTGCTAATTTTAATGTGTTTGTACCCGATTCTCCTGTGCACTCCACTGTGTTTGAGGAATTTAAGCCAGTTTCTTTGATGTTAGTGAGGCTGTACAACACATGAAACCCACCAACTGTCCCCTAGACATTGTTCCCGCCAGAATGGTGAAGGAGGTTTTTAATAGCATCACTGGGTCGAGTCTTCTTACTTTTTTTAAATTCTTGTCTTAGTTTAGGTTCTGTCCCAGTTGCCTTTAAACATGCTGTGGTCAGGCCCCTACTTAAGAAGCCTCATCTTGACCCCTCAGTGTTGTCTCAGTGTTTTAGACCGGTCTCTCATCTGCCTTTTCTTTCGAGGTTTTGGAAAAAGTTGGTTTTTATACAGTTACAAGCCTTTTTACAGCAGAGCTCTGTGTTTGAAAAATTTCAATCTGGTTTTAGATCACGTCACAGTACTGAGTCTGAACTGCTGAGAGTACACAACGATATTGCCTTGTCTGTGGATGCCGGGAATCCTACTGTTTTAGTGCTTTTGGACCTCACAGCAGCTTTTGATACGGTAGACCATGCAGTCCTCCTCTCTCGCCTTGAGCACTGTGTAGGCATCAGAGGCTCGGTACTTAAATGGTTTAGCTCCTATTTGGCAAATAGGAGCTTCTCTGTCATGATTGGTGACCTCTCCTCGTCAGCTGCTCCTCTCTCTTGTGGGGTACCCCAGGGTTCAATTCTTGGCCCCATTCTGTTTTCTTTGTATATGCTGCCTTTAGGGGCTATTTTAGGAAAGAACAACGTGTCATTTCATTGTTACGCAGATGATTTGCAAATTTATTTGCCTATGAAAGCAAATGACAGTGTTGCACTAAACTCCCTGCTCAGTTGTATCACCGATATTAAATTGTGGCTTTCAGAAAATGTTCTTAATTTGAATGAAGATAAAACGGAGTGTATTATTTTCAGTACTTCAGGTACGCAAAATGGTCCAGCTGTGAGTTTGGGAGCTCTGGCGTCTTACACTAGGTCAGCTGTCAAACATTTTGGGGTTACTTTTGATTGCAGCATGAAATTTGACAAGCAGATCAGTAATGTCGTTTTAGCTTTTTCCAGCTTCGTCTCCTGGCTAAAGTTAAGCCCTTCCTTAACAGGCATGATCTAGAAAAGGCGATTCATGCTTTTATTAGTTCAAGGTTGGATTACTGTAATGCTCTTTATGTTGGTCTGAATCAGACATCCATCTCACGTCTTCAACTTGTGCAAAATGCTGCTGCTCGCTTTTTAACAAACACATCTAGACATAGGGCTGGGCGATAGGGAGAAAATCAGATATCACGATATTCTTGACCAAATACCTTGATATCGATATTGAGGCGATATTCTAGGGTTGCCAATTGGTGCTTTAACAAAATATCTTCACACTTAGATTTTAGATAAATAATCATCAGTAATGTGGATATAATGTCTAAGTGGGTAAAGGCAAATAATAGAACAGCTAGAACAGTCTGGTAAGTTCAGAAAAGTACATCACTTTACTGTAAAGCAGCCTTTAAAACCAGGAAAAGACACTTATGTCATATCACAATATTACGATGTCCAAAATCTAAGGCGGTATCTAGTCTCGTATCACAATATCGATATAATATCAATATACTGCCCAGCCCTATCTAGACGTGCACATATCACTCCCATTCTCTACACCCTACATTGGGTCCCTGTGCATTTTAGAATAGATTTTAAGATTTTATTGTTTGTTTTCAATGCCTTAAATGGCCTGGCCCCTGAGTATTTGATCAGGCTTTTGCAGTTGCTGCTCTGAGACTCTGGAACAAGTTACCCCCCTGATATTCGCACTATAACAGATTTAGCTCTTTTTAGGTCCAAACTCAAAACTCATCTGTTTAGATTGGCTTTAAATACGTAGCAGTGGTGTGACAATTTCTTTCTTCTGTTTCTTTGTAACCTTTTCTGATTTTACTGTTTTCTATGTTCATTCTTGTTATTGTATCATATGTTTTATGTTTTATTCGTGGTTTCTGATGTTAAGCACTTTGGATACCTGCTAGTTGCCATATAATTACATTTTTATTGATTGATTGATTGATTGATTGAACAGTTTAGAAATAGATTGTACTATTTTCATTTTAATCATGCAAAAGACATTTTTTAAAACTTTATACAAAAACATTTAAAAACGCAGTGTATCGTTATCGAGGTAAAATGTGCAATTAATCATGATGTAGATTTTAGGTCATAATGTGCAGCCCTACTTTCTACCTATATATAGTATAGTTGTGACATCACAACCGTACAGAAGTCTTAACGGGTCGTTTAAGGGCACAGTTTCTGAATACTGAATATTTCTCTGTGGACCGAGCGAGATTTTCATAGTTTCACAGTATTTATATAGCACCTCGGCCTGCTTTATAATTAAAAAAAAAGACATGGGAATCTCACATTTCACAATATGGGAGCTTTAAAACTCCAGCTGGGAATATTGTCCAATTTTAATTCAGCCCCACTCCCAAATGTCAGTAACTCAGACATGCCTGAGCTGCTACACAATGTGATTTAGAGACTCAGCAGGTAACCGAACAATCACTTCTTCTTTTTTTTTTTTTTTAGCAGGCAACAATTCACTGTGACCAGCAGACATTGTATTGAGGCCTTCAGATTGACTCAAGTCCCCAGACTGAAGAGGTGTAAAGTAGAATGTAAAACTTGATTCACAGTATTCTCAAAGGGGAAATGTTGCTGGTGGAAATTTGGCTGGAACAGTGTGTCTCGTAGCAACTGAACAATGGCAAATAAAGCCCCACACACAGACACACACACACACACACACACACACACACACACACCTGACACACACACACACCTGACACACACACACACCTGACACACACACACACACACACCTGACCGCCGCCTTTGCACAGCAGCGTCAGTGGCAAGACAAAGGCTTGGAAACCTAGCCTTGTTAACCGATTCCTAAGGTTCGCTATAGGGTTACAACCACAGATGAGATGGACTTCAGATATGAAGTACATGTGGGTTTGTGTGTGAGTGAGTGCGAACGTGTGCACCTGCAATTGTGTAGGAGACAGCATGTCTATCCTAGGGTTCTAATTTCTAACCAATACAACAAGATAGTCAACATAAGCTATTTAAAGCCAATGTGTGACATGTTAAAGGGCTGATATGTAAACTGTAGGAACTGCACATTAACAGGCCTTTCAACCGGTTTTCAAAGAGCACAAAGAGCAGAGAAGAGCTACTTCCCAGGTGTTAAACACAGGGTAAATAACAGGCTGCTACAGACTCTAATTACAACCTGCCATCGTGTTTGTTAGTTAATTTTACCAGTCGGGAGATGTCGTGCTCTTTAATTGGCTCCGAGACACTTCCCTGACTGCCTTGTGCATGGCAGTGGGACATTATAAGAGTGTTCAGTCACCAGCTGGCTATGTTATCTTAAGTGCTCTCAAAGACCTTGACATTTTGAATTTCAGCTACTGTAGTTGAACAACACGAACACTGCATGACATGCACGTGGCGAGTTACTGCTACACTCAGCTTAGAGTCTGCTACAGAAAAACAGGAGATTTCTATTGCATGGTTGAAAAGAGGCCATCAGCCATCAGCTAGTACAACGTATACGTTTGTTTTTATTGAATTTGGACGGTTTTGTGTTGTATGCCAAACAATTATTCTTCAATCTAGGAACACAATAGAAGATTTAGAATATAACTTGTCATTTTAAATGGCGGGGATCGGCCTTTAGCAATTCCAAATGTTGCTGTACAATCTATTGTTTCAGAAATAGTTGCAATTAACAATATAATTGTCTCTTTCAGTCAAATTTAAAAATGTTTATTTTGTTTGGAAAAGTAATAAATAAATAAAATTTTGAATGAATTCCAGGATACATCTTTTGGTTATATCACTGTTATGTGACCCTTATAATGTAGTAACGCAGGTACACAGCCTATGAAGTAAAACATGCCTGTTTATTGTCATTAAAAACATTGTATTTCTTTCTTAAATGAACATAAAGTTGACAGTAGTACAGTATTATAAAGCTTTCCCGACCTTAGCTTATGTAAGCAATTAATTGTGGTTAAATCAAGTAACTGCAATTGTGTCAAAAAATTAGACAATTATGAAATAATTGTTACAGGCCTACAGCAGCTAGTGCAGCTACACGCTATTCAATGGAAGCCAACATTACACTTCAGCTAACTACATTGAAGCTATTTGACGTATTTCATGTGATGTAAATAATATAATAAACATCTGGTGGACTAAATAGCTGACTCCTGTAAATGTAGCTTGCTAGCTACACGATTTTGAAAATGGCGACATGACTTTGAAAACAACTGTACATGATTTTGAAAATAGCTACGCCGTCGACGGCTGCTGGGAAATGTAGTAGCATCACTGCATTTAGCATCGCTACCTGCTACGTGTAGCATCGCAATCCTAATCTGACTTGCCTAATAAAGTGTTTATTGGAAAGTAGTTTAAGTGCAATTTTTCCAAAGACCCATTGTGGTTTAGTAAACATTCAGCACTGTCCTTTCCATTATGTTTCTAAGAACTGTGAGTGGTTGTTTGCTTTTTAGCGTGCAGTATTCTAAAAATAGCTTAACAACCTAAAGGTCACTGTTGGGGAGGGTTGTTGCTCAGGGCATTGTGCTCTTGGTATTCAAGAACACCACAACACGTGGCCGGGTTAGCTCAGTGGGTACAGCAGGCGCACATATACGTGGAGGTTTATGCTTCGACGCAGAGGTCCGACCTGTGGCGATTTCCTGCATGTCTTCTTCCTCTCTCTCCCCTTTCTCACCTACCTGTCCTGTCCATTAAAGGTGGAAAGGACCAACAAAAATAACCACCACAACACAGTTTGTTCCTGATATTTTAAAAGTCTTGGACCACAGAGAGACATTACATAACAGAGTCTTAGCCATCAGTTGGTATGTTAGCATGAGTCATAATGTTGTACTTAATGGTCTTTATTGTCCCATGGTACAGTGATAAGCTCTGCTAAATGGCATTATTGCATCAAAAGCCAGTGACTCATCCGTTTGACTTTTGAACAGCTGTTCTGCAGCACAAATTGCTGCAGCGCCATTTCCATGGTTCTAAAACCAATGTTTAAGTCAAAGGTAGAATATGTTGCGAGCATGGCTTATTGGCTGGGGGCAACGCACCCACATAGGAGCCAAAGGCTCTTTGCTGACCCCCATAAAACGTCCCACACTTTTCAAAGAAGAAAAGACAAAATACAGGCACAAGGCCGGCTCTCTGCAGATACAGACACCACCACACACTTCTAGTGGGTCATACGTGATGAGGGATTACTTTTGTTTTAGTATATAGATTGTTTTTTGAGGAAAGCGCTGCATATTATACCTTTTAAATTAATAGGAAGTTAAATGTAACACTTCAGAATAAATAATAATTGAATACCAAAATGAAACAGACCAAAGAAGCCTAAAACTTCTGTTTTAAGATAGCTAATGAATGTGGTAAAATCATAAAAAGACAACTGCATTATCCAAAAGTGGTCCATTTAAATAGAAGCCTGCATTACCGAGCTAATGTTGCTGTTTATGATGCTGTCCATGCAGTTTCTCAACATAGTGCAGGTGGTTTAATTGAACCGGCAGCTGTACATCTTTGCCTGACCCTGAGCTCACAGGCCCATCTGAAGCACCATAAATCCCAGCTGACAAGGCCAGATAAATCCAATTCATATCATACACGTGGAGGGCTTGTTTTCAAAGATGGCTGGCATACAGTGTGGGAACAATGCATGGATGTATTAAGAGAACAATGGGAATCAAAAAAGAACTTTATCAGATGATGAGGAGTGGGACAGAATCTGTAGAAATATTAAAACTATGTCACGCGATGTGAGGCTGCGCCTCATTCAGTTCAAGATTGTGCATGGCTTTTATTGGACATCCTCCAGATGGTTTAGAATTGGTCTGAAATACACACCAAATTGCAGGAAATGTAAGACAGAGGGCGGCCAATTACTTAATGTCCTGTGGTCCTGTGATAAGGTCCAGGAATGTTGGACCAGGATACATGATAACCTGCGTCAGATTGTAGGGACCCAAGTTACATTCAGCCCAAGATTATTTGTAATTGGAGATGGGTCAATCCTAAACGGGATGGATAAGCACATAAGAAGCTGGGTCCAGACTAGTTTAATGATAGCCAGACAGATTCTTTTAAGGGGATGGAAGAATGAAGAGGCGCCGTCAGTCCAGGAGTGGGCTAGTGTGATGGCTAGAGTAGCGGCGTTTGAAAAAAAACGTTATCAAAAAAGGTAATTAAGTAGAAATTGAAGGTGCTTTTTATATCTCTTCCAGTGTTTTGATACATCTAATAGTTTCCTTGTATACCCCAGTCAGAGGGGATCAGCAGCCTAGAGGAGACGACTCCTCTGTTCTATCAGCCAGGACAGCCATGTTCCCTATAAACTCAAACTAAATACACAGAAAAGCAAACACATGCTCTGTAAGACAAGCAAGCCTATTGTTGATTCATGTGACTAATCTAGGACAGACCACAAAACGCCTCTGAGCGGAGCTTCAGATGTTGCTATGTAAACAACACAACACAGTATGCTCATGAGGGCCGCATCCGGCTGATTTTAAGTGGACATATTACTGCTTTTGTGAGAAATTCTGAATACTGGAATCAAACCACACTTGAGCTGCATCAGATAACAGACAAGAGGAAGAGACCAGTGTAGCTTTACTGCGTGTTCAGACACAACGCAGAGTGAATTTCAGACGCAGTGCAATTGCATACAAAGTCAATGGAAAGATGTAATTAGATGCTTATTCGCCCATAGCAGCACAAACTGACACGCAGGCGCAACTTCACAAGTTGAAAATCTTTTAACTTGAGTGAAAATTGGGGCAGGTCCTGGAGCTGTATGTCTTTGGTTTATTATATAAAACATACAGATATTAAGTGAAAAAAGAGATGTTACAGTAAAGGCAATGAGTCTGTGTTGACAGACATCTATATGCATCTGCCTGTTTTTTTCTGACAATTTGATAACCAAAAATGCTCATTATGCTTGAGTAAGTGCTTAACAAAAATAAACATTTAAATACTACCGCTAAAATCACTGGGAGTCCGGTACAGCCCGACTCTGGAGAAACAACTGAGATTAGGGCTCCTATTCAAGTCTATGTTCTGCTTGTTCAGCAGTTGTTGGTGATAGACACACTTAGAGAACATTTGATTTGCTATTTTTTTTCTCAATTCTTATCATTTTACCACTGGTAGTCCTTTGGGGCTGGCTAAAAACCTCTTTGGGGGGCGACAAACATTCGTTTATGCAAAAAAAAAAAAAACCTGTATTAATTTACTGTGCAACAACGCTGTGATCCCCAAAATTAAGATTCTACCTTCTGTATTTTCTTAGGGTCCTTAATGGGGCCTTCCCGCGGTGGGACTTTCCCAAACAGCTTCCAGCCTGGATCCCTCTGCTCCACCGGCCGACTGTCCTTCACCCTCCTGGCAAACAGGCTCCTGAGGGACGAATGCAGAAAGTAAAGTAACACATTAAGCCATTAGAACACAAGAGCCAAACGTAGAACACAAGCTATGATTACAGTCTTCACTGGGTCACTGTTGGGGGGCCCCCAGAGATGCAATTTGTGTCTGTGTCCTCGCAACAACTCAACCTCCCTACTGAGATAAGCTCACAAAAGGAATCTGTGGATTGAAGAACAAAAGCGCAGAGGCCACACAGAGAAAACTTTAACAACCTGTGTGACATCATGTGAGCTGGCAGGCTGGTCACGGTCATAGGACTAATAAAACTAGACATAGAACACATGACACAGCAGCATTTGGAGACACCAGCATGATACATGTGGCAATAATCAACCATTATAGCTGATAAAAAGGGGATTAAAAAGAGACATCTTTGTGGCTTTAACTGAAGAATATGATCTTTCTCCTTCAAATAACAGAGTTTCTGCAGGTTTCACAGAGTCAAATTTAAGACCTTTTTAAGACCATTATGAATGGAATTTAAGACCTTTATCACAATATCAACTAAGCCCTGAATTTGAGTTTTAATCAAGCCTAAGTATCGCTAAACTTGCACTTTCTCATAGCTGAAGAATAAAATCTGTTTATGTTTGTGGTACCATCCGAAAGAGACTAGCGACCAAGAACATGAAAGCTGATTGGCTGCTATATAAGTAGCATGTTGGTCTCATTTGTAGTCTTATTACAGCAAAATTATATTTTGGACTAGCGACAGAAAGAACTACAACACCACGGAATAAATAATAAAATGAGCATCACAATACTTCAGCAAATTTAAGAATTTTGATTTTGAAACTTTAGACTTTGTAAGACACCGCGGAAACCCTGAAATAACCACTGGACTGTTTGCTCTGCACTCTAAACTAAAAAAAAAATCACCTGCATGCTCTAATGGAAGAGAGAGCACCTGGTGTTTAAACATCACATGCAACGCTGCTGAAGAGCCTTCCTCTTTCCAGCAGCAGATCATTTAGCCAGCTATTCCTTTCACTGATCCATCAGTGCGGTGTGGTGGCAGAGTTGTTAGCGGGGGCTTTAATTAAAAGCCTGAATAGAGCCTGCTGTGAAAAGACATGAATAAAGTGGTCAAATAAAAAGCCTCTTCCGACCAGGCCACGTGACTAATCTGGGCTGACATAAAGGGCTGTAACATCAAAGAGTTTGTCGAGGTTGAATCTCATCGAGAGGCAACTGCCTTATCTAATGATTTTTTACACATCAATTAATGACATATTTTCTACATTCAACACTTGTAATTATTAGGGCTGTCAGTTTAATGCGTTATTAACGGCATTAACGCAAATAAGTAATAACAGGCAGTACTACGTGCCAATCTACTTTTCCATGCTGATAAGAGAATTAAAATGAGAAAATATAATGGGACAAAAAGAAATCAAGGGACATTTAGAATAGATAAAAATGTGCGATTAATTGCGAGTTAACTATGACATTAATGCGATTAAACATTTTAATAGCTTGACAGCACTATAGTATCTTTTGGTATGCATTTCAGAAAAAAAAATGGTTAGAATTCAGGTGTAATTGCAAATAGTGATTAATCATGATTAATCCACTGAAAATTCTGATTAATTTGATTAAAAATTTTAATCATTTGACAGCCCTAGTAATTATTCAACGTTTCTGCTAAACAAGTTGCATGGATACCTCTTGGCCCCAACACAGTGGACACTGGAGAGGTGGAAAGGATGTCTGACTACTAGGCCTGTAACAATTATTACATAATTGTCTAATTGTCTTTTTTTTACATAAATCGTGGTTTCTTTGTTAACCGCAATTAATTGCTAACATTAGCTAAGGTCTTAAGGCGTATGACTGGTAATTGTTGATTTTGTTTAGCTATCCTAAATTGTAATTATATAAGTGATCTATATATAAGTGGATGGACTATGTATTTTTATTATTATTTAAAATGTTAGTTGTTCGCACTTGACCCTATGTTTTATGATTACAGGCGTTTTGTGTAATTATTATTATTAGGGCTGCCAATCGATTAAAATATGTAATCGAATTAATTACATACTCTGTGATTAATTAATCTAAATTAAGCATTTAATTCAAATGAATCAATGAATAATCAGCATTAGTGACATTAAAGTTAAAAAATCTCTTTTTATTATTATTTTCACTGTTCAAATAATGACCATAATAATCAACAATATGACCTAATATGCTGAGGAAATAAATTCAAAAAATGCTTCAGGAATAGGGTTATTTCACTAGTAAATTGCTGTTGAACGACAAAAACATCCACCAGATTTTACAATAACTTTGAATGCACCACGAGGCTGTATGTTACCAGTTTCATTGAATGCACCGTCTCTGTGTTTTTGCGGCTGCAGAAGTGTCTGAATCCTCTACAGTGAGTGAAATACAGTCAAACTTTACACCGTTTAGCGTTAGCTGTCAGCATTTTAACCGTGTTTAATCCAGCTGCTAGCTAGCGGTAGGCTAACGTTACTTGTTGTTGAGTGTATTGTTAACTAGCGTCACGTGCAGCGATGTTTCTGTTGCCTGTGGCAACGCATTCTCATCTCCCTCCTTCATTTTACAGTCGAATGGCGGCTAGAACGGCTCCAGGTGAAAGGTCACTATGGAATGGATTAACATTAACACCAGTTGAATGGATTTTATTATTATTATTATTATTATTTTGACAGCCCTAATTATTATTATTATTATTATTATTATTATTATTATTATTATTATTATCACATGACAGTGATATGACCAAAAGATGTATCCTGGAATTCATTGAAAACTTTAATTTGTAAATAAAGTAATACATTAATAAATCTTTTTAAATTTGACTGAAAGAGACAATTGTATAGTTAATCGCAATTATTTCTGAGACAATTAATTGTACAGCAAAATCTGGAATTGTTACAGCTCTAGTAATTGATCAACCTTTCTGCTAAACAAGTTGCGTCGACACCCCTTATGCCTGGAGAGGTGGAAAGGACGTCTGACTACACAAGTTGTCTCAGTTGGATCAAGCTGCCTTTTTAGCCGCCGACGGCTACACAGTGTGCGTCGACCTCTCCGGGTCGCCTCCAGGGAAGTGAGGACAGGAAGCCGGCTTCCAAACACTGAGCAGCCACAGCTACAGGCTGGGAAGCTTCCTTCACCAGCAGCTGACCCCGTCTGCTGCAGGCTTCTGTTTGTTTTGGAGACAGCTGCCATCAAGACATGAAAGGCCTTCTGCTGTGCTCACTAATACCTCGTGGAAAAATGATTCCTCATGATACATTTCCATACTGATAACCACAGCAGTGATGGTTGGAGAACAACACAAAAGGGTACATTTTGTTTCTTACTATGAATTTGGAATCAGATTTTGACAAAATGTTAAATGAATAGTCACATGAATGACACCAACTGGCTTAACTATGACACTTTAACTACTGATTGGTTTAGAATTCTGCACATTTCACTGAATACTGAAACATGTCATTTTAGTTACCAAATCCCACGTACGTACGTACGGCCGTTGTGCTTCCCTGCCAATCACTGCAGCTTTCTGGTCAGTGCTCCACCAAACCACACCGCCCATTACAGAACTATCAGCACCAGTCACACAGGAACAGCACCAGGCTGTGTGGCAACTGGGCCACAGTGAAACTACAGGTGACTGGATGCACTCGGGGCCCAGAAAGACTTTTAGTCATAAACAACCATTACAGAACAAATGGCTACAAAACAATGAAGAAAATGTACAAAGAGATACAAGCACTCTTAAATTTCCCTTTGTATTTGTTCCCTTTTGTAAAGATTGTTTTTGGCCTTTATTTTGTAGCGACACCTGAGATCACAGATACCTATCTATGCCTGAGATACAGACAGGAAATGCAAAGAGAGACAGAGGGGTATGACCTGCAACAAAACCAGAGTATTTGTATCCCGGCCAGACTAATGTGCTGTAGAGTTTACAAGGCAATGTGTGGAACACCTGAGGCATATTTAAATGTGCAACACTGCCTCTAAGCTGCGTCACCTTGCAGTATATGTTGCCTGTGTTGTAGAATGATCATTGATTATCACAGAAACTCAGCAACAGTTACTGCTTCAGGGTTATTTATCAATTATAGGGCATTAATGCTAAAGTCACAAGAGATGCAGGGCATTGTTGTTGTCAAAAGACTGTCTAACACATAACACATTTGTTTTCTAAATATTCAATGAAAAAAAACTTAAATAATATCTCTCTGTTGAGTGTTGCAACCCTTGTAAAGGCATTTGCAGCCATGTAAAACAGCACTAACTAAGCCAGGAGTATCAGGAGTATTACATGTACTGACCAAAACGAGCTGATTTAGCAATGGCTCCATTCCAGTGTGACGGATCAAAGTCAATTATCCTGACCAGCCATAATGACTAACCACTAACCACACATGTACATTAACCACATTCCACTACTGTATGTGAGGACATTGGTTTATCTGTAACGTGTCAAGTTTCCCACAAAAACCTGTAGAAGACAACCTTGTCTTTTCTGTCCCACAATAGCCTCGACCAAATCTTTGCATTCCACCAAAGGTTATTCACAGTCAACGGGCCTGTGGCTGTGAGCCAGCACAGCACCTTTACTTTTATTTACTCTCCAGTGATAACAACTCACTCTTGGCACGTTTCACATCAGTCCTGCATATTTCCACTCCGCTAACCGATACTGCAGTACACAAAGACAACGCAAGAAGTGGAAGGTATTTCTTCATTGTGCGGGTGACTCGAGGCTTTAATGAAGAAGTTTGAACAACAACAGATATTTAAGCTATGTTACAGAGTGTGAGCACTGTGCAACATGTAGTGATAGTGTTCTATCAGTGACATTTAGGCTTATCTTATTCAGCTATTTTTTTTTAGAACTGCACACATTGGAAACAATTTTTCTCGTCTTAGAAAGATAACAGACAAATGCTGGAAGACAGGAAGCATTAGACACATGCAGAGCAACATTTTACACCACTTACTGAGCTGATAAGGAAGTCAACATCTGAATACAGGAACATCTGTTGTAATCAAAGTAACCTCCAACTCCAGCCAGAGGAAATACAAATGAAGCAAGTTCACAAAGAAGCAATGGGAGAATCAAAAGGATCTGAAAATGTCATCTAAAGAGAGGATGATAACAGAAAGAAGAGTGTGACCAATAAATTGACAAACAAAATCTTAACTCAAGGTCCACCTACTAGCTTTTAACTGCACTTCTCACGGTCTTCATCAGCATTTAGATACGTTCATGACCCATGCTCTTATGTATGGATACTTAGGTTATGGGATTAACCATCTCCATCTGCTGAAGAAGACCATGAAATACGGTTAAAAGCTCTGGAAAAAGCTTGAAACCTTGTGCGAAGACTTCCTCTCTTCTGGTCAAACTATTATTTCCAAGGTAAAAAGCGAACTCTCAAGCCGAACCAGCGTTTTGAAGTGTGCAATAAAAATTGAACTTCATATCATCCAAGCATATCAGCATCATCAGCAAAGCACGGTTTAACTGAGGTGGAAAAAATAAAGTGCAAGCAGGCCTTGAACTATGGGGAGTGGTGAACTTCAGGGTTACGGCAGAAAACAACGCCTAGATCAAAGTGCAGAGGCCAACCGAGTGTCACCTTTACAAAGCAAAGCCTCAGCTTTCAATACTTCACACATGTGTTATTGTGCGATGTTTATGCCACCAAACAAATGTTCACAAAGCAGGAACATGATTTGCATTCGGTCCAGGCCGAGTATGCCTCAGTGATAGCTGAATGGCTGCGACTATGGTCGAGTGCTCAAGTGGATCGGCAAGAAAATGGCAGCGGTGCATGTTTGTTTGCATGTTGAACTCGAGCTGAGGCGTTGCGTTGCGTTGCACGGCACTGGTTTTAAGTCTCCAAAGAATTTTAGATTTCAACACACCTGTGTTCAGTCTTGGTGTGTGCAAATCAGGTAATAAGGTGTCCCTGTGGTTCCCATGGTATGCTTCAACTAACAATGAGCACACATGGCATGGAAACAGCAAACAAGCTTGTACAAGAAGAAGAAATAGAGTAAGTTTTTCCAGAAGAACACATCAGTGAGCAGGACGTGGAGCTGCTTCAATCTCTTTTTCTATGACAGTCAAACACACTAAATCCTGAGACCAGTGTGCATTTAGTCCAACAGAACACAGGCGGTCTCATTTAAAAGACACATTAACATCTGATCACATCTCTGTTGCTTGCATACAAAACAAAGAACAACTACATGACACAGTGAAACAAGATGTTTACGTCATCTGCTGGTATCCTACCTGTCGATGTACAGAAGTGATGGGGTTGCCATCCTGCTCTGTCAGCCACAAAACACTGAATCAAAATTCTCCTCCCCCAAAAAAACAAAAAGGCACCAGGAGGCTGAGCGCCCAGAGAAGTAAGGAGTAAATAAAAGGTGAGCAAAAACTGAAGCTCTCCTTCAGTCAAGATACAGGCTCATATCTTCCATAGTTTCTGTTACAGGGAGGGAATAAAGTCCCACACAGCCACTGTGTTCAGGCAGAGTGAGATTGTGGAGGAACAGGCAAAGAGGCCTGACGTAACAAATGGGAGGGGAGGAATGGGTGTGAGGAGAAGGAGTCTGAAGGGCACTGAAGGAATGAGTAACTTCTCCATGTGAGGAAGGAGGGATAACAGAGAGAAAAGTGGGCACAAGGGAAAAGGCAGGTACAGCTATTGAACACATGATGTATGGCACTAAATCTAGTTCTTTAATTTAAAATCAGGTACAGTGGAAACATACGAGAGGCTCTGTGAGGATGTACTTTCAATGACAATGTTAACATGCTCATGTTTAACAGGTACAATGTTCATAATCTTAGTTTAGCATTATAGCACGCTAACATGTGTTTATTAGCGCCAAACACAGTACAGCTGAAGATGAATAGCATTAGTTTTGCAAGTATTTGGTCAGAAAATTAAAACATTGGACAAAGTCAAACTTTGACCTGCCGGTGGCGCCAAAAGAAAATCCAGAGGATCCCCGAAGTTATTAGCATTCATGCTCTGTGCCCGGTTTTTCAAAAGTAATCCACTAGGATTTTGGAGAACGGATTGGATCAAATCTTGAAAATGGGTTTTTCAAAAGAAAAAACGGATTACATAATCGGATTAGATCACGTAATCCAATCTTGGTTTTGATCCGGATCAAACCTTTATTTTGGGTTTTTCAGAACTTTTTTTGTAGGATTTGGATCTGGATTAAACTGATCCCATCAGAAGGGTGGATTCAGCGTGGATTTCATGCCCAAAATGTAATGAAAACTTTAAAAATGTATCAAATAATACTATATTTGGATCATGCAGTATCTTAGAAGATATCCTATTTATTCATAAGGTTTTAATTGTATTTGTTCATCCGTCAGGCTACAGTGATTAGGTAGGCTTTAACGTATTCAAGGTGTTGTAGGGGATGGCGAGCCTTGGATTGAGGAGGAGGAGGAGAATCTGCCAGTTCCTCCTGAGGCTGATCCAGAGAGCGTATTTATATTGAATCTCAGCTCTGTTCCTGAGGAAGAAGCTGGATCCTCATTGGTTGAGCCAGTGGTAGTTGCCACAGGATCTCAGAGGAAAGGCTTGAAGCGCCCTTCATCAAACAAAGATGATGATTACAAGGCACTTCTGCAAAAAGAGACTGAAAGGGCGGAAGCACAGCTTCATCTGGCAGAGGAACAACTGACTCTGATCAAACTGCAGCAAACCAAGGCCAGACTTGAGATCCGCCTCCTAAAGGCTACGCTCAGACAAGCTGCTCTCTCCACATCAGATGAGGAAGTCTGAAATTATTGTGGAGTATTTGACATTAAGTCTTTTTTTTTTTTTATTCAATACATCTATATTTGAAACTTGTTATAAATATCCTCAATGTACAGCGTTTGTGTTGTAGGTCTCAGATGAGCGGACTGCTGGAAGAGGATGGGGTGGGGTTTTTCTTGTTTTTATTTCAAATAAAAATAAACTTATATTGACCTCACACTGGCTATTCTACTTGTTGCTCTTTACATATCTATAGTTCTACATAGTGATTTCCTATCCTGTTTGAGCACTGGTTATCCAGATTTGGTGATCCTGAAAAGTTCCTATCTGGATCAGATTGATCCAATCCGATGTTGCTTTGAAAAACTGGCTCAAAAGTAAGCTGGATTACGTGATCACGGATCGCAAATAAAAGGATTACTAAATCTGGATCAATGTTATCCGGATTAAACCTTTTGAAAAACCCGGGCCCTGGGCATAATAGATAGATAAATGTAATAGGGCTGCACGATATGAGGTAAATATGCAATATGGGGTAACGTTAAATATAGCGATAACGATATTACTTGCGATAAATAGATATTGGGCACCTGGGTAGTTCACCTGGTAGGTAGGTAGGTAGGTAGGAGATAGAAGGAAGGATAGATAGATAGAGGTTCACGCCTCGATGCAGCAGCCGCGGGTTTGACTCCGACCTGCGGCCCTTTGCTGCATGTCATTCCCCTTCTCGCTCCCCTTTCATGTCTTAAGCTGTTTTATACAAATAAAGGCCTAAAATGCCCCCAAAGATAAAGCATTTAAAAAATAAACAGATATTAAAAGAGTCTTCAGTTCTGTCTTTCTGCTGCTTTCAGTACTCTGCTAATATATAACAAATAGCTTGCTACATCAATGCCCCCCTGAACACGTTAAGAAAAATGTAAAGAAACAGTTAGACATTTTGGGAAATTGTATTTGCTTTTTCTCCACAAGAATGTGTTTGGCTTAGCTTAGCATAAAGCCTAGAAGCAGATGGAGACAGATAGCCTGGCCCCGTCCAAAGCAAAAGTTCTCTTATTTACACAATGTGTCTTTTTTTATTTCAAATGTACATGAAATGTAAAAAGAAGAACCGAGGCAGGTTGGCCAAGCAGGCTGCCACAGGTTGTACAGGCACAATGGCAGCAAACGTGGTGACCTCACTGTGATTAATTATTGAGCGTTATAGCTGCTGGTTGGCGTATTATTGAACTTGGAACAGAGCAGGGCCAGCCATTTCCCCCAAAGTCTTTATGCTACTGGTTGAAATAGCAAATAAGCATTTATCCAAAAATGTCAAACTTTTTTTTTTTTTTTTTTTTAGGCATAAACTTTAAAAAAAAAATTCTGATGAATTTAAAACAAATGAAAGGAAATCATTTCTAACATTCTTTTATTCAACAAATTGAACATTGAATTGAACATAAAAGGCTCCACTGATAGCGATATGTCGCAGCCTTTCGCGATGCGTTTATTGCGCCAGTTGATATCGCGATGACGATAAAAAAACGAGATATTGTGCAGCCCTAGTATGTACCAAACTCCATGGCAATCCATCCAATAGTTGTTGAGATATTTCAATCTGGACCGAGTGTTGAAACAACCAACTGACATTGTGATCAATAGAGTCACACTGCTATTGTGGCCAGGCTGGTTGTCATTAATATTACATTTTATATATATTGTATTTATTTGTGTGAGTAATATGTACAGGGTAAAGTCACTGCGTGAAGTCTTACAACCTTTTTACAACCACAACACCACACACACACACACACACGCGCACACACACACACACCATAATACAACACAGCAGGTGTCAGCTTATAGCTGCTTTTTTTGCCAGCAGCCTGGTCTAAAACTTAAAAAACCTCAAACTAATTCCACGGTGGACGCGGTGCTGTGTAACCTGCTGGCCTGTTCATTCAAAGGGAACTCGGGGCCTCAACAGAAAGTGGAATGTGGCAAAGCAGTGAGAGGAAGTGGAAGAAGGCCCGCTGGGTGATTATTGGCTACATGTGATGTGATCAAGGCCAGTGAGTGTGAAACCAACTTTAGAACCTCTTCGGGGAACTTCAAACTAACTTCGCTGAACTTTCAGTACAATTTCAACATACTCACAGGTGGTACTATAAAGTCATCATCAGTTATTATCATTCATCATCACAACGGCCAGAGCAAAGCGCATTAACTGCTGTATGTTAATTAATTCCAGGAGGAGTCTGTCAGGGTAAATAGAAACTACTAATGAAGGATGTTGTTATTCTGGATTGGTTTGATCACTTTTAATAGTTTGGCTTATGATCTTGTAGCTGCGCCGCTCTGCTCTCCTGGCTGATTGCTTTTAGGTGTGCTTACTTTTCTTTCAAATTTATCTAAACTTATTACATTTTCTTTCTAACCCTTTATATATTATTTTGACAGAATATAGTTGTCCTTAGAGCTTAACAGGGCTCGACAGTAACTGTGGCCCGGTTGCCCTTGGCAACCAGATTGAGTCAATATTGGCAACCATTTCGTGGCCTCTGGTTGCCCCCTTTGGCAACTGCCTGTTCAATATTTGTGTTTTTTTTTTATATAAAAACAAATCAAAACTGGAAAATCTTATTTCAAAAGTCAATATTTTTATTTGGTTGTCTCAGTTTCAACACTAGCTACGTTCGTGCGCAACACAACATTTCAGCTGTTGTTCGACCGCTTTCCACACACGCGCGTTTGCCGTGAAAACATACAGGGAACGCAGTTTTCTGTTCACGTTAACGCCGCATGTTAAAACCACCAGACGGAATAATGTAGCAACACGGATTCTGGTGCCTCATTACGGTGCCACCTAAATGTCTGCGCTGCTCTCTGATGCTCCCATACAGACGTCAGAGGCAACAGAAGCATCGCTGCATGTCACGCTAGTAAACACTAATAACACGTTACACTTGGCGGCAGCTAACGTTAGCCTACCGTTAGCTACAGCAGTAACTTGATTCAACACGGTTAAAATGCTGACAGTTAAACGGTGTAAAAGTGTGACTGTATTTCATATTATATCACCGTCATGTGACCCAGATAATGTAATAACACAAGTACACTTGTGTATCTAAACGAAATCAACAATTACCAGTCACACGCCTTAAAGCCTGAGCTAATGTTAGCAATTAATTGTGATACAACAAAGAAGAAGTGATTATGTAAAAAAAACATAATTGAAAATTAGACAATAATGTAATAACTGATACAGGCCTAGCTGTCCTTCACGTTTGTTCCCATTTATTTGAAGAAGGCTCTCTCGACTATGACCTCGGGAAAAGTTTCTTCAAAAAGAAAGAACAAATTAATTACTACTAATTTATTCAGTGCTTTGCCAAATGCAGAGAGCATTATGTCTGCTCAGACACAACACAGTTTAAGTGATCAATTAACAAAATAGCTGCAGATTGTCTGTCAAATGACGTATCCATTAAATAACTAACAGTTTCAGCTCTACAAAATACTGAAAGACTAGTGATACCAAAACGGAGAATCTAACAAAGACCAATACATTAAAGTGTGGTTATGCGCATGCTCCTGCCCTATTGGTAGATGTGTTTAAAATCACCAGGTGGCCAATGGCCAAAACACTACAGTAATAAACAGACAGGGTGATGTGCAGCAGCAGCAGCAATATCTGAAAGATAAAATACTGTTTCCCCCGCTGCTTTGTCTGCAATACACATGTAGCTATTCTAGAGAAAGGAACACCACACCTACAGAATTGGGAAGTAACAGCATGACAAAGAGCAGCAGTGTGGTCCCTAGAATGATGCCGTCTCCCTATGGGCCAATCAGGAACTTCTAAGCAAAGTGTGTAGTGCTGCAATGTAGGCTGGGCCATGTAGCAATATTTTATCGATATCGTTTAGATTTTGCATATCATAATATGGCATAAGTGTTGTCCTGGTTTTAAAGGCTGCATTACAGTAAAGTGATGTAATTTCTGAACGTAACTTATAATTAATTAATAATTATTTGCCTTTACCCACTTAGTCATTAGATCCACATTACTGATGGTTATTTATCAAATCAAATGTGTAAATATTATGTGACGATATTGACATATTTGGTCCAAAATATCGTGATGTTTGATTGTCTCTGTATCAGCCAGCACTGCACTGAGGAACGTCCTCAGCCAAGATGGCGATGGACACAACAAATATCACAATATTTTTCACCAAATACCTCAATATCGATATCGCAGCAATACTGTAGGGTTGACAATTGGTGCTTTCACAAAATATTAACACAATGAGATTTGTGATAAATAATCATCAGTAATGTAATGTAGATATAATGACTAAGTGGGTGGGGCAAATAATAGAACAGCTGCAAGTCTGGTAAGTTCAGAAATTACATCACTTAACTGTCATGCAGTCTCTAAAACCAGGAAAAGACTTGAAACACTTCTCAAATAACAATATCCAACATTTCAGACAATATCTAGCCTCATATATCGATGTTGATATATTATCGATATATAGCCCAGCCCTAATGGGCAATCCCTAATGTATAAAGGCAAAGCTGTTATTCTTATTTTTCTGTTTCTCGTCAATCAGGTTTCAATGGTTCACGTGTTGGTCTCTGGTATTAGTCTTCCTGTCCTTTCTTCGAGCTCACTAGAGTGATACTGGATACTGGATATGCAGTTTTTTGTTTTAAAGAGGGTCACATTGTTGGTGAGCTGTAATATGCATGAGTGGTGGGAGGGGGGAGGGATGTCTTGGCTAAGCAAGGTCTGTAAAGCACCTTTAAGCAATGCCTTCCTCTTTAAGCACCATGGACAAAGAGTCTGTGATGAGAGCAAGTACAGGCAGTAGAATGATCTTGCTGATGCTGACCACAATGCTTCTTTTGGCCACCGAAACATGAAGCATAATCAATGCTTTTTCTCTTCTTATATGCAAATGATGGAATGTGCAGATAGATAAAAAGACAGGACTGTCCCTAACAATTATTTTTGTCATATTTCTTGCTTAATTCAATATACTCCTTTTGGTTCTTACACTTTACTTTAACCTGCAAACAAATAATATAGGAAGAAATAGTAGCTAGAGATGAAATTATAAATATGTGTGTGTATGACTCAATGGAAGGGCCTTATTTAAAATATGTTTTGGTTATGAATAAAGATGAATTCCCATACAAGATTAAGACCTATTTTAACAAACCCCTACAGTGTGTGGAGTAAGTAACGCTGAAACTACACAACGGACTGAACACAATAAGACATTCTGAACATACCTGTTGAATAAGCTCGCTAGAGCTCCCAGTTTCTTTTGCCTGCCATCCTCTTCCTGTTGCGTGTCACCAGACCCCGGACTCCAGAAGTGTCTGGGGTTTCCCGGCGACGACGACGATGACAGCGTCACGTCTGAGAAATGAGTGGCGCCGCTGTCATCCGTCTCCAAGTTCACAATGGCGCTGGAGTTGGACGTGACCGTGAAATCCAGGATGTCTTCGTTGGAGGCCGACAGCTCGGTGCTCATGCTGGACGCGCTGCACACAGAGATGTCATCGCTGCGGTTTAAAGCCCCGCCCCCGAGACCCAACACCGTGGTGGCGGACAACCTGAGGGCGGGGCTGAAGAGGCGTATGGAGTCGTACCCGCTGCGGGGGAAAGTGGAGGACTTGCGGATGGCGTTGCCATCGGAGGGATCTTCATCCAGAGTTAAAGTGGCAGGAGAGTAGTGACTGGAGTCCGGGACGAGGCCTCCGTCGCCTGGGCGTTGGTGGCCGTGGAGGATGGGCTCCGGAGGGTTGATCTCCAGAGTCGGGATGCCCGAGTCCTGGGAAGTCAAGCTGCTGCTGTCCTGGTTCAGGTCGGAGTAGCTCTTCTGGGGGCTGCAGTAGTAGATGGGGGTAGAGGAGCAGGACGGCTTGTAGCTGGGCAGGACCGGCTGGCTGTACGGGTTCATGCTGACTTCGCGGCCGTGGTGGTTGGTGTGATCGTGCAGGTCAGAGGGAGTCAGGTCTGTCACTACACAGCCATTCTCCACTATGGCCTCTCCAGACACACCTTCAAAACGAATATCAGATTCAATTAGATTGATTTTTATCCATTTTTTACATTTTCAGTGACCAGTATTTCATTAACCAAAAGAAGTAGAAGTAAGGCTGCACAATTAATTAATTATGACTGTGAAAGCTCAGCTTAATTCATAAATTAACTATTTCTAGCGTTGCCTGTGTGTGAGCTGAGTCCCTAAACTGTGGACCGAGGTGCCAAAAGGAGATCAACCTACCCATCTCTCTTGTTTTTCAAAAAAGAATGATATCTTTTATTGATGTATAGATTTTCTTTATTTTTTTTTATTTTTTATTTACTCGGCTTTTATTAACAGAGGTACCATGTGGTGTTTCTAAACACCACACCGCCATAAATTGATCCGCTTGGGCTCTGGGGGAATTGTGATCAAGACAAATTACCAGCTGGGTAAAGTGGGACCAGGGGGATTCACCATCTGACTAACAAGTTTAGCCTCTTTCCGACAAAAGACGCTTTCCGACCGGAGGGATTTTTGCTAGAACACAACGTTCCTAGAACCCTTTTTTCTCGTGTTCCGACTGGACCAATTTGGGGATTATCAAGTTCCTCTGACTGTTCCTGTAACTCTTTCAGCTCCTAATTCAGGGCAGGGTCTTTTCCCTTTTCCCTTTCCCACATAGTGGTGGTTAGATGGCTGTGTTATAACAACAAAAGGTCCGTTCCTATGGCCACTTGGCCAGTGTGATTGCAAATGACAAAACCGGTTTTGGGGAGAGTAGTTAGTAGAACTGTTTAGAAGTGGACTGTTCCTATAACTACGTTCCTGTAACTACTTGGTCGGAAAGTGTAGTTACAGGAACGTAGTTATAGGAACAGTCTCCTAAGCCCCTCCCCCCACAAGGGAGAGCTGTGCACGATAGAGCGAGTGTGAAGAGGGGGGAAGGGGAGGAAACCTATCTGCAGCTTGTGCGCCGGGAAGGGGGAGCGGAGGACGCGATGAAATGTGTGTGCCTGAGCAGTGATTGACACGCAGTTAGATTGCACTACAGGCTGTAGGTGGTGCCAGAGGAGCTGGATTTTTCTTTTAATGACCTGCTTCATGTAGTTCTACTGGAACATAGGGTCAGTTTCAGCAAATATGACAGAACGTTAGTTTTATTATTAGTTTTATAAGGCTTACCTACTGCACCTTTAAAATGGTGATTATTCCTAAATAAATGTGCTTAATCAAGTCAACACACTTATTGTAATTACTAAGGAATACATACAGAATGCAGAGAAAGTGGGGACAGGTGGGGGTCAACAGGGGACCAAAGCTCATTTTTGCCCCAGGGCCACCAATATGTTTAATCCGGCCTTTTCTGCCCAGCCCTAATGGGCAATCCCTAATGTATAAAGGTGAAGCTGTTATTCTTATTTTTCCCTCTTCTTTTTCTGTTTCTCGTCAATCAGGTTTCAATGGTTCACGTGTTGGTCTCTGGTATTAGTCTTCCTGTCCTTTCTTCAAGCTCACTAGAGTGATACTGGATACTGGATATGCAGTTTTTTGTTTTAAAGAGGGTCACATTGTTGGTGAGCTGTAATATGCATGAATGGTGGGAGGGGGGAGGGATGTCTTGGCTAAGCAAGGTCTGTAAAGCATCTTTAAGCAATGCCTTCCTCTTTAAGCACCATGGACAAAGAGTCTGTGATGAGAGCAAGTACAGGCAGTAGAATGATCTTGCTGATGCTGACCACAATGCTTCTTTTGGCCACCGAAACATGAAGCATAATCAATGCTCTTTTTCAGGTGGGGGTCAACAGGGGACCAAAGCTCATTTTTGCCCCAGGGCCACCAATATATTTAATCCGGCCTTTTCTGGACATTTTACAGACTGTGTGATTCATTGAGAACACCAGCTATACTGAGTTCAATATTACTAAAGGTTTCTTCTGATTGCCCAGGGCATCAGAAACGATGTGTGTGTGGAAGCCTTCAGAGGTGAAAACTAATCCCACAGTAGCCATGCTGTAACTGGAGTCTGTACTGTAATGTGAACAGGGTCCCAGTAGGGCAACATCATGCTTCAACACCAGCTGCACCGGCTAAAGCTAAAGCTAGTGTGTCAGGCTCTCGGGCTGCGTTCGCTAAGCTTCTGGACAGAGACATTCGTACCCTTCCTGTTTCACACTTTGAATGTCATGAATCATGTCATGAATCCCCATTACTTCAGATAGCACAAAAGCATCAGAGCACCGCTGTTGTAGCTGTATGTGGAGGTGCTTTGTTCTTCAACAGGAAATGCTGTCTGTGCTTACTGACAGTAAGGGCCTTGAACACACACACACACACTTACTTATAAAAACAGGTAAAATAAATAGGTAGGTACAATAAATACACTTTTAAAGTCAGCAGGTCCTAATGTTTTCCAAATGGTTTACACACAAAGCCAGATTCTTAGCCAAGCTCTAAACCCTGACCTGCAGGTTGTCACGTGAGCCTGGTAAGACTTGGTAAGAACATAGCAACACGTCGGTCCTGTGCCACTGTGGAAATAATCTACAACCAGAAGTCACTAAAGAAAAGTCAGAATCTGTACTAACTGAGTCATTAATATTAGTACCACGTGTTGCTGTAAACGGGCACGGTTTGAAATCTATATTTAAAATAGAAATGCAATGGCACTCTGAACTGTAAGGGCCACACCAGCATAGACATGTATGCTCTTGTTTTAATAAGTCATGATCAAAGCAAAAGGTGGCTGTTATTGATGTTATCATCAACTGAAACACCCAGTTAAGTACACACACACACACCAATCTTGTTCTGCGAGTCTTGATATTATTATCACTAGAATTACTTTCAACTTACGTTACAACTTAGGTTAACTACCATCACAAATTCTGAAATGCTTAAGTGGTTTTCTGAGAAAGGGTTCCTCGGTTTGGGCTAAGACAATACAAACACTCCTTCAGCCAAAGATTGGAATGCATGGTGTGATGCGTATAATACAGGGCACATGACATGAAAACTATTTGAGAAGTCCCCGGTATTGTTCCCTTAGCTTACATGCCTCCTTTTCAATTCAGCTGCATTTACATTCAAACATTTAATTTCAACATTTTCAATGTTCAGAACCTCTTCCTAGAAAGAGTCTCCGACTAAATCTTGCAGGAGGACGACGAGCAAACAGTGAACAAGTCCTAGTGGAGAAAAGTTGAAAGTGTACTTGAGCAAGTGTTTGTTTTTTATATGCCTAAATGAAGGCTTTAACAATTCACAAAAGGTTATGAGTCATTGTTAATAACTTTGGGGGTTAGACGTTTAAATCTCAGCACGTGCCACTTGATACTTTAAATGTATGCCAAAATGAACACCATTTTCTGGCTGAATTAATGGCTTTCAACAATTCACAACATGTTCTTAACTGTGCGATTAAAAGTATAAATGTAATCTCAGAAACCAGAGACCTTTGGTATATTAAATGTATGCTGAATAAAAGACTTGGTTAGCCTGGGTTGTCTTCACTGTCGGCCATGAACTTGAATCATTCTGGGTAAAAATTGAAAAATGCATTTTCGCTGGAACTTTTTCAAACGTTTTTTATGCTTTTGGCGCTTTTTTAAAAACATTTTTGTCCCTCTTTTCAACGCTTTTCTATTCATGGTAAATAACCCTAATTTAAATGACATTAAACCTAATTTTTGAGTTTGAAAAAAAGCAGAAATGATGAATTATTTTGACTAATAGAATAGTTAAGATCAGAGGATGTTGAGTGACACAGACTGGTTTATGTCAAAGCTTGGTCAGGATGCTGTTTTGAAACCATATAAAAATAAAAATAAATTCAAATGCTGTGAAATTAAATACTATAACAACATGTATGTATACATGTTGTATGGGCTCCATACAACGTACATGCATGCATCCTAGTTATTATGGGGTAATTCGGTTGTAAGAAACACATATTTCTGATATAAAAAAAACTTTGAAAACAGGTAAAATTTGACCCGATGACAACACAAGGGTTAAATAAATCACATAATGCTACGTCATGATGTATCAACTGTGTACATTTACAACATTGGAGTCCGTATTTAACCCAAAACATTGTAAAATGCAGTTTGGCGTGACTTATGTAATGTTACCAGGTGGCACTGCACATACAGTATCGGGTCAGAGTGCATGTGGTACGTATGTAAACAGTGATACGTATACATCACATCATGGTCACCTACCACAGCGGCTGTCTCTCCGGTCCTGGGTACCGTGTCTCGTGTTCGCCATGTTGCCGGTTGATGCTACAGGTGAGTGGCAGGTAGCCGCCGGCTGGAGCGGTGCATGATGATGCCGTGACTGCTGCTGCTGCACCACCCTGCCTCCCTTCTTCCTCAACGCAGCTTAAGAGCACACAAACAGCACCAGTGTGAGGCAATTTGTCGGGACAAACACATAAATTCACCCCATGGGGGGTGAACAAGAGGCTGTAAACAAGAACCACCACCGCGTCTAACCACACTTGCTCGCAAAGTGCACTTGCTGCTGACGCCAACTCGATGATTTCTGCAGCGCTTCCTCAAATGCTGCCAAATTAAGTTCAAATGCGAGAGACATTATTATTTATTTTTTTTTGCTCTCACAGCATCACTACAGGAGAGGAACCGCTTCTCCGGTGTTATTTAAACAGACATATTTCACAAGTTTATCCAGTATCGTTAACATTTTCATACCTGTTTTGACGCTTCCGCCGCCATTTTAAAACAAACTTGTACCGTTGAGTGCGATGTAATCGAGTCAAGAATGTTCACCGTCGATAGATTCACCTGTCTGGAGCTGAAGGCATTAATAATCGACCTCGCAACCTGCTCGCAACCTGCAGAAAGAAAAGTGAATTCCGCACAACTAGAACTGTTACGCGAGGTTTTCAACGTGTTATAACTTTCGTTAATGTTAAAAATATTGTATTTGTATAACATTGTGTGTTTCCATTTTAAGGCTTCAAAATAGTTTTATTCTTAGAAATTAGGAATATTCTTCCTAAATATAGGCCTACTTTATTGGGCGGCAAAATTACTATTATTGAATGAAACAATCCCATTCAATCTAGATTTCATACGCCTTTTGTGCAGTTCAATTTGTTTTACTGGTGACTGAAACATAAACAAAAAATAAAGTATACCAAATGTGATTAGGAATTTTCATTCCAGGTATTACATTTTTTTTTCTTATTTTGTAACAATAATTAGTGCCAGATTCCACAAAATATATCGAGTTTTATATAGAGTATATCAAGATATGTCATATATAACCAAATTCCTAACCCTATTTTAAATACTAGAAAATGTGGCCAAACAATAACACGTATTGCCCAATAAAAGAAAAAGTGATGTTAATATTATTTCATTACAACCTTTTGGATGGATGCTGTAGTGTCCACCAAACAATATATTGAACAATGTCTTCAATGACAACCCACAACAACAAAAAAATAAATGGATATGTCCTAAAAAGTTTGAATGACAATCATAACTAAAGCCTCATGTGTGATATGATGAATGAGCTGGCTGTTCCTCCTACAGCATCGTCACCCTGCCCTCTAGTGTTAGCATCAGGTCGTGGATTTGTCTGAGTTGTCACCACTTAAAAATACACTAAATTCAAAATTATAATAATAGAAAAAAACAAAAACAAAAAAAACACAAGGGAATTCATAGGCTGAGGTTTGGTTTATTCCTTTATTAGATGTTAAGAAAATCCACAATGAAACAAAATAATTTACTCAGGGTGTACATGAAATTAGAACACAGCTACTCAGGATAGATGGGATTTAGGAACATGGTGGGGGGGGGGGGGGGGAGGAGCATCTAGGTGGGAATGAAAAGATGAGAAAAAACTCAAGTTTTCAGTGCTGGATATGTTCTTCAGACCACGGTGCAATTGAAACTGAGCGACCCTGAAAGTGTCGTTCCAAATGCATATCCCCTCACTGAATGCATTTGTCTCAACATACATGGGTTGTTTTTCCCCCAACACGGCCTATTCAAATGGAAGAATGAAATGGAGAAAGGTGGGATGCATTCCTTTTCGAAGTGCTTTTTGTGACTTAACTTCTTGCACGCATTCACTCACAGATTCACACACTCACAACATTCTTTCAATCGCAGATTTAACCTCACTTGTATTATATTTTTTAAGTCAACCAAAATATTTTTTGTTAAATCCAACATAAAAAAAAACGAGTGTGATGTTTGCATGCTGCATTTTTAGAGACCGTCAATGGTTTGTTTTCTCTCAGGCGTCCCTCGCTCAAAAGTAATCAACATGCAAAAATTAACTGAATGACTTTTTCTCCATATATTTTTGAATGTTTACATGCGCCAAGGTATTGCATAGGACTCTCAGGGCTCTTGAATTCCCCTCCACATTGCGTATGCAATCTACAATGGCTTAGTTCTTTTTTTTTCCGTAAAGCTATAGCTCTAAGTTAATGACAGTCACCTCTGTGGTTTGTGTGAAAAGAACTCCTCTCAATAATTTCTGCTCTACAAATCAAAGAAAGGTTTTACATTGATGCATCAATGCACTGTCACAGGTCTGAGTGTAGATTATGCAGTATGCTTATATTAAAAAATTCCTGAGTGTCTGATGACTGTCAAAGAAAGGTGACAAGACCCAGAAGTTGGAGTACCTTTCATTCAGCTACTTAGGGGTGCTTTTTTTTTTTCAACTGAAGTGGCATTGGATTGAACAAACCATACATACAATCTTTGCATTTTTAAATGAGGAAGCCATTTTCCAAAGCCATGCCCGCAATAGAGACACCTTTACCTGCGACAGTGCATTACAGTCTGCTCACACTGCTGACCTGTTTTTCATTGCCCGTTAATGGAGGGATGATTTCAGTCGTCTGTGCTTCAGTTTCATGGTATGTGACAAATAAATCACCCTGCTAACTGTCCTCATAACCGGGTCAAATCTTTTAAAAGTTAAATCGAAAGGTAAGAAAAAACATGTATTAAGAATTGCACAATGCATTTCTCTGCAGATGCTTGGACTTAATTAAATTTTCAAAGCACAGGTGACAAACAAGAAGGGCCAGTCCAACCACACCTCAATCGTTTTATAGATAATTTGTTCAGAATGTTGCAAATTTAGGGTGGCGCTTATGCATTTGCATTTTTTTGTGAATGTACTGTATGTGTCTGCATACATTCACGTTTCTCTGAGATAAAGTTCTAGTGCACTCATTCTGAACCAGTGCCTTCACAAGTTCTGTTGCCAACACACAAACAGTGAGACAATGCTCAATATTTCAACAAGATATATTGTAAACCAAAAAAATAAAAACACACCTCATATGGGGAAAAAAAAAGCATTTTGTACCTTAGTGTAATTATGCCATGTTTTTGGTTTGACCACCGCCCCGCCACTTGTTTTGTTAGACATTTGTTTAGCTGCAGCATGGACAATTAACCATCGGTCAATGCCGATTTTGTCCTTTCTGCTTGGGGACAAGTAACTGAAAAGATGTGTAGCAACGTGAGATTTATTATCTGCACGTATTTCTGCTTCAGCCGTTACAGGCCTGACAACTAAGACGTTACTTTAAAATAAAAAAAAAAATAAAAAAAGACACATTAAGCAAGAGCTAAACTTTTTTTCTTCTTTTCACAATTTTTGCAAAAAGATATTCATGGAGTCTGACTGTCTGGACTACAAACAAAACTAGGCTATGCCATCTACTTATCACAGCCATATTGTGGAACTGCAAATTCAAAAAAAGTTTTTGAACATATTTATAGCACCAATAGTCTGTACCATAGAAATTACAAAAAAATTAAAACAAAAGGTTTCATTCAGTTGCAACACAGGTGTCTGCAGAAATGGCTGTAGTCATGTTTTTTTTAATGTTTTAACCCAAAACAAAACTTTTTTTTTTCTTTTTATCCCCCAATTCTTTTACAGCATTGCATTTCAAGTAGATTATTAGTATTCTTTCCAACAAAACTCCTTTTGATTTCCTGTTTTTTTTTATATTTTTAAAGGATTTTTATTTTGATTTTAGCCTCACAAACCATACTATCTCTACTACTATCTTCTGTATGACTATCACCATTCAAAAATCAGACTCATTTATGATAACTTTTCACACATGGGGAATTTCGGGATAGAAAGAAGAAAGCTGCACACATTCTCTACTTCACATTCAGAAAGTCTTCCAAAACAAAACTATTTAAATTAAACTCTCAAATGCTTACACAACTCAAAAATCTCAACATCCTTATATTATCTTTCTGAACACAAGATGGAAAGTAGAGGATGCGATAGCAGTCGTTTCACACAAGATTATGTTCAACTAGGAAAAAGAGGAGAGAGACTGGCTGGACGAACATACATGCACAACCATTCAGATACCACCAACAACCAGTATCCTAGCTCAAAAGCAAAATGGTGGGAACAAAACTGACGAGAATAGAACAAAAGATTGTCCCTACTACCTAACTGTGAGACTTGAATGAGGACCAGTGTACAGAAGAATCAAATTAAACACATTCTAAAAATGCCTAAAATGCATGTCTGCACATTGCATCACTCAAAGACTGAACATATTTTTTGAGTTTTCCTGTTTTTCTCTCGCTTTTTTTTTGTTGATCTGATTGTTGATTACACAAGATTTTTAAGTTAGTAAATGAAAACCAGCAGGGTTATGTGTGGGTTTGTTTTGAAGGGGTGTGTGTCAGAAAATGAGCCTACATTAGGTTTTTCCAGCTCTGAGATGACCCTGAATCTTTGCTGGTAGAGGTCCAGTCACAAAAGGAGAGGAAGGTTTCCTCTCTATGACAGGTGTCCTCTGCAAAACTGGAGTATTCAAATGTTGCTGCTCCCTGGAGAAACAAGTCAGGCAAAATGGTTAGATTGTTGCACGTGTGAATATCTATGCTGCAGCTGACTGTTGACTGTACTGTTGATTTCTTTACCGCCTGCATCTGTTGTATTTTCCAACTGACCGTTCAGATTCTGTGACCCAACGAGGACTTTCAGCTTGATTGCCGCTGCCAATGTTTTTCTCAAAATCCCTCAGTGGATTTTGATAACCGTAACCAAAAATGGGGATACTATTTAGATAGCTCACATATTTTGATGGTCGTTATAGCAGAAGCTGGTGGCCAGTAGTGTACAGGTCTGTCTCTAGGATCTCGTCAATATTTGGTCAATCCTTCATCCGTCTTTTTTCTCCATGAGAAACTCCTTTTGAGTCATAACACTCGGGAGGTCACATATTTCAGCGTAATGCCAGCAACACATTTCATTAAGTATTTGAATGTGCTGTTTATATAGCGCTATAGCACTGATTAACATCTATGAAGAGTGGAGTTTCAGTGTGGATCTTTTGTGGGAGTAGGGTTGGGTATCGTTTGGGTTTTTTCAGATACCGATGCTAAATCGGTACTAAAACGGTGCCTAAACCGATACTTTTTAAAGAAGAAGAAGAAGAAGAAGAAGAAGAATAGGCCTACTAAACAACAAACAACAGTCGGTGACAGTTAAGAACACAGTTTATTACTAAGGCCATATGGTCAAAATTAAATGATTTAATAGTAATGTAATAACTATAACTTATAATACACAAGAACTTATTTCACCAGTAAATTGCTGTTGAACGACAAAAACAACCAGATGGGAAAAGGGTATTTTACAATAACAAGAATGCACCGCAAGGCTGTAGGTTACCAGTTTCAGTGAACGCACCGTCTGTGTTTTTCCGACGTCGGCAGCTGCTGCGCTGCAGAGCAGACTGTTGATATACAGTCACACTTTACACTGTTTAATGTCACCTGTCAGCATGTTAACTGTGTTTAATCCAGCTGCTAGCTAAAGGTAGGCTAACGTTACCTGCTGTCAAGTGTAGTGTAAAGTCAGGCACCGAAATTTCCGTCCTTATTCGGTCTCGTTACTACCATATACGTCAGAACCGGGGACCTATTGGCACCGAGTTTCGGTACCCAACCCTATGTGGGAGGAAGGTTTAGGAAAATCGATCTTTGTTTGAGTGATTGGATATCAATTAATACAATTTAATATCTGCCTTTTCACCATGGATGTGGTGAACTGATCCCATTTTGGGGGCTCAATTCTTATGTAAACATTTACCTGGTGCATTATAAAAACTATTTGGAGGGTTGCTTCTTGCTTGTACAATTTACAACAGAAGTTCTGAGAATCTCTTTTATGTCTAAGCAAAATTGGTATTTTAACTGACATTTTCCAAACGTAATTGATATTGAATCAAATCAGATATGTAATCGAATATGGACCTAGCCCTACTGGTGAATACAATTTAAACAATGTAAATATTATATAATAATGATAAGTAATAATACATATCGTCTGCAGAGGGTTAAATGAGTTGATCGATGCATGGTGCAAGATTTCTCACTTTCAGAACCAGTTTTCAGCCACTACTCTGTGGGCACAGATATGTAACAGTACATTTTGTTGCGGTTCAGGACTGGTAGATAGTTTAATAAGTTGGATGCTGCCTACATATTTGTCTATAACAAACTAATACTATCTCTCAAATTGAAATAAAATAATGAAACATTAACTGTTTAAATTCACTGGCTTGATGTGTTGCAAGAACGTTATGTGAATAAAATGGTAAAACATTAAAGTCGTTTATGAAAACTGGTTTACCTGTACACTGAGATCCAGGGAAAAGGGGGGAACAGAGTGTGCTCTGCCACCAGCACTCGTCTTGCTGGTTGCCGGTTCCTCCCTGTCCACTTATATTTAACAGAGGGAACTGAACAAGACAAATGAGAAGTGGTTAGTGTGTTTTAGCAAACCGCTGCCTGAGACGTCACAGGTGGAACCCATTTTACAGCTGATGACAGATTAAGAAACGCCGTGTGGTTAGGCCAACACTTTGTTTAAAAACTCTCAAGCACACAGATCACAAAATATATTGATTTTTTAGGAGATCATTTTAAGAAAACCTCACCTCTGGCACATCTCCAACAAAGTCATAAGCAATCCCATACTTGTGGATCTGACCTGCTGGTGCAGATAAGCAGGACTGCTTTTCTCCTGAAGATTCCTCCTTCTGAATCTTGCCGACTGAGACGTCTGTCTGTCCACCTGCAGTGGGTGCAGCCGCTGCCGTTTTGCAGTCTAAGCATATCTCTTGCTCAGCAATTGGCAGGAGGGTACTGGAGCCCTCCTGTGAATCCAGAGAGGTCTGGGCACTCTTCTCCATGCCAGACTTCTTTAATCTGGGTAAGAATTTACCAGATTCCAGTTCTGACTTCCCGTAATAAGGGCCCTCACATTCTGCATCCTCCTCCAGAGGTTTGAGGTCTGCCTGAGGATCATCAAAGACGTCCACCGGCGCCAGGACGGGAAAACTCATCTCCTCTTTGTCAGTTTCAGCCTCAGAATCACTCACTCCTCCAGGAGATAACTCTGAGGCCGATATTGGTCGAAAATGAGTCCTGGGGGAAATGCGAATTGCCCTGTACTGCGTCCGGTTGATGCCATATATTCGTGGGTGGAAGGCGTCATTCTCAGAGTCCGAGCAAAGAATAGATTTGGGCTTGAACCCTGGACTGAATGATGCCATGTCCTCAGGCTCAAAAGAACACTCAACATGGAGGACTTGAGAGAAGGGATTGTTCAGGTTGAAGGATGCAAACGGGTAATCTAAACCTTGCTCCTCACCATGCAAGCCTCCGTAAGATCCAAGCAAATCTTCATGGAAGATGAAAGAAAATCCCTTATTCAATCCATCTCCGCCTCCTTTAATGGCCTGGTCACTCTGCCCAAAGGACACAAGAGGCCTCCACAGGGGCCTGTGCCCAGGGGCAAAGCAGCTGCCAGTGTTCATGAACACATCTGTGCCAGTGATGGTAAGCATATCTGAGCTGGAAGCAGATGCAGCTGCAGCGGCACACTGTAGCAGGCTATCTTGGGTGTCACTTGGCGGCACAACAGCCCAATTCTTATCACCACTTAGTGTCTTCAACTCTCCATACACCCCTCCTAGGATGAATGATGTACTCTCCTTGTCAGAGTTCAGGTCCCAGGGCTTGGACGGAGTCATGTAATCCCCGGCACCATCTACCTTGGAGAGTTTGTTTTTGGCTAAGTCCTGTTCTTCTTTCTTGCCTTCCCAAAGGTGATACTCTGAGCGTTGCACTGCTTTTTTCTGAGGTCCCTGAATTGGAACTCCCTTTGCCTGCACTTCCAGACAGCTGCAGCAGTAACCGCCTGACTCATCGGAGAATAGCCCCTCGCTTGGTTTTTCTGCTCCTTGCTTTGACGTTACAGATTTGTCATCTCCTATTGCAGTCCAAATATCCTTTATTATCCCTGAGCTGTAGTCATCACTGTGTTGGTTTGTGTTGTCCGAAAACATGCCAGTGCTGTACTGTTCACTCTTATCCTCTTCCAATGCTATACCACAAATGGACTCCAATTTAGATTTTTTGGTGAAGGTCTGATTGGATGCTGTACTAATACTGACATCCTCACACTTACGGCCAGGGTCTTCTTGCAAAAAATCCAAGATTTCATCCTCCAGATATGTACCAGAGAGAGGAGGGATTATACAAACAATCTCTTCGTTGCCAATTTGAGCAGCATCCTCTGTTGGAACATTTCCTTGCTCGTTGTCTGAACGAGTCTCCTCTGAATGTGACCACGGACTGCAAGTTCGTGTTGAAAGGTTAGAACAGTGTTCAGTTTCGTCAAAGGCACTATTTTTGGTCCATATTAGCAAACGAGACTGTTTATGCGGATGGGGGTCAAGACAGCTACTAGAATCCGTGTTGTTTTCATGACCAACGGTGAGTGAGTCGCGGGAAAAAGGAAAAGTGGGGCTGTCATACTGCAGCTCAAAAAGAGAGAAGCAGGATGAGTTCAAACCAGACGGTTCACTGGTGGCTTCAGGGACAGGTGGCTCCTCCAGATTTCCAGATAGTTTGCTCAGGGTAAATGAAACACTATCGAAAAGGGGAGAGAGTCGAATGGGGGAGTCTCCTACGAAGCTTTCTCCGTCTATATCTTCTGAAGTAGATGGCGAATAACATCCCCACACTTGAGCCATGTTTTCAAGATCCTCCATTAAGAATCCAATAGATCCCGAAGTTTCCTGTGAGTCTGCCCGTATTGCACTTTTCCCTTGCTGCTCAAGGCCATCTAACACTAAACAACATTCTGCCTCAACATCTCTTTGCTCTTTGCTTTTTTGTCGAATCATGCTTAAGATCCGACTTTCTTGTACAGAGTCTGAGGCACTAGTATCCAATATGGATTGATAAATGTCAACTTCATAGAAGTGAGTGAATTCAGACAGATGCTCGTCATCTAAATCTCTACTATCCTCTGGCTGAGGGCAGCTTGAGGTCCCAGTGAGTTCAACGGTTTCATCTTCTGCTTCGCCAGGCCCTTCCACAAAGTGCCCATCTACAAAAGAGCCTGCTGCTAGGTAAGCTCTGTGGTAGCTCTCATTGGCAATGCAGATTCCCTGGATTCTCTCCGGCAGCCTCTCCATGTCGGCTGACAAAGCAAAGCCATCAGGAGAGTCTACCTTGTTTCGGTATTTTGTTTCCAGCTTGCTTTGTCTGCTGCTGAAAGGTACAAAATACTCTGTGATGGGCTCAGTGTACCAAAGTGGCTCCTCCATGTATTCCTTTTTGTTTCTGGCCTCAACTCCGGACTCTTTCCCCTCCTTCCAGCCTGGATCTTTACGAATCTCCTTCAGAGGTCTCTTCCCCTTTTTGTAAAGCTGTGGTTGTTTGGCAGCGCCTCCAGTGGCACTGCTACTGCTCCCTCCTGTGTTTCTTCGCTCCTCTCTGTCGATTAACTTCACCTGTAGCTTCACCTGCCCGCTGTTGCGTGTTCTCTTATTCTTTGCAGCCTCCCTGGATTTGTGCCTTATTCTAACTGCCTTGCTTCTGGATGACTTCAAGTCACCCTGGTTCCCACTTGAGCTGGAGCCCGCCTCACTAGAGCCAGAAGACCAGGATCTGGGTCTGTATTTGCCCTCAGATCTGTGTCTCGTCTGTCTCTTCGAGTGGACGGTAGATTTCTCCTCTGCTGCTGCACCACCATGGTATCGATTTTCTTTCTCCCTCTTGCTTCGTCGCTGCTGGCCTCTCTCGTTGGTCACAGTAGTGATGGTACCACATGCTTCGAGGTTTCGCTCCTTCACAGCCTCACCTTCACTGTTGCAATCTTTTGGGGAAGAGGTGTCTGTGCTGGTCTGTGGGGCTGCAGATGATGAACTTGAATATGCGCAGGCCTTAGCTTTGTTCCACACCGTCATAATCTCTTGGAGACAAACAGGTTTCTCTGACAAAGGAGGAAAGGCTTCATAATACCTGCAGTCAAAACAGACCGAGAGAAAACTTGATTTAAATCCATTCATAGCAACAGAGTTCAAATAAACAAATGCACAGGTTGCGTTCTGCAGTCACTTTTTGCAAATGTGCATATTCATAGGTCCACAATATACATGATGTAGCTTACATTTCCACCTGGTCCTTTGAAGAGGGGGACTCAGCTCGCTCTGGAGACTGAGAGCCATCAGATGTCTTTTGAATCTGTTTTTCCTCTGTAACAAGCACATTAAAACAGTTTATTAGAGCAATTATTATTTAACTTCTTTCTAAATATGATAATAACGGTCTTCAAACACACCTTTCTGTTTGTTTTGGATGTCCTTTAGTTTAGAGCAAAGCTCTTCAACCAGGCTCTCAATTCCAGAGTTCTGCACAAATGAGACAAAACAGAAACAGATTTTTGAGAACTCAAACTAAATATCGTGAACAGCAGATATACATGTCATTACATGATGTATTCGTATACTTGTGAATGTGACAAAACTTTGAGCTTGAACAATAGTTGGAATTGGTCTGAACACATTTCAACATACAAACATATTTGGCAAAAGTGAAAAACACTGTTACACATCTGAAGCCTGTCAAAAAAATGTAATCAAATGGCACATCTTACTGGTACTGTAGAACAGGAATGACTGATGACAATGTCAATGTCAATGTCATGGTAGAGTACTACTGGAACTACATTGTAGTGATATATTATTGGGATTAGTTAACTACTTAACAAAATCCTACCCAGGTATTTTAAGTGGGACACTGAATACCTGCTTTAGAATATTTTTGTTGTTGTTGTGATAACAAAAAAAAGACATAAAAAACAAGCCGTGATGTACACAAAACAATCATTTCTTTTTTCTTTTTCTATCTTCAAAACAACATGACTGACAAGATCCAGTAGTCTTAGGTAAGAATGCAGAGTTTATAAAAGCTACATTGACCCTTAATGTGACCCAAAACAAAGAATGAAAGGCATGGGGTTGACAAGTCAAACAGCTGACGGCTGAGCTTAGGCATGCTCTGCCAGGACTCTTCTATATTTAGCTATGGTGCAGAAATGCTTTCAAAAAAATAAAAAATAAAAAAGGGGCTAAGCAACAGTTCAAGTGATTACCTCACTGTGTCCTATGACACTGGACATTTACTACATATCCTGTTTTAGCTTATTGCCTTCTCACATTGAGCAATATGATGCATAAAAAAACATAAACAACAAGGGTTTGAAATAAACAAAACAACAACGTTCAAATGCAAGCTTAGATCAGGTAGGCACTGTCGAAGCAAATGGCCTCAACAAAAACAAAACAAAAATCACAACATAGCTGCTCCTGAGTACCAGTCCTGACAGACACTCATTTCCTGATCACTCTTCCGGGAAATAATATTCCTTACCATGCCACTTCATGAAAAGCAAAGCAAAGTTTTCTCCTGCCCTGTGTTTCCTCTTGCATCATTGTGCTAATGCCGGTCAGCTGACAGCCGACCGACTCTGCCGCTCACTGCTGCAATCCTGTGCACTGGTTAAAAAATAGACTGCAGAATCCAGTCCCTAGAGAGGAGCTCAACACTCCTCCTCTTGCCTTGCAGACCCTTCCCCCTACCCTCCCTCCAGCTTTATGTTGTGTCATTCTCAACTAAATCACAACTCCCTTACTACTGCAGGCCATTGAAGAAAGTTTAAGTAAATCTATCTGTAGCTTTTTTGAGTCATAGGTATGGAATCAAACGAATATGCTTACATGCATACTCCTTTCGAATGTCATGCATTATAAGTGAGGATAGCATTGTTTTATATCAAGGCAGGGCTCTACCTGCCATTATACGGCTTAGGGATAGGCACTGAACAAATCAGGTCCCGTTACTTCGCACGAGCATGGGCGCCTGGCCAATCCTAGCGCTTGAAAGCTAAGCAGGGCGGGTCTTGCCGACAAAGCAAGTGGGATTCATAATAATGCCTCGTTGCTGTAAGCGCCATAGTGCACGACTATTTTATGTTAATAAACGTCCGTTACATTCAAGCCATTGTCAAATGAGTTGATACAAAGCTAATTAAGACTATCACCTCCACAAAACTCTGTCTGTATTTCTCAGTATGGCTATGTTTACAAAATGGTGTAGTTCGGCGACATTCGCGCGCAGCAGCTCGAGTGATGCGTTATACGTCGCCACTCTTTAAAGAAAACCGCAGCCCTGGAAACAAAGAGGACTGCTGCAACAAGTGAAGACCCGAAGGAGGGTCCACAAAATGTTTCAGTCAGTGATTGTACTGCTAAGTTAAGACCTACACGTTCAACAGAAGGACTAAAATCCAAAAAAGAAAGTGACCAAATCCAAAAAAAAGAAATTGACCGACAGCGAAGACAAACACGGATAACCATTGGTGTGGCTTTTCCTAGTTGGAAGAAGCTAAAAAAAGAAAAAAGGGACTAAGGTCAGACACGCTGCTCTTGAATAGGTTAGCAATGGGTTTTGTAATGTATTAGGAGTAGGAATTATTGCCATTTCATTTACTTGCGTCATGTGGATGCACCGACAGTGTGGTTGTCATTACTTAGAATTCCTCATTGGGGCTATGCACTATACCTTTAGGATTTTTTTTTTTTTTAACTTAATTAAAATAGGCTAAACAATGTCTCTGTAGTGAGTTTGTGATTATTTAGTATAGTATTTTATATGGCTTTGGGTAATCTTTTCCTAGCTGCTACCGACACACAACCACGAAGCTTTATGCAAACGACTGTGTGCAAATGAGCGTCTGACATCATTTGTTTATTGGCATTTCTTTAAACCAATCACAATCGTCTTGGGCGGTGCTAATCACCGGAGAAAAGCTGCGGTGCCTCTGCAAAATATCTTGTTTTGGTGGAACATGTGTACGTTCAAAAGTTGTTGTTAGTCGTGCAACAGAAAACTCAGATTGGACAGATAGTCTAGCTAGCTGTCTGGATCTACCCTGCAGAGATCTGAGGAGCAGTTAACCAGAGTCCTCACAAATCAGCCGGAGGTTAGAACGCCAACACAAAGAAAGCCCAAGGCGACGGATATCCGGCCTAAATGAGTGAAATCCAGCGGATTTTCCGGCGGCAACAGAGCAATCCCTGAAGTGGAACGTCAAGGATATAGACTACTTTTTCAGTGACGACTAACTGAAGGTGTGGCCACCCAGGCAAATGAGCTGACAATGCATGTACACTGAAGATCTTCCCTTGTTCAATGCTTTAGCCTCCCACATTGACATAGCTTCATTCAGTGTCTATTCACCGTGATTTATGCAATTAATATCTACATGACTGCACCTTAACATACAACAAATAATACTAACATTTCTGACATGCCTTCTGTATTCAGAATTATTGTCATTCAAAAGTTTCATATAAGACGAGGCAGGTCAAAGAGTTACTGCATCAGTGCATTTCTGACTTGTTTGCATTATTATTACAAAGCCATAGTGATTCAAGTTAATTATCATTTTACACTATATAAAAATAAAGCATAACTTGATTAACACCATCCTCATAAATCATGAAAATCACAGGATTACAACAGTCAGCTTGAGGGATAATGCTGCTTACTTCATCAGATGCAGAGCGGAGGCATTGCACAGCAGCTTGCTTCTTCATTTCCTCAAGACTCAAGTCGGTGCCTCCTTTCTTCTTACTCTTGCCCCATTTCTTCCCAGTTCCCTTCTCCCAGCCCAAGAAGATGTCATTTTCCTTTAACACATACCGAGAAAAGTCACTCACAAAAGGACAAAACAACCTAAAGCATAGAAACATTAGACATTTACATTACAATCTAAACATTTCTATAGAAGAAATTAGCACACTAACACAGCAAACTGCATATCAATGACTGTAATGACAAATGACAGAAATCAAAAGGAGGAATTAGTCAGTGGTAGAAGTACCATGATGTGAAAGAAAAGCCCCATTGTTAATCTCTCCAGGCAAATTGATGTTTTCCTCTAACTAGGCCATTATATCTACACACCAACTTCCCTTCCTCAATAAAGCTCACTGCCTACTCATTTGACAATGCAAAACACTAACACTATCAATGACAAAAACTTTGTAAGCGTTTTGACTTTGACTAGAAATATTTCTTTAAAGTTGCGGGAGCTCACCTGGTCCTGCAGGTCATAGTCGTAACTGTCATGCAGGAGGAGGCTGAGGACGTAGCGGGTGTAAATCATGGCATCAATCCCGCACTTCTCAAGCTCCTGGCAGAGCCAGCTTTGTACTGGACCCAGCGACTGGAGCAGGGACATCTCTGAGGCAGGCAGGGGGCCCACGCGGGGGTAGGGGCAAGAGAGGTTTTCAGGAGGAGCAGGACCGTCTGAATCGGTGCTCACTGGACGCATGGGACCTCAGGTGTTGGCCATTCTCAGGTGGAGCAGCATTGTGATGGGTAGTTACTGTAGGGTGGTCGGTGGAGAAGGGTACACAGAGGACAAAGCAGAACCTTGGGAAGAGAGGGCAGTCACTCCAGCAGGACGCACTGAAGGGGCTCTACATGGGGAGGCATGTAGGATGTTTTTTTTATTATTGCTTTGAGCAAACGGGGGGATTTTAATCGTCAGGCATGGCTTATGCTGCTGATAGATCTCAGCTGCTGAGCAAAACACAGAATGTGTTTGCGTCTCAGTCGGAGGGGTCCATTTTGGGGCTACGTCTTACTTCACCGGCACAACCTGAAACAGAGAAAAAAAACATCTGTTTCTCAGAGATAAGCAAAGATATAGTCAAGGACCTTAACTACAGCACACTACAGGGAGACAAATGTTATGATGGATCCTACCACACAGCATATAAGTTGTGGTCTTCTCCCAAAGGATGTGACTGACTGTATAGCCTTGATTACTAGCAAGCTAATGGGCTCCTGAGAGAGCATGAGCTCTTTAAATAATGCAAACAGTACTCACAATCATGACACATTATTGTGATAAGACCTATTCAAAGTTTTAAAGTAATGTGTATTTTCCTCAAAATACAACAAATTTACTACAAAGTGACCTCTCACATTAATGTGAAAGTACCTCAAGCATCAAGCGAGTTATTCCAGTGTGTATGTGTAATGACCCCTTATGACCCGCCTGTTAAGTAAATGTGATGTAACACAAGAACTAAATGAGAGAAGTAGCCATGGTCTCCTAATTTTGAAACACCTGATACAAGGCTTTATAAAAAAAATAAACTTATAAAACAGGAAGTACCAGTTTGCTTATTATTCCCTTCATTACAATCATAAAATAACAGCTGTATAGTTTCAACTGTGAGTAGTACAACCAAATATCTCCTAGATTTGTGCCAAAAACAAATAATAAGCAAACTCCAGTTAGAATGACTGTGTGGCTGTCAAGTGCATGTGTTTTCATTTTATATACTGTCTTTGGTTTCATATAGCAGCAGCGGATTAGGGGACAGACGTTTGGAGCAAATGGAGGCTGCGCCGATGTGATTGGCTGGCCTGGCCGTCACTCAACAGTCGGATATTATAGGTTTACCCATTAGATACTCAAAAGGGCAGATAATATGCAACCATACTATTTCAGCAGGCATCTCCCTTTCGTGGAATAACATTGTCAGTTAAATAAATACAGATACACAACAGATAAAAAGGTTAGCTAGCTTCATCGATAATTGCTAAACATGGCTGACTAGTGTCTACAACTCAGCTGTTTCTTGTATGCACACTAGCCCCGGCCGGCTAGCTGTTGGCTGCCCTGCCCACAAACCAACTTTATCCTACAACCTATTTCTTATGGCAATATCTCTGACATGGAAAATAACATAAGTGCAGTTTGTGCCGTGTTAACTACCGAGTTACCTACTTTAGCCTACTTCGGGTGCATTGTAACGTTGTGCAAATGTTTAACGTTATGGTTTACTGACATTAATGTTACATTGCTGGGCTATCGAGTGCGGCAATGCAACTTAGCTACAGAAAGAACAGACAGGGACGACATTTAAGATGAAGCATGAATGTCATTGGTGATTTGGTAACGAATGAAGTGTCAAGTAACGTTGTACCGACTTGTGGTATTAACATCGGCTAGCTAGCGTCACTTTGCAGTCAAATGGCAAGGTTAGCTGGACCACCGACCTTTAACGTTAGCCAATGAGCTAGCTAGCCAAGTTAGCTACCGAGAGCTGCTCGTCTGCTGTCATTAGGCAGCTTATTATTTTTACGTTTACCTAACGTTCGTTCTGGTGAGACAAGAACGTTACATTGCAGTCAAGCGTTAATTAACGTAATGCTAATCACGATGTCTCCCAGTTCCGCGAAGACTAGCTAGCTAGCTAACGTTAAGTTGGTGTTATATGTCGGACAGTGAACGGAGGCTGCAGAGTGACATTAGAGCCCTGACGGTTCTCCATTAAATAGTTAACTAGCTAGCAAACAGCAACACGCTAACGTTAGGCCAAGTCTAAACTTTCAGTCGGAAACGTAGCACCCAAAATGGCCAAAAGTCAACACAATATTGTAGAGATGTGCGATTCAGATTTAAACTAACGTTAGCTTTCACGTAGCTACGTTTGTTGTTGTAACCGAGGGGGAGGAGGAGCGGCTGCCCCGGCGGGCTACCGGAGGACTGTCAGACGTTTTCCCTTCAAAATGTAGCTACGCCATATCGTCATACAGCGAAAGAGTAAACTGACTAAACAAGGAACACTTAACAGTGACAAAACACCACAGTTTGACAAGAAAACTCCCAGTTGGTTACGAACCTGCCGCGGGCTGAAGTGAAGAGGAGCAGCGAAAGAGGAGCGGCTATTTCTCTTCCGCTGCCGTTCCGAGCTCGAGCTCTGGAATCCGCTGCGGTAGCATCGCGTATCATGGACGCCGACAGAAATGGCGCTGTTCGCACGTCCAGTCCTTCTACAACAGCGTCAAGGAAAACGGCGACATTCCGGCTCAAGCAGGAGGAAGGTCGTTCCTCGATGACAGTTACATCCAGAACCACAATGTCCGCTATCGAAAAGCCAGTTTCATTTCAGAGAAGGGACTCCTAAATGCGCCACCATCCGCGTTCGTATCTAGGCAACAAGGCAAACCTCCCCCTCTGTCCTATTCAGGGTTGATTCCTCCGCTAGGGTATTGCATCAGAAGCCCAACTAGTACTCTTCTAACTAAAGTCATATGATGAATGACATTGAGCAAATTAACACTCAAAACTAAAAAAATAAGTAAGCGATTCAATCTTCTCCTTTTGGGTTTAAGTTTTAGGAATTATTATAAAATAAAAACAAAAACACCAACTTATAACTCTTGTCTTAGCACTATGTTATGGCTAGAGGCACAATATAGGCCTACACAATAATATCATAGCCTATGGTACAATATCGTTACAGTTGATCAAAATAATTTATTTACTGTGTCATTAATTACTCTACAATGTGTTTATGATGGTATTTTCATATAATGTCCATTTTGCTTTATTACACACACCTAATCAACATAGTCAACAACATTTATAAATGAAAACACAACAGGAATCAAATTTCTGAGTTTTCGACCTCTTTCATGAACCGATAATTATTGTCCTTAGAAAATGCGCCTTTTTCAGTTATAGTTTTGACAAACTTAGATTGATTTGTTTTTATTTAAATTCATATTGCTGTTATATAGGCTATCAGGCAGGTGCAGATGTCCTTTCCAAGGTATTGCTTGTTTTTACTAATTTAGAATCACGGGGCGTTGCTTTAACCAGCAACGTGTGTGTGTGTGTGTGTGTGTGTGTGTGTGTGTGTGTGTGTGTGTGTGTGTGTGTGTGTGTGTGTGTGTGTGTGTGTGTGTGTGTGTGTGTGTGTGTGTTGGGGGTGGTACTAAGTCTTTAGATTTACCACCTGCCCTTGCTCAAGGGTCCATAGTGTGGCACACTTCATGTGCCCCCTGGCCCCTGGGGTTAAGACCTAAGGGATGAGATGAGTCGAGGCCTATTGGCCAGCTGTTTAGCTGTTTACATGAAAAACCAACTATTGTTTTTAATAAAAAAGAATAAATACAAAGTGGAAATTGCAAAATAAAAGGAACATCTTATCCATGTCCATATTTCAACTTTGAATCGATGATATTGGATCGTTGATCATTTAATCCCTATAGGAATGATCTCAAAGTGTATTTGTGTGTGTGTGTGTGTGTGTGTGTGTGTGTGTGTGTGTGTGTGTGTGTGTGTGTGTAGAGAGAGAAAGCAAAAGAGGTCAGGACATGGTGTGTGTGTGGAGGCTGTGCACGTGAGAGCCAAAACAAAAGAAAAGGGAGCGTAGAAGTGTGTGTGAGGGGGGGATGTGTATGCTTAGTGTGAGTGAGGGACAGAGTGTGTATCTAACAGCTGACATGGTATAATATCTGTCATTTTACTACAGGTCCCAGGGTCCCCCAGGGCCAGTCAATAGAGAAACATTGAGTTCTGCTTGTGATCTTTATCTGAAGCCAGAGCATGCAGCCCAAGGCCAAACACACACTGAGGCCTGATCGATGAGAAAAGTTGCGTGTTTTTTTTTTTCCACCATCATCCTGTCACTGATAGCAACGGCGTAGGTTTTGTTTGAACATTGGGGCACATTAGGCTTTATCCGGGGGGGTCTGGGGCCCTTCCTCTAGAAAATTTGGAGAGTCAAACACTTCACTCCCTGCATTCTGGTGACTTTTTATGCAACAATTTGAGCCTTTTGGGAATCAAGTTATGGGCAAATGTCTTTTTTTTTAGGATAAAGGAAACTATTATTCTTCTGTTCCAAACTTTCTTCATATTCAAAACATCACATGTGTTTCGGGATGGCTATGAAGACATCATGTACAAAGTAGTAGTATCTCAACAACAAATCTATAAGAGGATGATACCTTGTTCAAGCCATAAGCTCCAAAGTTTACATCTATATACATAAAAGACATGAAATCACAAGAAATCACATCTTTATTTTTTTAACGCTCCTGTTGTCTGTCCTTTAACCCCACAATTTAGCACAATAAAACACTTGTCTTCCATACATGTCCATACATACGGTTGTTTTTACCTCTTTTGGTGAGTGGGCTGTCTTTCAAATTTTTTGAGGGGGACAAATCTACCTCTTCTAAATATTGGGGGGGGTCATATCCTCTGCAACCCCCCCGCCGCCGCAATCTCACAACCTCAGCCAAGTGCGGCACCTTAAATCTGCACTGCTCTTTGCGCTGACAGCTTTCTCGTTTGCCAGTGCAAACCGAAAGTCAATTTGGAGCAGATGGCACAGTTAAAAGATGCCCCGTAATCCTCTCCCAGGAAAGGGGGTTAGGGAGATTGGGGAAGGGGTGGGGTAAGAGGCCTCTCTGGGGGATTTCACTGCAAGGTTGTGAAAGAGAAATGTGTCCCACAAAGCTTTAGTGTGGCTTTCATGCACCTTAACAGCGAGTTCACAGTGCTGTGTGAGGTGAAGCTGGTTATCATGTGCTGGGTGAGTCACTGAGGTGAATCCTATATTAGTCACAGCTCACGAGCTAGATAACTATAGACATGTGGTGTACCGTACACGCCTATACTTAGTACATTGTCTATTTGTTCTTACACAACCTTATAACCAATTTCACACTGTCAATCAAATCTGACATCCCATTTTTTTCTGCTTTTGCTCACAAGGGCCAGTTAATGAGAGGGCCTCAAGAACACTTCAGCTCATGTGGTTTTTTTTTTTTTTTGTTAATTCATCTGGGACACACCTGCAGTCAGGGCTTTAAATTAACTGTTTTAATGACCAGCCTATCAGATTTTCCACTAGACAATTTTTTTTCCCAGGGAAAATAAAACAGATTACGAGTGCCACTGAATACATTTAAGCATCCATGTTTCTATAAAAAATATATATATATGGTTTTGGGTTGATGGCTGGTCGATAAAATATAAATATTTACTTTACATCTCGAAAAATAGGGTTAGGGTTAGTTTCTGCAGCCTGTCGATTTAAACGGACGCTTTGCTTCATTCATCACCAAATTGGCTCGTGATTTTACAATGTTATACCAGCTAACAAGTTCCTTTTTACCCGTATTTGGCGGATTGGCGGGTGTCAATTTAAAGCCCTGCTTGCAGTGGCTAAGGATAATAAGGAAACGTGTAATGTGCATGATTCAATGTAATCACAATGCCTTATCAGAATTAGTTCAAGTTCCAGGATTGGGTTTTACCAGCTAGATGTAAATCTGTGACTACTGTGTGTAAATTCCTTCCTAAAAACAATGTTTAGCTTAGATTTACTAAAGCTTGTTGCACTTACTGTAGCTGGTAAAGACTTCAGCTAAGTTCCAAAAATTACAGTTTTAAGGGGGCAAACAATCTAATAAACTTAACCACTAATCATGTTGTGTACATATTACTTTCTTTAATTTATATATGCTACATGGAGAAATATGCATGTTTTGGAATAATAATACTCGTGCAATTCAGAATGGGAGGAAATATCCGATTATGCTAAGCATAGGTGGCATTATTTGGTCATTCCGTCTGAGGTCATTAGAATCACAATTTGTGATTGAAGCAGTTGTGGAGAAGTATTCAGATCCTTTACTTAAGTAAAAGTACTAATGCCACAATGTAAAAAATACTCTGTTACAAGTAAAAGTCCTGCATTGAAAACGTTGCTTAAGTAAAAGTATGTAAGTATCATCATGAAAATGTACTTAAAGTATTAAAAGTAAAAATACTCAATGCAGAAAAACCCTCCCATTTTAGAAACAGGAAACGATCCAAACAGTTCTGTCAATCAACTTAGTGTTTAATCGGCTAATCATTTCACCTGTACTTGTATTCCCTCATATTGTTGGGTAGTTTAATTAATAATGAAACTTCTATTTTATAAACTACATGTGTTTTATGTGCAAACATCTTCATTTGTAAAGTAACTAAAGCTGCCAGATGAATGTAGTGGGGTAAAAAGTACAATATTTCTCTCTGAAATGTAGAGTAGAAGTAGAAAGCAGCATGAAAACAAAAGACTCAAGTAAAGTACAAGTACCTCAACATTTGTACTTAAGTACAGTGCTTGAGTAAATGTACTTAGTTACATTCTACCACTGCATTTAAGGTATGTAGTATTGTTTTTGTGAAAAATGATGCGTTTTAGTTAAATATTTCCTATCATATTTAAATCATTGTTTTATTTGAGTTGACGCACCTCTCGCGACACATAATCCAAATACTTGCCTTTAAACGGACCAATCAGGATCTTTAAAGGAAGAAACTAATCCCGCCCCAAACAAAGCCATATGACTTTGGTTCCTCTTTCCTGTCTTCAAAGCTGTTCACCACAGTCCGCTCTCTGTCTGGACTCTGTCTGCATGCCTGACTGCATACATGCATGTTTGGATGTTTGGTTATGTGCTTACAGTTGCTCAATGCTTCCACTGGCACTCAGCCAAGTACTGCTACCATACCTCACCTCAGGCCATTCAGAAAGATACTGAAAACAAACTGTAGTTTGGATCTTCTGAACATAATACATGTGTGTGTATTTTACCTGTAATGCTGACAATCTACCCCCCTCTTCTTCTTCTTCTTCAGCCTAACCAAGGACAAGGATGGCAAATTAGTCTACAGCTAGAAGTCCACATACACATTGCATCAGTTGCACTTTAGATGTAACAGTGTACTGTGATTGGATGTAAAACGTCCTGCTTCAAATACAACTTGACTCATGTCTAGTTTGAAATGTGTAAACTGTTAACCCCCTCTACCCGCCCCCCATAACACACACTCCCAAAGCTAATGTAGGTCACAGGAGAAGCTCTGGCTGTCTGGCACTGGTCTGGTCTTGGTCTTGGTCTTGGTCTTGGTCTTGGTCTTGGTCTTGGTCTTGGTCTTGACTCAGTCTCAACCCCTCAAAGTCTTGGTCTTGACTTGGTCTTGATACACTCTTGTCTTGGTCTTGACTTGATCTCAATACACTCTGGTCTTGGTGATGACTCGGTCTGGATACTCTCTGGTCTTGGTCTTGACTCGGTCTGGATACTCTCTGGTCTTGGTCTTGACTCGGTCTGGATACTCTCTGGTCTTGGTCTTGACTTGGTCTCAATACTCTCTGGTCTTGGTCTTGACTTGGTCTCAATACACTCTGGTCTTGGTCTTGACTTGTTCTCAATACACTCTGGTCTTGGTCTTGACTCGGTCTCAATACACTCTGGTCTTGGTGATGACTTGGTCTGGATACACTCTGGTCTTGGTGATGACTCAGTCTGGATACTCTCTGGTCTTGGTCTTGACTCGGTCTCAATACACTCTGGTCTTGGTGATGACTCGGTCTCTGTTTAGGTGGTCTTGACTACAATGCTGCTGGCTACACTCGTGATCTTCTTTATCTGTGTTCAGAAGAACTCATTAGTGTGTGATGTAAAGTGGCTGATTTGCCCTGTGACTCTGTTATAACTCCAGCAGAGAGATCAGTCAGTGGGTCAGTCGATACAGATCAATCAGTCTGTTGGCTTGCTCCTATAATTATGCAACTAAACCCCAGGCTCTTAAAGCAGCATTTAAAAAAAAGGATTAACAGCATTATCCCATTATGGATTATACAACCCCAAATCAGAAAAAGTTGGGACAGTATGGAAAACAAAAATAAAAAAAGAAAGTAGTGCTTTCTAAATGTACTTTGACTTGTATTTCATTGCAGAAATATTTCATGTTTTGTCTGGTAAACTTAATTTCATTTGTAAATATACATCCTTTCCTGTCATTCAGACCTGCAACACATTCCAAAAAAGGTTGGGACAGGAGCAATTTAGGGCTAGTAATCAGGTAAATTGGTTAAATAATTATGTGATTTGAAACAGGTGATGTCAACAGGTGATTATAATTATGATTTGGTACAAAAGCAGCATCTAAGAAAGGTCTAGTCCTTTAGGAGCAAAGATGGGCCGAGGATCGCCAGTTTGCCAACAAAATACGTGAGAAAATTATTGAAATGTTTAAAAACAATGTTCCTCAAAGAAAGATAGGAAGACATTTGCTTATTTCACCTTCAACAGTGCATAACATAATTAAAAGATTCAAGGAATGTGGAGGAATTTCAGTGCGTAAAAGGACAAGGGCGCAAGCCTAAGCTGAACAACCGTGATCTCCGATCCCTCAGGCGGCACTGCATCAAGAATCGTCATTCATCTATAAGCGATATCACCACATGGGCTCAGGACTACTTTGGCAAACCTCTGTGAAGTACCACAATACGTAGTTACATCCACAAATGCCAGTTAAAACTGTACTGTGCCAAAAGGAAGCCCTATGTTAACAGTGTCCAGAAGCGCCGTCGACTTCTCTGGGCTCAGAGGCATCTGGGATGGACCATCACACAGTGGAAACGTGTACTGTGGTCAGATGAATCAGTATTTCAGGTATTTTTTGGGAGAAATGGACGCCGTGTGCTCCGGACCAAAGAAGGAAAGGATCATCCAGACTGTTACCAGCAACAAGTCCAAAAGCCAGGGTCTGTCATGGTATGGGGTTGTGTCAGTGCCCTTGGCAAAAGTAACTTGCACTTCTGTGATGGCACCATTAATGCTGAAAAGTACATAGAGATTTTGTAGCACAATATGCTGCCTTCAAGAAGACATCTTTTCCAGGGACGTCCATGCATATTTCAACAAGATAATGCAAAACCACATTCTGCACACATTACAAAGTCCTGGCTGCGGAGGAAGAGGATACGGGTACTTGACTGGCCTGCCTGCAGTCCCGACCTGTCTCCAATAGAGAATGTGTGGCGCATTTTAGAAATACATTTAGAAGTACATTTAGAAATCACTACTTTCTTTTTTTATTTGTGTTTTCCATACTGTCCCAACCTTTTCTGATTTGGGGTTGTAAAACCTTACAATTCAGATAAAATGTTTGTCGTCATCATTTGATGAGGAGATAGTTAACTGTTGAGTGAAGGAGAGAAGGCATATCATTCTTTTAAGCGGAGACACTACAGGCTAAAACATCATTTTCAATTTTGAGATTTGGGGTTATATTTTCCATCAACATTTAACCTCTAAAAAGCATCTAACAGAAAAAAGCATTCAAAATACATATTTCATTGTGTTTATTTGACTACACTTTGTCTATATGCGCCCGTATATTTCTTCTAAATGCACCAAAAGTTGGCAGTAGTAAATGCCTCATTTGCATATTTAGACGTGAGAAATTTCAGAAAACTTGTAATACAAAAAAATGTGTCTTAATGTCAGTAATCAACTAGGGAAGTTTCGTGTGTTTGTTCAATGTTTTACCCTGTTCACCTGTAGTGTCTTGCAAAACGTACAGAGTTTTACAATAAAAAATCAATATACGTATACAGTAGGTTTCTAAAGTTTTGTTCTCAGAATCTGAGCCAGACATCTCGACTTCGGTAGACACCAAACTTTTCATTCCTATCTATATGCTGTGTTTTTTTTTCAGGTTGTCTACAGTATTTCCTGTTTTATGGAGTGATATCCAGAAATTCCCTCTGTATAACCTTTGACTCGCCACAAAATGAAACAAGACTTTTGTACATGACTTTATCCAAAGTACACATTTCTGTTCTGGAAATATATGCACATGAGCGCATATTTAACAAGATAAAGCCTCATTTGCATATATATATATGTATGTGCTTATTTTCTGGGCTTTTATGGCCTTTATTTGATAGGATAGCTTGAAGACAGGATAGGGGAGAGAGAGGGGGATCACAAGAGCCACTGTTGGATTCAAACATAATATTTTCCCTATTCATCTTCTGCACTTCTCCCCTTGATAATAAATGATCCAAACCCTGGAGGATGTCCAGGATTTTTAAATGTCCATCTAACTGCTGTAACCTCATGCAGTGGGAGAAAACCTTTGGGGAGCATTAAAGGATTTCTATGGGTGCTAAGAGCTTTGAAAGAATTCAGATATGTGCTGGCTGGCGGTGATGTGAGGTTCAGATTATTGCTCTGAGAGTGTGTAAATGTGTCAGCGCTGAAGGACTTTCTAGGGCTGCTGACGATAAAGAACAACGTCTCCCTGTCATGTGTTTCACTCTGTGTGTGTGTGTGTGTGTGTGTGTGTGTGTGTGTGTGTGTGTGTGTGTGTGTGTGTGTGTGTGTGTGTGTGTGTGTGTGTGTGTGTGTGTGTGTGTGTGTGTGTGTGTGTTCGAATACGAGAATAAGACAAAGAGAAGGCCTGTTTGCATCAAGACAGTGCACAAACGTTACTTACATCACAGGCAAGTGGCTGTAAAAGTAAGAAAACGTGGATTACATCATGCGGCTGCCGTCTCTGCACAGAGAGCCTGTTATCAGCACAGTGCAGGCATGAATGTGCTCTCAATGCAAATAGCAACAGCCCTCTGTTGACCTGTCTGCTGTCTGCACTTCTGCAGCAATGAATTGATCACTGATAGTTTCAACAGCACCACAAAGTGCTGCCAGTCAAACAGAGCTCAAACTGTTTTGATTATTTGTCTCTCTCTGTGATCAGAGCCTGATTAACAGACAAAACAACTTTTAGGAGATTTAAAGGAGCTGAAACTAATCTAATGTAAATGTAACCATATATTTCCATTTGCAGAATACAGTTACAACAGCAAAACATTTCCAACTGAAATGGAATAAGTCTGTCTGTCTGTCTGTCTGTCTGTCTGCCTGTCTGTCTGCCTGCCTGCCTGCCTGTCTGTCTGTCTGTCTGCCTGTCTGTCTGTCTGTCTGTCTGCCTGTGTCTGTCTGTCTGTCTGTCTGTCTGTCTGTCTGTCTGTCTGTCTGTCTGTCTGTCTGCCTACCTGCCTGTGTCTGTCTGCCTGTCTGTCTGTCTGTCTGCCTGTCTGTCTGTCTGTCTGTCTGCCTGTGTCTGTCTGTCTGTCTGTCTGTCTGTCTGTCTGTCTGCCTACCTGCCTGTGTCTGTCTGCCTGTCTGTCTGTCTGTCTGCCTGTCTGTCTGCCTGCCTGCCTGCCTGCCTGTCTGTCTGTCTGTCTGCCTGTCTGTCTGTCTGTCTGTCTGCCTGTCTGTCTGCCTGCCTGCCTGTCTGTCTGTCTGTCTGTCTGTCTGCCTACCTGCCTGTGTCTGTCTGTCTGTCTGTCTGCCTGTCTGTCTGTGTCTGCCTGTCTGTCTGCCTGCCTGCCTGCCTGCCTGTCTGTCTGTCTGTCTGTCTGTCTGTCTGTCTGCCTGTCTGTCTGTCTGTCTGTCTGTCTGTCTGTCTGTCTGTCTGTCCGTCTGCCTGTCTGTCTGTCTGTGCTTCGATTTTACTGATAATCGTTCGTCCAAACGACTTCACACTTGACAGGTTGAGTTTAGTTCAGTTTATTAGGCGACCTTTTTCAATAGAAGCAGTGCATATTACTGAACCTTTTTTTAAATGAAGATATATATTTCTGAGCTGTTTTTAAAGCTTAACGTCTTCAGTAGGAACCAATGGGCTTGGAGCTGAGAGTCACAAACGGTATAAAGAGACGGGAAAATGTTGCAATAACATCAACGTTATCCTTTAACACAAAGACGAAACATCTCGCGTAATGACACCTTCCCGGGCATCCAGAAAATAGCACTGGATTTAAGTGTTTGTGTTGGTGTGGATGTGTTGCAAGAATGTAAATGAATGAGGTCAATTTATAGTGTGTATTTAGCAGCTAGAATTGATGCAAATTAACCGTGAGTAGTATTTGATTGTTATATATTGTTATATTGGAGCTGTTGGTAGTCGTTTGTCTTGTTGACCACTAATTGAACCTAACATGAGCGAAATGTAATCATAACTGTAATTATTTACCATTACATCCCATGAATTTTGACCGTTGCAATGTTTTAAAAAATTTAAATAAATGATTTGATATTTCGCAATAATTGTGTCTGTCTGGATTGAATAACAGTACTTATGTATGATATGAACAAACATTTGATAAAATCTGAAATTTAACAATAATTTAATAAATTACAGTAAATTACTGTACAGTTTACCTAGGTTTTTACAGTGATGTTACTGTAATATAAAATGAGTGATACTTAGTAACTGTAATAAACAATTACAGTAACTGTTACTGTAAAATAAATATCCGGTTAGGTACTGTAAATTTGAATAACGGTAAGTCACCTTAAACACTCCTGGAAATGTCTAACAGTGGTTATTTACCATTACATCTCTGGATTTATTTGTATCCTTATATGGTTTCATCTTCAAGCTCAGATGTGAAAATGAAATGACATTAAACAGATCAGCTCCAGCGTCATATGTTCGTGTGTGGCCCTAAACTCGCTCCTCCACATTTCAACGGAACAAGGTCAGCAGTCACACCTTGGGCCCGATAATAAAAGACGTATCATTAGTCCAGCTTCCAAAACATTTGAACGATGGGGTTAATAAGATAACCTGATCCCTGAGCCCGTAGCACCTTAAGCCTGCTCATCAGGTGTGTATGTCACGGCTGACATCACTGTCTGGTATGAATGAGGGCTGCTTTGTGTTTTCTTTCCCCTCACTATCAGACTTTAAAGCCTCAGTCATATTGACAACAAATCTGATCGGTAAGTCACACTTATTGTTTGAAAGGGGACTATTTGGTGCTGCTGCGTTCATAAATCAGGACAGAAAGAGCCTCCGTGACTCTAAGGTGAAAGAAATGCGTGGTATGGGAGGCATTCGATAGTCGTTGAGATGTTGCGATCTTGTTTAAAGTGTTGGACAAAACAACGTAAGTGTTTTCTTTATTACCATCGATTATTTTTAAGAATAGGAATACGTACAAATGTGTTTTATATAAAATATACTCTACAAAATGTCAACACCATTCAGTAATACTGAGCTCCTTTTGCACAATTCACCTTTAAGTAAACAGATTTAATGAAGGAAATCAACAAGAATGAACTGTCAGGTTCACCTGTGTGTAGTTTATTTAGAGTTTAACCTGCATTAATGATTTTTTTTAGCCACTTGGGAGCAGCAGAAACAAACCTTATACAATTGATATTAGCACACAGTTGATCATTTACACATCGAGCAGACATGGAGCAACATTAGCATTCAAGTTTCAGGCAACCTGATCAAAATAATATATTTATTTCTATAGCACTTATTAAAACATAAGTGCTTTACATAGATGGCAAAGAACACATAAAAACAGCGGTAAAAGAATAAAAGTACTAAAACGAACCACATAAATTAAAACAAATATGGCAAAACCCATTAACAGAATAGATGAATCAACACATATACAACATCATTTTCGGAACATAGCCATACTGACAAAATACAGAGAGAGTTTTGTGGAGCTGAAAGTCTCATTAGCTTTGTATCAACTTATTTGTCAATGGCTCGAATGAAACGACATTCATTATTGTAATAAAGTTACGCACTAAAGCTTGAATTGATGGCACATCAAAAGCTGAAAGTTGACAGTATCAGGAATGATCAGTATTTAAACAAACAGTGACGTCTCAAGTAGCCTTTGGACGTACTGCAGGCCATCAGTAAAGCCCAGTGACTGCCCGTGACGTCTGCCGGAACGAGAAAACCCACTGGGGGAGAGTTTGGAGACAAAGAGCAGCAGTGTGTTTATGGTGTTTCTCCTGCTGAAAGTCAGCCCACGATACGAGCTGGACACCCTGGCTGCTCATATGACCAGAGAAGTGTTGCTCTAGAACAGAATGAGGTATTCATTACTGCTTCAAACACATGGACCGAGTGTGTGTGTGTGTGTGTGTGTGTGTGTGTGTGTGTGTGTGTGTGTGTGTGTGTGTGTGTGTGTGTGTGTGTGTGTGTGTGTGTGTGTAGTCTTGTTTAACTATATTCGTGGGGTCCAAAAACCAAGAGTACAGTATACTTGTGGGGTCCCGACACCACAACTTTAAAGGGCTGTTTCAGGGTTAAGACTTGGTTTTAGGGTTAGGGTTAGAATTAGGTTATGGTGAGGGTGAGGGTTACGGTTAGGCATTTAGTTGTGATGGTTAAGGTTAGGGTAAGGGGCTAGGGAATGCATTATGTCAATGACGGGTCCCGTGTGTGTGTGTGTGTGTGTGTGTGTGTGTGTGTGTGTGTGTGTGTGTGTGTGTGTGTGTGTGTGTGTGTGTGTGTGTGTGTGTGTGTGTGTGCATGGCGATTTATTCTTGACTTTGGGGCCACATATGTGTGGTTACTATTCCGAATGCAAGGTCCATTTACTTACAGAGGTTTTGACCACACCCCACGGCTTGTTTCAGAGAACAGAACTCACATATACAGACATATAGAAAGGGTGGCAATTTATCATGTACGCTATAAAAATGTAGTATGTTTGTACTTCTGTGCCCATTATTTATTGCCAATAAAGCAATAAGAACACATGATAAATAGGGGTGTAAGAAAATATTGATAAACCTGAGTATCACAATATTACGTTTGTGATACTGTTTTGATTCTCAAACACAGTACCATTCTTTTTTCAACCCTCTGAGACCTGCAGGACAGCCTGTGGTCTAGGATGACATGACCATCTTTAAGAGGCTGTAGCGAGCTTCATTTAAGACCATGAAGATGGTCCAGTACCATAACGTTGCCTGTTATTAAAACTTTATATTTTTTGACAGTGAGCGGGAGTTTTTCTTTGCAACTCTTGACCAACTTGTCCCCCTCCTACGCACCTGTCTCACGGTGTAGATGTGCAAAGTATTTTTCTGTACCAACCAAGGGGCTGAAATATGAAGCCAACGTGGAAGTGCCGAAAACAGCAATTCACCGAGTGGCCACAGGGAGCCGCCCACTTTGAGCTTCATTTTGGCTCTTCAGAAACCTATGGGTGACCTCACGCAGACTACGTTAATATTTCTACTACATTTCTACTACATTGACATGATTGTCAAGAAGATGCTAAATAACGCTCCAAACTTTGAAACAAATTTTGGCGAGGGCAAATATTGCATGGCTGTTTTCACAGGGATCCCCTGTCCTCTCATCTTAAGATATCTGAATAAAAAGGGGTTCAATGGGTACCTACGAGTCTCCCCTTTACAGACAATATATCGCCTTGCAGTACTGCAATATACTAAATCGTATCATGATACGCATCGTATCGCCAGATTCTTGCCAATACACAGCGCTAATAATAGGACAAACAAATATCAAAATTTAAGATCACATGCACCACAAAAGACAGTAAACTCCTCACCCCGCCACACTCTTACTTTCCACCTGAATCTCCTGACTCCAGAGCTACATCCTCCTCCACTCTGGATACCTAATCCCCATAAGCCTTTGTAATGCCCCGGACATAGAGCTAGAGGGAGAGCGCCAGAAGGGAAGTGGGGAGAGGAGAGTCTGAGCTTAATGACCTTGCAAGCCGATTACAGGCCAGCCGCGTTCCACAAACAGCCCTGCTGCGAGGCCTCGCACTCGTCCTGCACAGTCAAATCAACTGCAGTCACATAGAGCAGGGAGGTCATGAATCCAGATACAGAGGCTCGTTCAGTGTGGCAGTAGTAACCAGGGTTTCCCCCAGAAAAGTTGTTTAACCCTGTGGCAGGTGTCTTTTTACGACCCAGTCCCAGACTGATGGCAGCATTAATGTAGAGCCCAATAGTTTCTGTGATGACAGAATCCAGGATGGAATCGCGAAATTGAGAATTTAAAAAAGCTATAAGACAGACTCCATAGGGCCTTACTTTAAGTCAGTGCTAAAAGCTAACTGGAGATTTGAAAATATGACTACGTCTAAGTTTCCAACCGAGCCGCCCCATTCCTAAATAATTCCCAGTAGCTTAGTCTTGTTGGGGGGCATCTTAGGGTTGGCCCACCGGGCCTGGGGAAACCATGGTGACTGATGATGGTCCTAATGACCCTCTGTACTTCTTGTACATGAATGATGAATGATATTGTATTCACCTGTCATGCCACTAAGTGGCCCATCCCACACAGAATGACATGGCACCAATACAAAAGTCACTTCATCCACAGCTTCCTATCCAGTGTCCACACACAACCCACTCTACTTTGCACTTAAAGAGTAAGAGGGCACAAAATAAACTCAATATGGCCAAAGTAGAATAACAAAAATAATTACAGAGATAATTACAGGCTTCATCTCAATTTGGTGAAAAAAATAAATAAAAATGGTGAGAGTAAAGGAATGAAATAGCCAGACTTATGATCACAGAAAAAGGCTGGAGATTCAGATAATAACAGCCAAAGAAGAGTTCAGACAGCTGGTATATCATTTCAATAGTTGCCAGTCAGGAGGTTAGATATCCACTGAGCACACTTTTTCTTTTAGTTTCTTTTAGGTTTTGGTAACACTTTACTTAAAGGTATCTACATAAGAGTGACATGGCACTGTCATGGACACATGACACAGTCATGACACATGAACCGTAACCCTAACCATAACTTGTCATGACACTTACTAAATGAAGCGTTATGTCATAAATGTTTGGGACTTGTTTATAATGTTTATGACACGTTCATGACAGTGTCATGTCACTCTTATGTAGATACCTTCAAGTGAAGTGTAACCTAGTTTTCTTTTGTATATTATCAAAAGGGTGAGTTCATGTGCCGCCACTAGAGGGCAGTAGAGGTGTTGTGTAGTTAACACAACCGTCCCGGCTGGAGAAAGTGTGTCACTGGGCCAGGTCTCCCTGGGGGGCTAATAGAGTATTGACCTGACCTAAAGACAGGAAGTATCACAGATACAGGGGGAATAAGAGGCAGACCAGTGGTGGAGGAAGCATTCAGAAGCTTTACTATGGTATTATACTACGTATTATATGTTATATAGCCTATCAATGGATTATTATCACTCATAAATTCATGTAAAAGCCGGATTTTACTGTCGGAGTCGGTTTAGGCAGACTGCAATTGTGAGATTATTTGCCATTATGGATTTTTTTTTTAAATGTATGAATTGATTGATTATACATTTGTAAAAAAAAAAGTAATTGGGACATGCCGTCACAAATACCCCGAGCCCGAAGTGACACCTTCACAATGCCCGTTTTTTTCAAAAGTAATTTGAAGGAAAAAGCGACAAATCCTCAAACTCTCTCCCATTTCCTGCCTTCTGCTGCCCTATCCAATAAAGGCCACAACATCTTTCAAAAACTACTCGCAATTTTGAAGCTGGAACCGTGAAATGTTTCAATGACTGAATAATCAAAATAGCTGCCAATTCATATTTTGTCAATCGATCGTTTCATATGTGTTGAATGCCAAATTCCTTCTTTTTAGAGTAACCAAAGCTGTCAGATGTATGTAGTGGGGGTAAAAAGTATAATATTTCTCTCTGAAATGTAGCGGAGTAGAAGTAGAAAGTGGCATGAAAAGAACAATGGTGGGAGAAGTTTTCAGATCCTTTACTGACAGAATAATGTAAAAAAAATACTCTCTTACAAGTAAAAGTCCTGCATTGAAAATGTTACTTAAGTAAACGTATGCCAGTATCATCAGGAAAATGTTCTTAAAGTATTAAAAGTAAAAGTACTCAATGCAGAAAAATCCTCACATTTTAGAAACTGGAAACGATCCAACCAGTTGTGCGTTTAATGGTCTCATCATGTCAGCTGGACTTGTAGGCCGTTATATTGTTGGGTAGTTTAATATATAATAACTTATCATATTTAATAAACTACATGTGTTTTGTGTGCAAATATCTTAATTTGTAAAGTAACTAAAGCTGTCAGATGAATTTAGTGGAGTAAACAGTACAATATTTCTCTGAAATGTAGCGGAAAGTAGCATGAAAATAAAAGACTCAAGTGAAGTACAAGTACCTCAACATTTGCACAGTACCTGAGTAAATGTTCTTAGTTACATCCCACCACTTCCTCAGACTAGTCAGGTGTAAACACAATGCAGGCAAGTTTTTGTGTTCATTTCTAACACTTGAGTTAGAAATAGCCGTGCGTGTGACCGCTGAGATGTGTGTAACACGCTGTTTGTGCGTGGCTCGTACTGTCGTATCAGATTCAAAGCCACGGCTCTGAACCCTCGCTTGAGATCGCTGCATGTTTCTGGCAGGGCAAGATGATCTCCGGTGATAAAGTTACAAGGAGCTGTGTGCAGAAACCCGTGTACAGTGGCAGAAGAAGTATTCAGATCCTTTGCTGACAAAATAATGTAAAAAATACTCTGTTACAAGTCAAAGTCCTGCCTAAGTATCATCAGGAAAAGTACAAAAAGTAAAAGTAGTCAATGCAAAAACATCCTCACATTTTAGAAACTGGAAACGATCCAACCAGTTGTGTGTTTAATGGTCTGATCATGTCAGCTGGACGTGTAGGACGTTATATTGTTGGGTAGTTTAATTTATAATAAAACATCAGATTTTATAAACTAAACTACATGTTTTGTGTGCAAAAATTATTCTTCATTTGTAAAGTAACTAAAGCTGTGAGATGAATGTAGTGGAGTAAAAAGTACAATATTTCTCTCTGAAATGTAGCGGAGTAGAAGTACAAAGTGGCATGAAAAGAAAAGACTCAAGCCAAGTACCTTCAATTTGTACTTATACGTACAGTACTTGAGTAAATATAGCCTACTTAGTCACATTCTACCATCTGCCCAGTTTCGTCTTTTTGTTTTAAGCCTGAGATGGTTCCATCAAACCGAGGCTGGCAGCGTTTTATCAACCATAAACACATGTTGTGTATGTGTAATCATGCAGGTGAAGTCAAAAACCTGCCTTGACACGTGTGACGTCTTGCTTTTTGCCTCTAAGAAGACATATGGCACACTGTGCACGTATGCAGCTTAACTTGACCTAGTTAGACAGGAAGATGAGTGTTCTAACATGAGAGGCCATTTGACCACCGGCTACAGCGCTTTAAAACCATGTTGTATCTTGTACACCGTCTCCCACGTGAAATGTCACCCTACAGGTTGTTCTTCTTCCACCATACTAATACATATTTACTTTACCACTGCAGTATGCAAAAGCAAACACAGTAGTAGCCTACATGTTCATATCTTTTCAGCTTTTTCAGTTATCTGTTGCACATGTGTTAATCATTTCACAAAGTCATACTGTAAACCTTTTCTGTCTGCTGCTACAGATTTTGCCTCTTTTTTTAAATCAATGTTTTTGTGTTGTGAATGTTTTTTGTGTGTTTTATGTGTATCTATTATTTTGTCACAAAAACCTATTAGAAGGTTTCCAAAATGTGTGTGTGTTGCTTGTCGACCATGCAACTTTTTGTTTTTCTGGTTCAACATTTAAAATTAGATTTTTGGTTTTTTTTTTAACTTTTTGGTCGTCTTTTTCGACACTTTTTTTGCTTTCCCCCAATGTTTTTGAAGCTTTTTCTGACATTTTTGTCACTTTTTACAACAATCTTTTATCATTTTTTGTTCTTCAAATGCTATAAAATTGAATATAACACCCAAATTCAATGAAAGTAGTGAACTGATCATTTAGTTTTACTTTTTTTTTGTGCAGAACCAGCCACGTTGTTTGGTTGAAAGAAACCCACAACTTTTTGAAAATGCTTCAAATTTGACCCGAGGAAAACAGGAGGGTTAAGGTACTAAAACCAGCCTTTAAAATGATTAGCATAGATGTTTGCATTTCTGTTATATCTATCTTATAGTTTTCTTACCATACTCTTGCCATTCCAAAGGCAATAGTGGTTTATGTGATCAATTCCTTTATGACCTAAAAGTATCTTCCTATTGCTTCTGATTTCATTAGTCACACAAGACATGTACACAAGCCACAAGGTACGAAAAGTATTTTATTGAGTTGTAACAGTAAGCAGTAACTACAGGGATTGTATGTCGTCGTTGCTGCCATTTGGCCCCACCCCAGGGCGCGGTCACCCTGCTCACTTCTTGCCTTGGCGGCCGTGGCAGGAACACGTGAGAGCAGCTACCAGCACCACGAATTCCTCAAAGTCGACCTCAGCATCTCCGTTGAAGTCCAGACTTTTTATCAGCTTGTCTACATCCTCTTTGTTCTTTGCTGCCTGCACACACCCACAAAACAACATTTATATTGTTAGATACTGTAAAAATGCTTCGTTTACAAGGGTCCGTAAAGATGGGTCTTTGGGCACATAAATGGTAATAAGTTAAACTTGAGGCATGACACAACGATGGGAGGGATTTTTTTAAACTGCTCAAAAATGCAAAATACCTCTCAACAAAACACCCAAAAATTGGGCAGCTGCAAAATGTCATCATTTTAAAAGTTGTGGCTGGACACTGTTCACAAACCTGTCATGGCACATCTACAAAGTAACCGCCAAAACTGGTAGCCACAAACATTTCTCGGCCAAGAAGCTAATACAAATTTGACGTAAAAACACAAAGTTACATCGGCTTGTTTAGCATCAATTAAATCAGCAAAATTGGCGTTATGATGTGTTGAATTAACTTTCCTACTTGGGGCCTGACACCATAAGTAAATATACATTTACAGTATTTCCTGCTTCTTTTGTAACTAAGCTCTGAGCTTGTGCTTTGCGTGTAGTGGATACATATAAAGCATGAGCCTCTTTAAATCAGTGCTGTCACTACGTCCTGCTCATGCTCAGCACAGTTATTCCTCCCCCCACAGGTGTACGGTACCTTAATCAGTTGAGGCAGCTCCTTCTCCAGCAAGGTCTTCACCTCTGCTTTGCTCAGGGAGCCAGGCTTGCCATCGACAGCAGCATATTTGTCAAAGACCGTCATCAGCATGGCCATGGCTGTCTCTAGCTGGGTCATGGTGGCTGCTTGAGAGGTGGTTGATACGGTAAAGAGAAAGAAATTCAAAAAAGAAGTCCAACACCGATTGACAGAGCAGTGAATGTGTTGTGAAGGCAAAGGGAGAAAGGCCACCTTTATACCTTTTTGATATCTCAAAATAACAGGTTGTACTGGCTTAATTGTAATGAGTGTGTAAGCCATAACCAAACTGTGTCAACATAGGCTTTGATGCACAACGCCCAGTGTACATATTGCCTCACATTCCCTTTGGGGCGTAATTTGATAACAAGTTGATTCAAGGTGAGGTCTTTCCATTAACTGAACCACTGTAGACTATGGGGATTTTTTTTTAATTTGAGACAAAGTAAGCACAAGGTATTAACCCTGTGCTGGTTGTCACTTTGCTGATATGGAAACCCATTTAAACCCATTGTCTCTGCATCCCCTAGGGTCAGTGGTTGTCTATGATGCTGCGTAAACTGCATAAAGGTATATGAGTGAGTGTGTTTCTGTTTTACGGCCTGGTTTCCTGGAAACAGTGCTCCGTATACAGTAAACAGAATCTAATCTGTAGAGAAGCATTTTATCTGGTCACTTGCTCTGGCTGAAAAAGATCACGTCAAACACAATGAGAAAGAAACATTATAAAAACATTTAAGAAGTTGTAACGTATGAATACGGAGTGACATTAAAATGTTAATGAAATGTTAGCAACGTTGGCCCAAACAATGCTTTCCACACATGGTTAAATAACTTCCACAATGTGGAGTATCACTTCCCAAGTTGTGACATTCAGTGGCTCAAAACAATGGGTTCAGTCATGTTTTAGCTTAACTTTAACTTATGTGCATGATAGCAAAATAAATTTACAGTATTACTGTATCCCACTGATGAATTTGTATGTGCAAGGGTGAAAAGGGTGAAGTGTGCATGGGAAAGAGTCACATTGTGTGGTGGTTAACACCTTTTTGTACGTCAGTGGGTATACAATACAGCTTGTATGCAGGAAGAGGTGCAGTTTAGTTTGTTCCCACAAGTGAAGGAGTGCCTTTCTGTTGCTTTTAATACTCTTTAGCAGTTTGAAACCAGTTTTGGGTAAGGTGTGTCTGCAATGGAGTAAAAAGTACAACATTTCTCTCTGAAGTAGAAGTGGTGGAGTAGAAGTAGAAAGTGGCATGAAAAGAAAAGACTCAAGTGAAGTACAAGTACCTCAACATTTGTAAGGCACCTTACAAATGTACTTAGTTACATCCCACCACTTCCTCAGACTAGTCAGGTGTAAACACAATGCAGGCCAAATACCAACTGTTGTTTAATTCCCCAATATCTCGAGTTAGTCAGGGTCTTTAGAAAGTAGGCCTGCAAGTACGTCAAAATTGTACTTGAGTAAAGTACTTGAGTACATGTACTTAGTTACATTCTTTCACCACTGGTTAGGCCTACTAGTTACTGGTCATTATAAGCATTTCTTGTGAGAAATGTAAATTCTTTTTTAAATATTATTATCCAGTAGCATGATGTTTGTTAAAAGGTATTTTTATGATCTCATAGATGCCTACTATCTGCCTGGAATGATACAATCTTTGCATGGGCAAAAACTAAAGTTTAAATCCTATTTCCACAGCCTGCCCCAGTCACTGCCTACCATACAAGCTAGCACAGAGGAGAAGAAGTGCAAAGTGATGCAGCAAAGTCTGTGGAATGTTTGATTTAATCATTAGTTTTGCCCCAGGCAAACACTTTTATCATTCTGGATAATCAGAAGACATCTTGTTCACAGAGTAAGGAGTGCTCAGTTACAAAAAGGGCTAATTTTCTATATACATAGGATATCCTACAAGGTTAATAGTTAGTCCTTTATTCAGATCTCCATTAGCTGCTAACACTGTAGCAGCTACTCTTCCTGGGGTCCACAAACAGCAATCATAACATATTAGCTACATGAAAATACCAAACATACAATTTTACATACACAGTTGCTAGCTAACTAGCTTTGCGCAGCTACAGCTTCAGCTACAGCTTCAGCTACAGCTACAGCTTCAGCTACAGTTTCCAGCCGTTTCCAGCAGCCTTCAGGCGGAACAGGAAGTCGCAGAAACACTCACGTCCTGTTAGGTCCGATTCCGATTTAACAAAATGTTATCAGACCCATAAATCAGATTGTACACAAGTCTCCAGTTGTTTTTATTAAGACTGTCAAAATAAGCTGTCAAAATCCTCTACATGCCATCTGTTGCTGATTTTAATTAACCGACTGTAGATGATCCGTAATCTGAACAGATTTAATCTCTGACTTCTAAACTTAACTATCAGCACATCACAACATGTGGTTTGTACAGAATAAGCCTTTGTATCAGACTAATAGCAATTCAAATCCCTCCAATTCAAAAACAATAAAAAGTTTATATAAAACAGCATCATGTTGAGTCGTTAGATCAGCCGAGAGGCCGGCGTTTCCCCATCGTGCCCTGGGTCCGCCTGGGTCTTGCAGTCGGTGGAAAGCAACTGCGCCGCCTGCCTCTCAAACCTGCGGCCGCCTTGATCTCGTGAAGTTATCGTTACGTACCTGTGCATGACGTCAGAGCAAGTCGGGATCAAGTCGGACACAAATCTTACCGGCATGCAACGGGCGGCGATCACCGGTGATCGATTCTGCGCAGGCCTGGCTCATCTCGAACGAGCCTATTAGCTCAGACTTGCGGAGTATATATGGTGCGGTGAGAGGTTGGATCACGTTCTCACCACAAGCAAACCACTCCAGAGTTAGATTGAAAGCGTACTGAGACCACCTCATCAAGGAGGTCTCGCTAGGCTCTGTCTTGTGCGCACTTTTTTCACACAAGTTTGTTCATATGTCTGGTATTTGCAACTCCTGCTAACTTTGAATGTAATTCTGCTCTCAATAATGCTAACAGTGTTTTACCAACACACACACACACACACGCACACACACACAAACACGCACAAAATACAGTAGTAAAACACTGCCTCAGCTAAATGTATTTACAGTAGGAGTCAGTTGCTCAGTAGTCTCGCATTGGAGCCTATCTGGAACCTGAAGCTCTGTATCAGTTTGTGTGATGAGAATGCACACAACAAAGCCGGGGGAGAAACTACTTCCACCGTCACAGGGGCTGTTTCCACTTCCTGCCATTGACCTATTATGCAGCGACCACAGTTTCCACTCAGCGACCTTCATGTGATCTAAAGAGATGCCGGCTTCTTTGCTACAGAACCAATACCACTCACATAGACCACTGACTAGCTCGTAGCATGCTCAAGCCAAAATGCTCAAGCAAAAGCAATGATATGTCAAGTAAACCTGTCTAAATGCACACACACACACACACACACACACACACACACACACACACACACACACACACACACACACACACACACACACACACACACACACACACACACACACACAAATGAACTTAGACGACCATGACGGATAAGACTTTATAGAGTTTGTAGAAAAATATAAAGTATTTACACTCATCTGAAATCATTTACATAAGCCAGCTAAATGAAAATGGATACATTACTGTGTATATATTCAGGCTGAAAAGTGAAGATAGAAAATACTGGAAGATGAGGAAAATTCCCCTCAGCAGATAGATCCTCAGCCGCTTTCTTTGGTCTGGACACGTTCAAAGTAATCGAAGGATTCATACACTGGTACCTGACACTGAGAGAGACAGAGAGAGACACATTATACTGTATTAGTGCAGTGTAGCAGTATATCAGCATGTGTCAAAAAACCCTTAATGTGTAAAACAAAACAACTGAGTAGGCGTGAGGCAATAGGCACAATTAGTCAGACACAGGATGTCAGTTATATTTCCTAATAATGTCTCGACGCTGGAAGTTTCTGCTTTTATGTAAAGCTGTCCAAGTTTAAAACGTAGGCATCGTATTTCAAACTGAGTGACTAGAAAAACAGAAACTTCTTTAACACTGCAAGGTGATATGACAACAAAATTCAGGTGCACTCAAGTTTAACTTTTTTTTTATTTTAAATGCCAGTACATCAAGCCTGCAGATTGCAGTGTTGCCTCTCTGCATTATATTGCTCCTCCATATATGTCAATGGGGTGGAACAAGTATTTAAAAAATAACATAATGTAGTCTAACACAACGCTGCAAAATACAACCTGGAAAAATACTGGAGCAAGGCTGTTTTATCGTATAGAGGGCGCTGAATTACAGCATTCCACAGCCACAGCCTATGTGACTCATGGGGGATTTAAGGGTGTGCAGACACTATAAATATGTGTTGTGTTTGTACTGCTGCAGCTTTGGCCCTTTCCCTTTGTTCTTCCCTGTGTTTGTTGTCTCTTTTGTAGGTTTTGTCTTGCCTGTGTGTGCCGTTGAGAGAGGCTGGGCGTGGTCAATCTGCAAGTCTTAGGCACTGATTCCTACCTCCTCCTGCTGCAGTATTATGCTGCGTTCCAGGCAACCCGTAACTCGTGTTTTCACAACCTTCTACCCCTGAAAGTGCCCTGGAACAGTAGTCCAACCCGTAACTTACTACTCGTGAACTCGAACCAGATCGTTTTACTCCCAGCTACAGTTGTTGACGTCACACACACATAAACAACAATGGCGACCCCTGTTGATGCTGTACAGACGCCGGTGATTAACAGTGAGAAATAGAAATAAATAGACATAAATAGGCAACGCAAAGTAATTCCGCACATTGTAATCAAAACAATACACATACGATTGTGTACTACTACAGGTTATGCTTATTAAATGAAGCCCAAAATATGTTGCCAACTAGAAATCGCTAGTATCACCTCAGTGGTAGCTACACAACCGTCTAGCATTTTTGCCTCCTGCTTGTTAGTCTTTTGGGCGTTCCCTTTCTCCCATTTTGTTGTTTTTTTGTTCCTTTTGGCGCTGCCACCCTCACCTGCTCAGCTGCTACGGCCAGCCTCGTCTTTGTTAACCACTGCCCTACTAAGTGGGCTGAAAATGCAGTCAAACCTGTCAGTGTTGGTTTATGCATAACATGTAATTTAATCTTTCTTTGTCTAGAAAATCATATTGATGTGCCTTTAGAGAGTAGGTCTACATGTACATGCTTGTACATGTACATGTTTGAACAGATTATATATATCGTGCAAAGCACTTCTGGAATGCGGTTGGAAACTTGATTGAAGACAATATAAGGCAGAGACAGAGGCTAAATATGATATACCCACTACAACTAAGGTCACAAGAATGACTAAGGCTGCTGTATATGTGTGTGTGTGTGTGTGTGTGTGTGTGTGTGTGTGTGTGTGTGTTCTTTTCACTAAAGTTACCAGGATCTTATCAAGGCGGTGTCCCTTGCCTTACCTCTTTAACCACTCTGAACAAAAGAGGAACAAAGACGGCTTGTTGATTTTTCAAGGTTGTCACGACACTAGAATTAAAACTTCAATAAAATACTAGTGTCTTACAGTACCATGGCAGGATCAAGATTTTCTTTTTTTTTTATTAAAAACCTCAACGGTGCTACAGAAAAAGTCACTGAACACATACCACCACATTTTTAATAAATGTGTTTTTTAGATTTCTTTTTTTGTTTTTACAGCTTTGGGATCATTGAATGTTTAATTAACATAGATTATATTGTTTTTGACCTCTGAGGACAAAGACGCACCGGCGAGTCCAAGCGCTGTTTGACAACACTCCTACTCAAAAAGCAATATTAGAAAATTTAATTTTAGACATTTATTTCCTATTTTATATTACGCTGCTTTTGTGAACCCGAGACTTTTGTAAACTCATTTCAAGCACCAAAACAGTGGAGTGTAGGTATGTTTTCACAAGAGATTTGAGAAATATTTCCGCTTTCGGGCCAAATAATCTCTTTACACGTTGCTCTGGAACAATTTGGGGCGTCGCTATACAGAAAGCTGAGTTTGTTCTGAACATTTTGACACACGGGGATCAGGTTATATGCAAATACGCTTAAAAGGAGAATAAAAATGGCCTTAGACCTCAGAGGGTTGAACGTGTGGTATTGAAAAAGTATCAAGGTATCGGTAGTTTTGGCAACGTTACTCTACGCACATCATCAAGTGCAGGCGTAGAACTTGATGCCATTGGACTCACCCACTGAGAAGAACCTCTGGAGGAGCCGGTGCTGTGTTTGTCCATTTCTACCTCCTCCGAGTCAAAGTGGGGAACCTCGTAGATCACCCTGGCTGCTTGTGAACCTGGGGGCCACACACACACACACACACACACACACACGCACACACACACACACACACACACACACACACACACACACACACACACACACACACACACACACACACACAATGAATAGGCTTGATGCACAAAACTAAACTCCAGCTATAATCAAAATACTTTATTTTGTTTTTGCAGTCGCCGCTGTTGTCTCTACCACTGTTAACTTCTGCTACAAGTTGCTCTAGTACTTCTGTCACTACAACCACAATACTACTACTACTACTTACATGCCATACTACCTTCCATTTTCAATTCCAACTTACCTGTGGTCACAGTAATGGGGGCATAAAGCCTATGGAAGTACCCCATTGTGTTGTGGCAGGAAACCATTCCTACCATTTCTCCTGAAACTCTATATTCTCACCCTCAGTAACGGAGTTTTTTAAAATTTGCACCTTTGAAGCTATTTTCAAAAGTTGTTGTAGTGTCTTAAAACTCAGCTTGCATGTGGACTTGAGGCCAAAATGTAGAGAAAAATATCTTCTTTTTTAAGATATCTGTAAATGTGTAGACAGTGCCTAAAACACTCTGTTGCTTATGATTTCATCTTGTATTAATTGTGTCGTCTAGAACTATATCCATCAAATTCATTACATTACATTACATAACATAAATGCTGTTCATTTTTAAATGTCATTTTTCAACGCTGTGCACATCGCCCACTAAATTATCTAAGTAGAGGCAGAAGACTCAGAGTCAAAAAGTAGATACCACCTGGAGGTAGGTAAATATATAAAAAAAGATATGCTAAATTTGGGACGATGCAACAATTGAGTTTCTGATGCTTGAATAATATGGTTAATAATACGTTTTCCTTTGTACCTTGTATCCTACGCAGATTGCAGAAACACACGAGAGTGATGAGGAGCAGCGGAGCCACCACAGCCAGGGAAATGACCACGGGGAGCGGTAGAGCGGGACCTGTTTCTGTGTCCATGTTGTGAGAAAACATGAAATACAAATATTATGATGACAATTAACAGGATTTCTTTTTTAATAGAAAATGTGATTTATGTGTAGTGCAGGTTAGAAAGGATTCCTTCTGTTTTCTGAACAGACCAGATCCCATTCTGAATACACAACATTGTTAGCCCCAAACCAAGATATTAGTTCAACCCTTAATACAACACTGTCCAGCTGTTTTTTCACCTACCTCCTGCTGTGTTGATCTGTGTGGCGGTGTTCTCTTTAACTGTGATGGTCGTGCCATTTCCAAAAAACACATTTAAAAGTGGTATCTCCACAGTCACCTGGCAGATGTATCTCCCAGAATCCTCTCTTGTGACATTCGTAAAGATCAAGTGTGAGCAGTTAGATGTTTCCTTTTGAAGAGATCCTTGAGAGTGATTTGTCTGAATTATTGCAGTCTCATTTATTACAGTCTCGTTTATATGATTCTTCAGCCATCGTACTCTCCCTCGTCCAACCTGGCGGGTCCAGCAGCAGGTGATGTTGACTGCCCCCCCCTCCGTGACAGAGACATCAGGAGTCTGGGTAACAACAAGTGTGTCTGATGAAACACCTACAGTATGAAGAGACAGAGGGATACATCATTAGTAGTTCATCACTCAACCGTACATAAAGCACAAAGTAAATGTAGCGAGTAGTGAGTTCTGGGCCCTTTTCATCTAAATCAGAGGATATGTGCTATATAGACATCATTCAAAATACTAGATCACAGCGATTTAACTCAAGTCAACAACCAAATAAAGTGGTGATGCCACACCGACAGTAAAGAAAGAGTGGTCACTTTTTGTAACCGATTTCTGTTTCTCATTACACATTTATCAGTGTGAAAGATTTAAACCGTTGTAACATATTATTATTGCAACAGACAAAGACATTCTAAATGCTAACGTTAGCATACACCGGGGTTTTTCCTACCATTATGAGGCTTAGGCGCAGCACCTAAGCCAAACCAATGTAAAATCAAAACCAACCACATCACTTATTTGACATTACAGTAAGATCTGATGATTGTAGTCGGCCCCCAGCGGCCTTCTCTAGCGAGTTTTGTCTTTAAGCTTTTCGAGTGTTATTTATTCATCATCTGCGCTAGCATCTTTATTACATTACATTACATTACATTACACGTCATTTATCTGACGCTTTTATCAAAAGCGACTTACAATTGCTCTATATGTCAGAGGCCGCATGCCTCTGGAGCAACTAGGGGTTAAGTGTCTTGCTCAGGGACACATCGGTTGATGTATCGCAGTGGGAATCGAACCCTGGTTTCCCACACCAAAGGCATGTGTCATATCTCTACCATCACCACTACTTTTCCAACGTCTTAGACACAGATATGAAAATTAGAATGGTCCAAAATGATATGAAATTGCATTTGTTTTTCTGTAAAAACATAATCTTCTTAAGAGAGGACCCCTAAAACCGCCCGCCAAATACGTGCACCTAAGTCTCCCACAAACCTAGGGAAAACACTGCATACGTAGCATATACTCTGAGCACCCATACGGTATCAAGAGGAACAAGATAATATAGCCAAGAATTCTACCTGCATTTATGTTAACTTGTTTTGATCATTGACATTATCAATATATACCGTAATAGGAAAAACCAAAAGTCATAGTTTTGATATTTTGAGCAGACATTTCAACCATTGCACGTGTCCGTGAAACAGATGTGATGTTAAAGGTTAAGTTATCGTGTTTTTACTCACTCCAAGATGAGAGGGCACAGAGAGAGGCGAGCAGCAGACTGCTGAGTAGGAGCTTCATCTTCACACACAGCTTCTCCACTGATAACAGACACAGCTTCACAGCTTCTCTAAGTCATTCACACGCGAACACACACACGCACACACACACACACACACACACACACACACACACACACACACACACACACACACACACACACACACACACACACACACACAAACCCACACACACAGCTTTTGTTCCTTCCTGCTTCAGATAGAAGGCAGCTTCTATATGCTGTTCGTGGTTTTATTTACTCTAACACAGAAATACTGAAATGTGCCACCAACAAACATCGATGTTGAGATAAGCAGTGAAGTAGTCATATTTCTATTAAGGACTGTGTCATTCAAGTCGAGTCAAGTCAAGTCAACTTATCTTTATATACTGTACATAGCACATTTACAGGGTTTTTTTCCCATTATTGAACGACAGTGGGCACAACTGGAGCCACATGTGCATAACTCTAACCACAGTCTGCATCACCAACAGTTACCCACAAATTGAGTGATTTCGTACAAATCCATATTGTCTTTGTATTGTCTTTGTATTGTATTTCATAGCGTAGCCAGTTTTGGATGTAAACAAGAAGGAATGAAAATCAGCAGTTTGCTTCAATAGATGTATATTTACACGATACTAAAGGTACGTACTGTAATAGTAACAAAGAATAGTGGGGCTAATCCTGCCTCCCCTCCAGCATCAGGCCACTCGTTTTGATCATCACATCGGATTCACTCTTGCCATGCACCTGCATCATCTCCACACATAAATACAAATGACTGGCGTTTGCATTGCTTCCACCTCCATTACTTTCTGCAAGTGCCCAGTTTTACTGTCGTAAAGCTAGTTTATAGCCGTGTATGTAAACCTCAGATATCTTACCTGGACATATTGGTGTCTTTGCTCTTTTATCTGTTCCCTGTTTCTCTCAAACGGTACAGTGTATAACTGTTTCATTCTTATTTGGTGTTTCTTTATTTCCAAATAAAGAGCTTTCCATATATATATATTACACAGTATGTGATCACTAACAAGTCTAAAACAGGCTTTCAGCAGCAGTGTTTGAATGCACCGAGCTGAAATCTATTCTGTGTTGAATGTGTGGTTAACCGTTTGGACAGCAGCGTGTTAGCATTTTAACAAAGTGTTGTGCAGGTTGTGGCTAACGCCATGGTATTCTGTAAGTGTGTGGAGTTTTGAAAAACAAACTAGAGTTTGGTCCACATGAACTGCTGCTGTGCAGACTGTGGTTAGAGTTTTGTACATGTGGCTCCAGCTGTGACCACTGTCGTTTAGCAATCGGAAAAAACAACTGTTATCTAATACAAAATGTGATATAAAACAACTTACATGATAAAAAAACAAAAAAAGTAAATAAATAGGAATTTAGGAGAGGAGATGCAAAATCAACAACACATTAAAAAGCACAAAAACAATAAGTCAAGCGGGGACTTGACAGAGGCCATGGGGCAGCCTCACACTGCACTAAAAGCAACATGTGAAACGGGAGGCTGTTCCAGAGCCACTGGAATTAAAATGATGGCGAGGGTGTCTTGGCCTAGACCTGCGTTCCACCTATCAGGTTTCAGAAATGGTGGCCTGACTCCATTTTCTATCCCTGAACTTAGTCCTAGGTTTACCTGATATGTTTAACTTTCTGTATAGTTAGTTCATTACCATTTGGGTTAGTAGGGAACGGAGGTGATCCTGGTGGAAATTGATGGCGTTTACCTGTTTCTACTCACAGTAACTGGGTTGTACCATTAATCTACGGTACGGTACAGGGAGGTTAGAAATGGCACAGGGTATTCTATACAACGAGCACTAGGAGTCCCCAGAGTCTCAACTCTTTTCAGATCCTTCACAGAAGGGCTCTAACTTACTGTACCTCTTACAAGTGGTGGAATGTAACTAAGTACATTTACTCAAGTACTGCACTTAAGTACAAATGTTGAGCTACTTGTACTTTACTTGAGTCTTTTCTTTTCATGCCACTTCCTACTTCTTCCGCTACATTTCAGAGAGAAATGTTGTACTTTGTACTCCACTACATTCATCTGACAGCTTTAGTTAATACACACAAAACACATGTAATTTATAAAATAGGATGTTTTATTATAAATTAAACTAGCCAACAATATAACGGCGTACAAGTGCAGCTGAAATGATTAGACCATTAAACACACAACTGTCTGGACCGTTTACAGTTTCTAAAATGTGAGGATGTTTCTGCATTGAGTACTTTAAGTACATTTTCCTGATGGTACTTACATACTTTTACTTAAGCTGCATTTTCAATGCAGGACTTTTACTTGTAACAGAGTATTTTTACAGTGTGGTATTAGATCTGAATACTTGTCCTGTGCATTACTGAAGTGCAGCATTGATACAGTAAATCCTGTTTGTTTTTAAATTAGGATGAAAATGACAGTTGTCCTGTAATTGTTTTAATGACATGAGTTTAAGAACACAGTGGTAATTAAAGAAAGTACATGCAGCTGGATAGTCTAACACGTTCTTTGGGTTTTAAAATAACTTCAACTTTGTGTCATTTTGGACCGGCAAATCAGTGGAACAAAATATATCGTACATTCACTCTGTGAACACTACTTCAAAAAGGGTTTAAGATTAGCCATGCTGTTTACACCTCCTACCCTGTCTCTGTCATGTAACTTAAAAATAGGAACATCAGCAAACTGTTTCCTCTGTTTAGGTGGCAGACGTGAAAATGAGTCATCCTCAACAAATGTGTTGTGTTGTGGTTACAAAATGATGAAGACAGTTATTCTTATTCTTTATTTTATAAAGAACAACACACATTAATTAACATTTCTGTAAATGGGCCAGTGCTAGCCAGCCATTTTCAACTGTAGTCCTTTGGCAGGATGATTTTAGACCAGAGCAACAGGAAGCAGTGAGACATTAGTACAGGTTAAACTATACAGACAGAAGTCAACAAGACATTAGTACAGGTTAAACTATACAGACAGAAGTCAACAAGACACCACACGGACAGCTAGAGCAACAAATACGTATTCTCAGTTGGAGAACAAAATACGGATGATTTCTTTCCTTGGCAATCATGTTTTTCCCAAATGATGTACAGATTTTTATGCATTCTATTATCAAATAGCTTAAAAAAAGTGCATATAGTTGCCGTATAAATGGAGCATGCCCCCAGACATCCCTAGGTTTGGCCCTAGTCCCGAATGTTTACAACGTGTGGCTACCCCTGCAGCGCAGATGTATGCAATAGTTTATACTATGTGTCTATCTAAATGTTTAATCCTAAACCTCAGCCACTCATACAGGGTGACACGATGCTTCTGTGCCCTAATCGAGATAATGCAAATCATCCTGTCTTATTTTCACTCTGCGTAGGCTATTGGGGTTGGGCAACATGTTAGTTGTGCAATATCTTATTGTGCAAGGGCTGTGCTATACTATGCAGCCGACAGGGTTGTTCAATTAAAAAATGCCAATGAAAGGAGGAGTTAATGTGCTTACTATATAGGTACCTGTCTAATGTAAATGGAAGCATGTTTGTGTTGCGTGAGAGTATGTGTTGAGAGATGCTTATTTTCTGTATTTTGTGTTTTCTTTGTAAAGCAGGGGAACGGACAGAGTCCAAAATAAATTTTCCTTCAGGGACAATAAAGTATATCTTATCTTATCTTATCTTATCTTATCTTATCTTATCTTATCTTACTAAACTATCTCATCCATCTCCTCTTCTTCTTGGTTTTCTCCTGTGAGTTTATCTCCAGCAGCAGCTGAAACATGAATGCACCAACAATTAGTCATAATGTACAGTACTGTGACATATATGCTGCTACAGCACGATCTAGACACTTGGAATAGGGCTGCAACTAATGATTATTTTCATTGTTGATTCATCTGTCGATTATTTTCTCTATTAATCGATTAGTTGTTTGGTCTATAAAATGTCAGAAAATGGCAAAAAATGTTGATCCAAGTTTCCCAAAAGCCCGAGGTGACGTCCTCAAATGTCTTGTTTTGTCCACAACTCAAAGATATTCAGTTTACTGTCACATAGGAGAGAAGAAACTAGAACATATTCACATTTAAGATGCTGGGATCAGAGAAAATGAGTCATCGATTATCCAAACAGTTGGCGGTTATTCAATAGTTGACAACTAATCGATTAATCGGTTAATCGTTGCAGCTCTATAATTGTGACAGTGATGTTGTACCTGGTGTGTGAGCCTTAGTCTCTAAAATGTAGAAGAAGAGGAAGCATATGACGAGGGAAATGATGGGCAGGCACCTGTAGATATAAATGAACACTTCCTCCCTGTGAGAACCTGAAATACAACCACAGAGGCAACATGCTTAGACTACGCCTACACGGCGTTCAAACGTTTTGGGGGCAGCCGTCACCTACCTCCTGCTGTGTTGATCTGTGTGGCAGTGTTCTCTCTAACTGTGATGACCGTGCCATTTCCAAAAAACACAATGAAAAGTGGTATCTCCACAGTCACCTGGCAGATGTATCTCCCAGAATCCTTTCTAGTGACATTCGTAAAGATCAAGTGTGAGCAGCTAGATGTTTCCTTTTGAAGAGATCCTTGAGAGTGATTCGTCCCATTGAAAATTTCAGTCTCATTTATTGCAATCTCATTTATATGATTCTTCAGCCATCGTACTCTCCCTCGTCCAACCTGGCGGGTCCAGCAGCAGGTGATGTTGACTGCCCCCCCCTCCGTGACAGAGACATCAGGAGTCTGGGTAACAACAAGTGTGTCTGATGAAACACCTACAGTATGAAGAGACAGAGGGATACATCATTAGTAGTTCATCACACAACCGTACATCATTTCAGAAGATAAAGCACAAAGTAAATGTAGCGAGTAGTGAGTTCTGGGCCCTCTTCATCTAAATCAGAGGATATGTGCTATATAGACATCATTCAAAATACTAGATCACAGCGATTTAATCAGATTTTCAACATCCAAGCAAAGTGGTAATGCCACACCAACAATAAAGGCAAGACAAGGCCAGGCAGCTTTATTTGTATAGCACATTTTCAGCAACAAGATATAAAAAAAGATAAAACACGAAAATCTAAGTCACAGTGCAGTATAAGAAATGAACAATTATTTAAAGAAAAGCAGCATCAAAAATGAAGAAAGAGTCGTCAGTTTTTTTGCCAGTGTGTTTTCTACAAACATAAATGTTAATAAAGTCACTACAAAGAAAGTAAAATACATTGGGTAACCTGGTGTTTATTTACTTGATCAGTTGAGGCGCTGTAACACTGGATCAGAATCAACATAATATAATATGATTATAATCTGATAATGTCGATGCCATTTAATCCGGTGACTCTTTCTCTGTAACGCCAATCTGATTAGCACATTCTGCTTAATGGTGAATCAGATAATGGGATTACTTTCACTGGAATAGTACTTTGTACAGTTTCATGTAAATTGATTAATTGATTGATTGATTGATTGATTGATTGATTGATGATCATAAGAAATGTGTTGCCATAGTTTTGACCTCTGAGTGTTTGTGTCTGTGAGCAGTTTAAAGCTGCGCTAATCCATTTATGGTTTCTTAGTTTTGACTGTTATCAAATCACACTCGACAAAACTTAAATATTACTCATGAAGTTAATATGATCCAATTATTTGATCCCTTTGCATTTTATAAAATAAACACACACATTTTAAATCACTTCTTAGGGATTTTCATGATTTAACACCACATATGGAAATCCATATATGCTTTTGCTCTTGACACAAAGAACTTCGAGAAATTCTACCTCTACAAAAACATTAATCTAAATCATTCTGTTTTGTTGCATTTGACTTCGTATGTTCACTTGTCACACGTTACTTATTGTTCTTGTGTGAATATTATACAGTTACTTCAATATAGTGACTTTATCATATATTTGATCATTCTCAAAAACCATTAAAATGTTCTGCTCAAATGTAATGATTCACTAAGTAAGCGTTCGATACTGCCTTCTTGTATAAAGTACTTGAAAGCAATACTTGTATACTAAATACTAAAAGTATCTTACCAGAAAATGACTTTGGTAGAAGTTAAAGTCACTTTTTAGAATACTACTTGAGTAGTCTTAAAGTATCGTAGTAGCCATAGTAGATATTTACTGAACTTAAGTATCAAAGGTAATTTATGATATTAGGAGTACTTAATTATTAGAAGGAAAAGTAAAAGTAAAAAAAAAAAACTTTCATTATGAACTTCATTGTGGCTTCCTTATAGTGAAGCATAATATTCAGGGTTTCCACGTCCTTCTTAAACATTAATTTCAAAGTCTGACATCAACAAAGAGAGAAACAAGAAACATTTTTGTGAGGAAGAATCTTTCACTCCAACGTACGGAAACATCCCTAAAAGTACTAAAAGTTTCCAGAAATGTAAATAACAAAGTAAAGACAGATAGGTGAAAATTCTACTTTAGATTAACAAAGTATGTGTACTTTGTTACATTACAACACTGCGATACTGCAATAAAAAACCTAATGTGGAGATAGCTGCAGACTAGTTGTATTATTACTTACTGCCAGATGAGCGGGCCCGGAGAGAGGCGAGAAACAGACTGCTCAGTAGGAGCTTCATCCTTATACTGATGACGCAGTTTATCACATCTAACACACACTCAAAACAACACACAACAGGCATCATCGGCATTTCAAAGGTAAAACCACACATTCTGTTCCTTCCCCCTCCAGATGAGTTAAAGACAGCAATATTTAATAAATATTCCCAATTAAGTTGTCTAAACCTTACCCTCACTGTAAAGCTGGAAGAAATATGTTATCCTTGTCTGCGCTACAATGGCTAACACATGTCCTTTTATTTATAATGCTGTACAGACATGTGTCAAGAAAAGAAATCATCTTTTTATAAAAAAAAACCCAACAAATTTCACTCTTAACTTGCTGACGGATAGCTCAGTTGGTAGAGCGTGCGCCCATATATAGAGGTTTACTCCGCAATCCAACCTGCGGCCCTTTGCTACGTGGCATTCCCCCCCCTCTCTCTCCCCTTTCATGTATTCAGCTGTCCTGTCAATAAAGGCCTAAAAATGGCCAAAAAAAAATCTTTAACAAAAATAACTTGCTGACTGCGTGAGGCCCCACAGCGACACTGCATTCACATTCATGTATATTTTCAGACTTATTTTAATTTTTGAAATAAAAACGTTGTTTGTTGAAGATATCTGCCCTAACAACGTAATTGGTCAAACTAAAGGTAGCTTTCAACCTGCAATTCCTTACACAGAGAGAGACTCTGAGACTGCTGGGCCTAATGATCACAATGTGTATGGAATAAACACCCATATTGATACATGATTGATAGATAGTGGACCTTGCTGAACTTATGTCACTTGGAAAGACAAGTGAATGTACGTGTGTGGGCCCTGTAATCATGCAACATACGTGGGAACACCTGTGTGGGTAAAGCTTTATCAACTGATCAAATGATGATGTGTAATCTGAGAAGTAGTCACTCGTAGTGACATGTACCAATATGGAATTATCCAACCGGTTGGATGTATCACCAACTCTGCAACTCTCCCTCATCTCAACAGAGCTTTTTAGCATCTTTCAGCTCACCGTTTTGGAGGGTAATTTTAATCCAACGCGCAACTAATAGAGATGTAATTACAGAATGTAAGTACATTGAATGGCTATTGCTGAAAAAGAAATGCCGACCATAAATAGAATCAAACACAGGGTTTGACTTCATTAACATCTTGAACATTATCACTTTGCTGGGGAGAGAAAAAACAAAGTCGATCAGGAGTCCATACTGAAGGCCAGTGTTTGTTTTCATATTATACCACCTTGTGGATATATAAGTAGCATTTACTCATTAAATGTGCTGCTCCATGTGCAGCAGGTAGATATATATTTAAGGTGCCCTTCCACAGGGGCAGTTAAGTGGTACAGGGCACTGCAAGGGGGAAATTAAACCAGCAATCTCTGGACAGAGACAACAGTTTGTATGTCGCTTTATGTGGCATTTTGCTCTATGTCTACTGATCAGAAATGGGCGCATGCACTGCTTTGGACTGTCACCAAGATGAGAGAAAAACAGGAAGACCCTCAACCACAAACCGCTGAATGCACACCCGTAACTGACACAGCCCTTTTGCAGCTCGGAGGTCTTCTGCTTTGTGACATGCAGTTAACAGATGAACCAACCAGTCTTATCAATGCTAATTCACAGACACGGTTCTACTTTGGGTCTGTCAGCTGTTTTAGAGTCAGAGTAAGTCAGAGTTTGGTGTACTGACTCCAGTCAGCATCCAATTAGCTTGCACAGACTCTTATTTAGTGTGATTGCTGATTGCTGTGTCGCAGCAATGACTTAGCCTACTTATTATTATTATTAGATTAGATTAGATTCAACTTTATTGTCATTGTGCAGAGTACAAGTACAAAGACAACAAAATGCAATTTGTGTTCAACCAGAAGTGCAATGCAATATACAAAGTATAGACAGGTGGTGCATAGACAGGACAAGAACTATAGTGCAGTGCAGACAGTAGTGGACAGTTGGTTTACAGATGGTGGTTTAGAGTAATATAAATTGAACGTAAATATCTGTAGTGTATTAGCAGTTACCTGATAAGAGCAGAATAAATATGGCTATGTAATATGAACAATGTATGAACAACATGTACAGATACATGCAAATGTATTAATATTAAGATAAGATAGACTTTATTGATCCCACACTGGGGATATTCCCTTGTTACAGCAGTTTAAAAGAATTCACACACATCAAAAGAAGACACATTAAATATACTGTACATAGGAACAATATACAAAAAAGTATTATAAGACATAGAAAAAAATAAAATAAGAGTAATAATATGATATGTACACTATAAACACCTTTATTATAAACAGACATGTAAAAAATATATACAGATATACGGATGGGATAAGGTGCGGATGAATAGAAATGGCAATACTATTACAATTAATATTTTCAAAAACTGTCCGAGAAGGATCAGGATGAAGCTGAAGCATGTGATATTTCCCACCCCTCATTCAACTTTTTTACATGGATGTATGTACAGTTTCTATGTACCAAGTTGACCTACGTTGTGTATACTTTTCTGTAACTGTAATTAGATGAAATTGTAGTAATTTGACAGTAGACCCAGTACCAGTGACTTCCAAGACCTGATACTGCAGAGTTCAGTTCCCAGATTGCACCAGCAGAGGGCACAAGACACCAGTAAATAGAAAGGATACAGCTATAGACAGTTAAAGAAAGGATACAGCTATAGACAGTTAAAGAAAGGATACAGACAGTTAAAGAAAGGATACAGCTATAGACAGTTAAAGAAAGGATACAGACAGTTAAAGAAAGGATACAGACAGTTAAAGAAAGGATACAGCTATAGACAGTTAAAGAAAGGATACAGCTATAGACAGTTGAAGAAAGGATACAGACATTAAAGAAAGGATACAGCTATAGACAGTTAAAGAAAGGATACAGCCTGCTGTCAAATGCCCGCAGAGGAAACAGGCAGGATACAACATTGAACATGACCCCGGAAGTATTCTGTTGTTTTTGGGGTGCTAACAGGTGCTAAGCTAGTTTTGCAGCTATGCTCTGAAGCCAGTCTGAAGCTGATAGCTCGTTGCTTCGTGCGTATTAGGTATTAGGTATTACTACCGTGGCCATTTGTAGATTTCCGCCACGTGTATGTCCGAAGAATACTCACAGCTAACGTTATTCACTCGTTCCCCCCGTTTAATCATTTTGGACCATTGTAATATCACACGTGCTTGAATTTACCGTGGAAACATCATGCAAATACAGTGACAGGACCAACATTTCCCAAGGTGAGTCTGCCCCCGCACTAACGTTATGTTAACAGACGACAGGGTTGATTTACACGCAGGCAACGCTGTGTTTTACTCTGAACTGTTATTTCCATCGTCTTCTAAGAAAGAAATAATTCACTGTCGACTGGGTGATGAGACGACAATACGGCTGTAGTTTCCTCCTCTTTCTCCAGTAACGTAAAGTTAAACTACAAATGTGGATGTCAGAGTGAGTGTAAAGTACTGCACCATAAAGTACAGTGATTTTAATACTAGAATGAATACGGTATGCTACTTACTGGTTTCATTTACTACTATTTCTTTATGCTCTTTGCTGTTCTGCTTATTCGCAGAACGGGAACAGGTGCATTGTAAACGTAGCCATGTTTTTTGTTGTTGTTGTTGTTGTTGTGTGTGAGCTGGGCACTATATCGATATTAAATCGATATCGTGATATAAGACTAGATATCGTCTTAGATTTTGGATATCGTAATATGACATGAGTTTTGTCTTTTCCTGGTTTTAAAGGCTGCATTACAGTAAAGTGATGCCTTTTCCTAAACTTACCAGCCTGTTGCAACTGTTCTATTATTTGCCTTTACCCACTTAGTCGTTACATCCACATTACTGATGATTATTTATCTAAAATCTCATTGTGTAAATATTTTGTGAAAGCATCAATAGTCAACACTACAATATCGTTGCGATATCGAGGTATTTGGTCAAAAATATCGTGATATTTGCTTTTCTCCATATCTCCCAGCTTTTCTCCATATCTCCCAGCCCTATATATATATATATATATATATATATATATATATATATATATATATATATATATATAATGTGGCTATTCATATTCAACCATGGTGTCAGCCTGTGTTGTGTCTGTGCTGGTCATTACGTTCCCACTTACAGTGTAGTAGCCTACACTATTTATTGAGACAGTTACCTAGGATACACGTGCCTACACGGCTCCTTCCATCTGTGTTAGTATCATCAGGATACTGAGCACTAGCCGGTGTGACTCAGTCTGGTTTATTGTAAAGACCAATTATCTCCTGTGACTCATTTGTGAAACTGAAGCCTCCCAGGGTTTGACTGCCGCCTTTTTTAAGTGTTAGCCACAGGTCTCATGGATTTGTATTTACATTTTTTACTATGTCTGTTTGATGAACAGTAGCTGGATTTACAACATTTCCCATGTCTTTGACAAGTCCCATACTTTAACTTGTTGAAATGTTTGTTTTTAGGTCTGGTTCTCATATTATAAGAGATTAGATCTGCTTGAACTCACCTGTCAACTCACAAGCGTGTGTGTGTGTGTGTGTGTGTGTGTGTGTGTGTGTGTGTGTGTGTGTGTGTGTGTGTGTGTGTGTGTGTGTGTGTGTGTGGACATAGAAGATAATGTAGTGTGTATAGGCTAATAGTTTTCTGCGGTCTGCATGTTGTTCTCCTGCATTTTAATTTTGGGAGTTTTGTACACTATCAGCAGAAACACCCAGGAAAGTAAATGCTTGTGTGATTTGTGCCTCTGCAAAAAAAAATAGCTGAGTGTGAGGTTGTGTGTTACTCAATTACTATAAGTGAGCGTTTATTGGAAAACATAAATTAGAGTTGACTGAGCAATATTGAATTTACGGTAAGTAGTTATCTGTCAGGAAATGAAAGAGGGTTTTTTCCTGAATGAAAAAGAGACGGTGTTTGTGTTTATATATCTTTTTTTCACATTTGTTTCGGCCGCTGCTTATCCTCCACACTTAATCATCTCCTGCCTAAGTGCCTACGTATATAGGAACCCTCAAGCTAAACAGCCAGTGTTTGCAAAGAAGCATTCTCACGCCTACTGAATATGCTGAAACCCTTTAAACCATCATTTTAATTTAGGAGTGATTGTCGCCACTGTAAAGTTTCTCTGTGTGAACATCACTGAAGAGCTGCTGGATTCGCCTTTACAAAAGCGAATGGGTTTATAAAATGCACGTTTGGTATGTTTGTCTCAGTGACAACAATGAAACAATGAGACCACTTATCAAGTCCGCCCTATACATGTTGCTGCTGAAAGAGTGGGGTGGAAAGATGTGGGACATGAAAAAACATAGCAGAACAGGACTAGGATGTTAAAGCTCCCCTCCATGGTTTTGCTAATTGTTACCTCACTTGTTTTAGCTCTGTTGCAGGGGCAAAGTTTCTCTGTGCTCACCTGATTTTTATGACCTCACCAAAAGATCTGCACACTGCTGAGAGGAAGTAAGGGATAGTCACGAGAGGCAGGGCAATAAACAGTTTTATATGCCCGGCTTGTGGGCGGCTTCGTCTCGGGCGGTAAGCCGTCCACAAGCCGGGCATACCAAACTGTTTATTGCCCTGCCTTGAGGTGATTATCCCGTTTATTCTACTTCTTGCTTGCCAACATAATGAAACAATTCAAATACTTTAATAATTATGCGTTTTCTTATTCGTATTGCATGCTTATTAAATGTATACGCTGTTTGAGTTCATCTCTCTCAAAAAGTAGTCCCCTTTAGAACTACGGTGAATAACGGTAGCTCAGCTGTAGCTAATTAGTTTCTATAGCAACCACACAAGGCTGCATCTGATCACTAACGTTAGTTTAATAACGTAGTTGCTACATTGTATCTCGCTTGCAAAACTACGTATTGACTGACCCTCCGATAGATTTCTGACACATTTTAGAAACTTTTTTTTAAACAAGGTTTATTTTTACAATGGACCTCATGTTTGAAATTTCTGTGACAGAAAAAAAAATACAAGCGGCGTCATCTATTTGATGACGCTGTGCTCAGTCAGCGGGCAACCTGCCGGGTTAATACCCTCCTCCCAGCCAATCAGAATCAAGCATTCTTAAACAAAGTAGAATAATAATGCTTTTATATCCAAAAGACAGCATTTATCTGCTTTGTGCAGATTGCTTACTTAATCTCAAGAACTGTTTTTGTTTTTACTTTCTCTATTTATCTGAACTTCTTCTGTCCTTGTGCTGCTGCAAAAACCAAAGGGATCAATAAAGGCTTATCTTATCTTATCAGCGGCGGCAGTAGCTCAGTCTGTGGGGACGTAGTCTTGCATTGCCAGACCTTCCTCCACAGCGCTGTGGAGGAAGGTCTGGCTAGTCCACACAGCATTCCGGGATGGGAGAAAAACATGCTCTGGTTTATTGGCCTTTCTGTAAAAAGAGCTAAGCGCCGGATGGAGCCACGGTGGCTCTGCTAAATAGCCTCTGTAAGGAACGTGTTTTGGTGGAACTTGTGTACGTTCAAAGGTTGTTTTAGTCGTGCAACAGAAAACTCAGATTGGACAGATAGTCTAGCTAGCTGTCTGGATTTACCCTGCAGAGATCTGAGGAGCAGTTATCGAGAGTCCTCAGAAATCCACCAGAGTTTAGAATTACACCTGAGCAATCCCGGAAGTGGAACGTCGTTGATATATGGCGTTTTTCCATTACATGGTAACCTGCTCGACTCGCCTCGACTCTACTCGCCTTGTTTGGTTTTCCATTACGAAAAAAAGTCCCTGGTACCTGCTAACAGGTACTTTTTTTAGTACCACCTCCGTCGAGGTTCCAAGCGAGCTGAGCCGATACCAAAAGGTGACGCGAAAGCGACAGACGGGGGAGTCCTGAACAAACCCGCCATTTTTAAATAGTTTAGCCAGCTGTGTTTTGTTTTTGCTGCCTCCAGCTTCATTTAAAACAAATTTGTCTTCTGGGTGTGGCAACAACAACACACCTTCGACATTCTGTCTGTGTCTGTGACCTGTGTCTGTGTGTGCGCGCGTGTGCGTGCCTGCGTGTGTGTGTGTGTGTGTGTGTGTGTGTGTGTGTCGAGTTAGGCAACGGCAGTTTCCTCACACATGAGGCGGTACTAATGCTGCAATGGAAACAGGAGGACCGGGCAACGCGGCCGAGCAGAGTAGAGCTGGTACTACCTATGAAAAATGCCAATAGACTAGTAGGGACTTGGCTTGGGTTCCAGTTCTAGTCCCCAGTTACGAGGACAGAATGTGGACTGGTGGCTGGAGAGATGCCAGTTCACCTCCTGGGTGCTCTTGAGCAAGGCACTGAGGCACCTGTCCATGGACAGCGCCCTCGCTCTGACATTTCTCTATTAAAGCATGTGTATAGTAGCCTATATGTACACTGGACACAGTGCATGTATTTCAGGCCTGTTTGTGTGTAATGTGCATCATTTTCCCTCAGGGATTAACAAAGTAATCTTCTTCAGTTACAAAAACCGTTAAAAGGAGACTGACATGTGGTTCAATTGTGTTTTGAAAGAATGGAGACTTCTGGTCATACACGTCATAAGTATCTCATATCCAACTCTTAGTGAGATTATACCAGTTGACATTCCTGTTTTGAGCCCTGGACGTTGGCCATGTTTCCCTTGTTATGAACATCCAGAATCCAGACCACTTCCTGTCAGTTAGGACATATGCAAAGTGTTTTTGTCCACAACACAGACTCTGTTTAGTCAGAGAAGCAGAGCAATATTAGAGCAAGCAGTCAGTTGTAATTTAATTATAGCTAAGCACTGTAACAGTCTGTGACCGTCTGAGTCTTATCACCTACCATCCTCTTTATGATCTTTTATGTGTTTGATCAAATCAAACACAGCCACAATTCTTCTCACCTGAATGTCCACATTGCTTTGTCCATGATTTACTAGATGGCTCTAATTAGTTCTGCTCAGCTGCCTAACATTGCTTTCTTGTTAAACTGTAATGACCTTTGACCAAGATGGCAGGCATGTTGTCCAGTCTTCACTCACAGAGAACGACAAACATGCTGTCAATCATATCACCTGGAAGAAAACAGGCTTTTCTTTGAACTTGTGATCATAACATTGTGTGCACGCCCTGTGATCCATGGAAAATGAAGGACATGTAAAATGTGTTAACTCAACTGTGTAATGCCTTTGTACTGGGTTACCAATTTCTGTGTGTAAAACCTGCCTGCTTTTGTCTGTAGGCAGAGGAGGTTTTGACTGACAAGTTTGAGGAAGTATACCAGTCACTGACAACCAAATGGGAACCAAAAAGCTGTGGAGTCAGTGGAAAACAAAGAATTGGTCAGGCCCCATCCGCCACAGCTGCAAAACACACGGATTTATTGTTTTGTCCAATGCTTGACTGAAGTTGTGTAAGAGCTGTATTTTAGAAACGAGGGCAGACTCCCAAAGTAGGATAAATGAGAGTCTACCTCTATTACGTGTTAGCCTTGTCCTCTCAACAAGCGACAAACTAACCCTAACACAAGCGCAGCCATCCTGTAGACTGCCAGTAGCAAGACTCTGAGTGGGGAGAATATCTTTGCCAGTGAGAAGGCCAGTACCTTTTAGTCCTGGTGTGTACATAGGGACTGAAAAGATTATTGACTAATATACACAGGGAGGGACAGAGTTTGTTTTCAGCCTCAGGCTGCTGGTTCCAGTGCCAAAACCTCAATGGAAAGTTTTTGAAACTGCCCTTACTCTGTCAGGTCATTTGATTGGGCCTTTTACAAGTCTGCTGCTATTGCCAGTGGCTCAGTTAAATATAAAAATGGTAAAAAATTGAATTTCCTCATTTGACTAATTAAAACCAAAGTGTGTCCAAACACCTGCATTGCATTTACCTTTTTTGTTGACCAAAGGCTCTCTTTCTGTCACCTTAACTCGAGGTGAAGTGTGAAAACGCACATGTGAAGGCAAGGGGTGCGCTGGATTCATTACACAAGAAAAAACAAGAGCAGTTAACACAGAACCTAAGACAAAAATCGTTTTATCTTGATTATCTTTGTAATTGTTGAAAGCCAAAATTGTAATTAAAAATAAAATGTTGATGAATTGCCCAGCCCTACTCAGTGGTGGGATGTAGGCTACCCAAGTACATACGGGGGGGGGGGCTTAGGAGACCGTTTTGGCCTTTAGCAGAAAGGGGGGAGGGACTGAGAAGTTGTTGATATTCAAATGTGTTGGCTAAATCCTGGATCTTCATAATCCTACCTACGACACCTTTAATCTGACAGCTTGAGTTACTTTACTATTCAAGATTTTTAAACACAAAACATAATAAATCTATTAATAAAAAATAGAATGTTTCATTATAAATTAAACTACCCAACAATATCACGGCCTACAAGTCCAGCTGAAACGTTCAGCCAATTAAACACTTAGTTGATGGACAGAACTGTTTGGATCGTTTCCAGTTTCTAAAACGTGAGGATGTTTCTGCATTGACTTCTTTTACTTTCACTACTGTAAGTACATTTTCCTGATGATACTAACACACTTTAACTTAAGTAACATTTTCAATGCAGGACTTTTACTTGTAACAAGAGTATTTTAACAGTGTGGTATTAGTACTTAAGTAAAGGATCTGAATACTTCTTCCACCACTGGCCCTACTTAAAGGTTACTGCAGCGTGACTCCATAATTCCCAGACACATCCCACCTCTGGACTGAAGCATTTCTCTGGACACGGTTTTAGACGGCCTCTTACCAGCTTCTCCCAGCCTCTTGCCAGAATGCAAATGCATTCCTTCTGCATCTCTTAAGTTATTTTAAGGATGACATTTGTTCTCTCCTGTTGCCCTTGCAGTTTCACCACAACTTCCTACATCAGGATGAAGGGACGGACAGATACTCCTCAGGACCGGTGAGTTAGAATCGGATGGAAACTCTCACTTCCCGCTGTTTGCTCTCGACCATAAATCAGAGATGTTTTTTTTCTTCTTGACCACAGTTTCTGTGTGGTTTTTTAAAAGGGAATTGTTGCTGACAGATAAGCATGTGACAATTAATTAATAAATACATAGTGTTTCCTCTTGTCTGCGACAGACTAAAGTCCACCCAATTGGTCACGAGTTGAATGCTTTAATGTGATGCAGCAGCAGTGGGACATGTTTAATAAAACCCTGTTAAAGCTGGAGGAGAGGGAGCAGTGAGGCTGATATATAATGGGATCAAATGGGTAATGCTGGTTTACATGCTGCATCGTTTCACACGCACCATAATCTCTTTTGTATGTGAAGGCAGTTTAAATTCAGCTTGGGAAAATTCCATAATGTTTATTTATTAAATGGCCCGTGCTGCAGCTGTGTACTGTAAACCCCTTTTTCAAGTATCATTCTTTTCCTCCATCTGCAGGGGCTGCCTGGTGGGGATCTGTTTCTTCTTTCTGGGCCTGGGAACGTTGCTACCATGGAACTTCTTCATGACTGCCTCATTGGTAAAAACATGGCAATTCCTTAATCCCTCTAAAGCCTTAATTGCACGGGACTAGTATTACCAGGGGACCTCATGTGATTTAGAAATCACCCACCCATGTATGTTGTTTATGTGGCGCATTCGCACAGGTTAAGCAAAGTCTGTATTTCACTCAAATTTACTAACATTATACCCCACATATGATGTCAAAACTTTCATTTATACATGCCAACGCAGCCAATACCACCCCAAATCACAGAGATGTCGTTTCACACGGGACTATTATTATCACGTGACCTCTGTGTTTGCGGCAGGTCATTTGCAGTAATTTGTAGTAAAAAGTAAAAATTCCACCTACCATATTTCGCTCAACACCGAGGTCCTGTGGTAATATTAATCCCCTGTGAATCGACATGTCTGTGATTTGGCGGGGTTGTCACTGCGCAATCTGAGTCTCAACGCGATCTGAGTTGCGTCCAGTTGCGCATGCTCAGATTTAAACAATTTACGGCATAACGACAATAACGGAAGATGGGAACAGCAATAATAGAAGATATAGAAGGTGGAAATCATTTCAAAAACGTTTTAGTTATCAAATGCTATCTATGATTGTTTGATTGCTAACGTTAGCTCATAACACCATTCAAATAACAGCCGTTGTTGTGTTTGATTGCTAACTTGTAGCCAGCAGTAAACCAACTTGGTCATGTAGCTCCATTTTCACTTACTTTTTTATTTTTTATTAACTGACGTGAGGGATCATGCCGTGAACATGTGATGCTTTACGCTAAATAATACATTACTGCCATTTCCACCTTCCATATCTTCGATTATTGCTGTTCCCATCTTCCGTTATTGTCGTTATGCCGTAAATTGTTTAAATCTGAGCATGCGCAACTCGACGCGACTCAGATCGCGTTGAGACTCAGATCGTGTTGAGACTCACATCGCGCAGTGACAGGGTCGTATATCATTGTTTTCAAGGGTTTTTGTTTCCTGTGCCCACCACCGTCTTTCGCAAAAATGGATATGGGATCGCGGGGGGGCTGAGCCTTATATGACCAACCTAGTCTGGACCACTGCCCGACCGTACCCAACTCTCCGGATACAGATTGGGGCCCTTCTCCGGTGTAAATTAAAAAGTGAATTAGTGTTTGTTTTTTTTCCACATAATCTTGGCTGACATTACTGTCTTTAAGAGGCTGTAGCAGGTGAAGATATTGGTAGCTCACTGTATAAAATGGGCTGGCTTCTGAGCAGTTTCCAGAACAAAAGTGCTCGCCATCCAATCACAAAAAAATGCAATTCTTGCGGAAATCTCCGAAATGTCAAAGGTCTTTGATAACAAATCACCGCATGGATTTTTCTATGGTGTTCCTCAAGGTCTTGGTGTCCTAATGTGATATTTTGGAGGGATTTTTGACCATTTTTACCAATTCTTTGTGTAACAAATGCTATCCACCCACAAATTGCTGCAACGAGCGTAATAGAGCATGTAAATGGCATTGTATTGTTTTAAGCTGAATTTTCAACATTTGAATAGACCTAACCAAAACAACGCAGTCTATTGTATGACTTTGGGTAACCATAGGGATCACCGCACCAGAACGAACAACGAACGAACGGGGGAAATGTCTGGCTCCGCTAAATGCTTCACTATGCCCACCAGCTAGATGCTAAAGATGTCTTTCTGCTGTTTGTTTGCAGACATGTAGTGTACAGTGGGTTCATCACAACTTTTTAACTGAAATTATTTGCCTACTGTATTTGGAGAAATAAAGTTGCGGGATGTCAAACCAAAACAGGCGCTAAAACATCTTTCACATAACACTCAGTCATCATCACCCATTTCTGATCAGAAGAAATGATTAGTGCAGCTTTAAAATGATAAACTATTCCTGTACTCGTTTAAAAACTAACAGGGGAATGACTTGACTTATGACTAGAGGATTCTGGGAGTTATTTTGAGTTCACCGTGAATGTGTGACAAACAAATAGTGTAAATGTTGTAAATTTGAAAGAACGGAGCGTTAAGGTGACGCTGAAAACAATGACTTGCTTTCCATTGTTGGCTGATGTAGTGTATGTTTGCATGTAAAGAGAAACAGTACTACTACGATAATCCAACATATTTGTTTCTTCTGGGTTTGCAGTATTTCCAAGGTCGCCTAAACACGACGGAATGGAGCAACGGCACAGCGGTGGTCCGCAAGGAGTACTACTTCAACAACTGGATGACCCTGCTGTCCCAGCTGCCCCTGCTGGTGTTCACCCTGCTCAACTCCTTCCTCTACCAGAGGTCAGTGACAGGGTTAGACGTTAATTAGCTGTCAGAGGATGTTCATATCTGCACTGGGCAACGTACCAGAGCTGTCTAGAAGAAATTAAGACGCAGAAGGATGTACATTTTTTCCAAAAGTAATTAATCTAGATAGATAGATAGATAGATAGATAGATAGATAGATAGATACACACACATTAAAGAACGGCTTGTTTACTGTTAAGGCCATGTGGTCAAAATGTAATGATTTATTCAAAAGGTAATAATAACTTAGTTCACCAGAAAATTGCTGTTAAAACGACAAAAACAACCACTGTATTTTCCAATAACTTTGAAAGCACCATGAGGCTTACTAGTTTCAAGTAAACACACCATCTGTTGGCAGCAGCAGTCTGTTGGACGTCCCGCTGTAGGAATCCTCTACAGTGAAATGCAGTCACACTTTTACACCGTCAGCATTTCAACCGTGTTGAATCCAGCTGGTAGCTAACGGTGGGCTAACGTTAACGTTACCTGCTGTCAAGTGTGGTCTTAACTAGCGTCACGTGCAGCGATGCTTCTGTTGCCTGTAACGGCCGTTTCTGAGCATCAGAGAGAAGACCAGGCATTGAAGCGACACCGAAATGAGGCACCGAAATCCGCGCTGCTATCCGGTAGATACCGGTCGTTATGGCACCGGTTTCAGTACCCAACCCTAATAATTAGTTGTGAATCCTAAACTTGAGGTAAAGTTGCATATATGACCGTGTCTCGTGCCGAAGTAACTCCACCGTGGTGTATTTGGCATCCAGTTTGTTGTAGATGATTAAATGACTGACGTTTGTGGTTTCAGGATATCGGCGGCGATGCGCATCGCAGGTAGCCTGGTTTTTATCCTGCTGCTCTTCATCTTCACAGCAGCGCTGGTCAAAGTGCCCATGGAGGAAGACCGCTTCTTCTCTATCACCATGGCTACTATCTGGTTAATCAACTGTAAGTCAGTGGGACTGTGTGTGTATGTATTTACAGGCCTCGCTGCCACAGTAGAGCCTGCAGGATTGTGAAAGACAATACTCACCCTTTCCAGCGTCTGTTCACGCTGCTGCCCTCTGGAAGACGCACCCCCCCCCCCCAATCCCCCTCCCTCCCCCCTCCACAATAATTTGAACAATGTGAATAACATGCATATGGACTTTATCCAATCCTACAGCACTTTACCTTATCATATTTTTTTTACCTCTTTTAACAGCCACGTTTGTATCATAATGTGTGAGTATGAGAATGTGTGAATGGGAACACTTTTTCTTTTATGAGAGACAGGACATTTTCTTTGTGAACATGCAGTGACAATAAAGGCATTCGTTCATTCATGTGTGTAAAAGCCTGACTGAAAGAGAGGCTAAGAGTAGCGTACGTGTGTGAATTTGAGTTAAATTGTGTTGAATTAAATGGTGCTTTGTCTCCGCAGCGTTTGGCGCCGTGCTGCAGGGCAGTCTGTTTGGCCTGGTGGGTCTGCTGCCTCAGAAGTACAGCACCGTCTTCATGAGCGGCCAGGGCCTCGCCGGGACTTTCGCTGCCATCGCCATGCTGCTCGCCATAGCCAGTGAGCCACCCACATACACGCACAACCCCCCCCCCCCCCCCCCCCCGTGGGTGCCTAATCCCCGGTTGCCTAGTAACATTCAAAGTGGATGTGGAGCAAGTCAAATCAGCATGACGCCACACAACAACACCACTCATCCGCTCATGTTCTGAATAGTGTTTTCACTTATCGGATATGTCTCCCTCCCAGAATTCCTAATTATGAACTAACTTCTGTTTGTCGCCCAGGTGATGCAGACTCTGAGACGGCAGCGTTGGGTTACTTTATCACGCCATGTGTTGGGACGCTGGTCACACTCTTCAGCTACCTGCTGCTGCCCCGCCTGGTCAGTCAGCTCCCATGACTGCATTACCCACAATCCATTTAACCCCACCTAAACTGGGCTCTTTGGAGACCCCTGACCATTAGTATATACAAATCAGGGTATTTAAGATGGTGTTTGCTTATATAGTGGGAAAAACTTCAGCACACAGCGACATTTTGATTAAAGCTAAATAGCAATGTTAGCAAATGTAGCTATTAATTTAGAACATTTTGTGACTCCTCAGAGGTGAAACGGGAGCCTCTTGGTTGCATTCGGGGCTGCCAAATTGTAAAACTTTCTTTAATTACATTAGTTATATGTATTAGCCAAAAGCATAATTCATGTTTTTCATTGAATTTCAGCTGAGAGGCCTAATTTGTGTTGTCTGGTGTTTCCATGCAGGAGTTTGCCCAGTATTATCTGAACAAAGGCAGCAAGTATGAGGCGGACACCACAGACGAGTTGCTGAAAGGTGGGATTCTTTGCTTCAGCAAACTCCTCTTCACACCCTCGGAAGTGATGTCATTTGTCTCCCAAGTTGGCACCACAGGGACAGCCTTCATCATCTGTTCATGTTTTGAAGTGCAAGCTCTTGTAGAAATGAGATCATCAAACATTTGTCTGACAGTGAGAGACCATCTGTTTGCTTTTCCACTGAGTCTGGTTGAATTAACTCAATTTGGTGGAACATTATCTCGTTAAGTGAGTTGACCCTCTATTTATCCAATTAGAGTCCTGGCAGTGCCCAGACAAAGACAGAGCCTGTTAGACTCAGAAGCCCCTTTCTCACAGCCTGTTCTAACCAGGACTGTTGCGCCTTTAAGCCAGCTCGCCGTCTGTGTGAAAGTTACGAAGACGGAATGGGTGGACAGAGTTGTCGCGCTTTTAAGCCGACAGCGGAGGTAGTCACAGAGCCGACCTGACGTCTGTGTGTACGGGACAGCCGGCAGGGCGGGACTACGCGCAGTATGATGAGCGTGTTGACCCACAGGCAGCTCAAAAAGTTATTTATAACTTACAGAAACATTGTGTGCAATAGTCCACCTTCTCTTCCACTCGCTCTCTCAAACACACAACACTGCCTTTCTCTCATACTGACAATTGTGCTACTATAATGAATAAAGTTTTGTGGCGGTTTGTGGGTCAGGTCGGGTTCGCGGGGTTGATTAAACGGCGTGGATCGGCTCACACACACTAGACCCTAACGTTGTATCGAACATATTTGCATTTGCTCCCGGAATGCCAGCATGCTGTGTGAAATTACACACTGGGGCGGCATTATCCCGTCTTTGCTTGGTTTCTGTGTGAATAAACTAATAGCAGCAGACCTTCGTTGCGTCGCTTTAGCAGAATCTATGTGAAAGGGACTTTTTAATTGTTTTCTGTGAATGCTAAAAAAAAAATTCAATACTGTTGTGGAGATTCTAATACATAGGGTGAGATCTGAAATAAAGCTTCAGTCAACAAAGTCTTTGTTCTTTGCGCAAAGAAGGTTGAGTTCATCACATGATAGTCTGAGAGAATGAACAAAGAGTTTGGGTGAACAGTTTCCCTACCTGGTTTCTAAAAGGCTGTATGAGGGTGACGAGAGAGAGAGGGGGGGGGGGAGTAGTCTGGTCTGAACCAGTTCTGACTATCAGGGAATAGCAACTCGTGGAGTTCCGAGGTCAAGGTGCACTAACACATAATCTACTTTGAAACATTTGTGCTGAAGGCAGAAACTGTGAAAGTTTCAAGCAATAAAACAACACGTCTGTAATTTAGCATTAACAAAACAAGTTAGTAATTTACCGTATCAATACTACATCAGATGTCATATTTGAAATACATGTGGAACAATGACATGTTTCATGTGGAAATGGAACAGTGGAATCATTTGATTATCTTCAATTGCAGAGAGAAGCACCGTGGAGAACGGCAAGCCGAACGGCCACGCTAACGGCACGGTGACCAGCAGCACAACCCAGGACGGCAGCGCGGCCGAGGCCGAGGTGGAGCCCGGTCCAGACGGGCCGGAGCACGCCTTCCTGTCCATGGAGCAGGTGGAGAAGGGACAAGCTAAGGCCTCGGTCTTGGAGGTCTTCAAAAAGGTGAACCCAGTGGTTTGATGTTAAATTCTAACCGTTACTTACATAATTTCCAATTACGTGAGAAACAAATGTTTTTTGACGAGACGAGTTGCAACTACAGCCGCTGGTCTGAAACGTTCTGAAACCTGCCAGTTCACACCAATGTATCATCTCTATAGCAACGACAGATTAACACATTCATATTCTTACACTGCATAACAGGTACAACGACATTGTAATCATAGACATTTTATAAGGATTAAGAATGGATTACAAAGGAAGCGTGAACAGAATTCTAATATTAATAGAAAGGAGAAAATAAAATAAAACAAATAAAATAAAGTAATGTAAAGTTAAAGTAACTGTGAAAGGCCTTCACAGGAGGAGCCAAAAGAGTCTTACAGCGGCCTGGTGGCCGAGCAGGAGGGCGCCCCCGTCTTGGAGGCTTAGCCAGTCATTTTTTTTTTTTTTTTGTAGCTGGATGTATAATTTGTTGCGTCTACATATGAATGTGGATAACGTTAACGATAGTGAGATGCTTGCTATACTTGCATTTCTAGTGACGAATTGGTGAAAGCATCGTTTTATTTCTGTGATTTACTGGTTTGCTCTCTTCAGTCACTCTCTAGCTCGCTCGACCACATACCGAGCCTCCGTCTAAAACTCTGCCTTTTTGTCGACCAGCTGGCAGTTTGTAACATAGAAATAAAATAGATTATGGATCATTTTATTTCAATTAATAGTTTGTAGCTGACTTGACCAGCTGACTTCTCTATTGGCTGTTGAAACAGGTGACGTTCCTTACGTTCTAAAACCAGCCCCTGGAGACCTGACCAGCTGAGTCGCAGCGACGCCATCAGCTGGTTTGAGTCGAGCTGCGGCGGGGCCGGTTCAGACCGCCGCAACTTTTCCCTGCGACGTTCTAAAACAGTTTCATCTAGTCGCGAATCTTTGGTCTGAACTGGGCTTTAGTTGTGATTGACTTTTTTTTTTTTTTTAAAAAGCACTTCCTATATCTATATGTATAAAATATTAACAAGTTTTCTTTTATTTTTTTGTAGATCTGGGTGATGGCGTTCTGCGTGACGTTTGTGTTCACCGTCACTCTGTCCGTCTTCCCAGCTGTCACTGCAGATGTCAAGACCTCGTTCCCAGGGAAATGGGGTATGAGCCAGCCTCAGTTCCAGTTCATGATTAGCTCACTGCTGCATTCAACATCCACTTAACTGGATGTGTACAGTCTATCTCTCATGTAAACTCCCAGTCCCCTGGTGATTGTCCTGTTTCTCTTGCCGTCCATTCCCTCTTCAGAACGCTTCTTCATCTCAGTGTGCTGCTTCTTGATTTTCAACATCAACGACTGGTTCGGTCGGACCGTCACCACCTTGATACGTTGGGTGAGTATCTGATAAGATCACTTTTACTCTTTGTATATCTATATTATATTATTTATATCATTGTCCCTGCCGCGACCCACGTGGTATTACGACATTTGTTTGCTTCATTTACATTACCCTTTAGTGCAATAATCTAACCAACTAAACTATACATGCCTGAATAGCTCTTTTCTGACAGCTGGATACACACAGCTTTAATTCTCTATATGGAGCCAACAAGTACAAGATTGAGCCTAAATTGTGATGCACAATATGCACAATATATTGCTTTTTTATCGTTATCGCGACATCAACTTGCACAATAAAAACGTTGCGAAAGGCTGTGACTTATCACGAAAGACATTTTTTGTGTGTTAGTTGAAAGAAAACACTTCAAAACTTTAGACTTTAACTTTGAACACTCTAAAATGTATCTGTCATTCTTTCTTTTTTTAGTCGTGCCTTTTATGTTCAATTCAATGTTCAATTTGTTCAGTAAAAGAATGTTGGAAATAATTTTTTTTGTCTGTTTTAAATTCAACAAGAGATGTGTTGACTGACGACACTTTATTTATAGCAAGTAATATCGTTATCGCGATATTCAACGTTATCGCATATTTTCCTCATCTCGTGCAGCCCTAGTGTGAATATGTATCACTTCCTGCTGTAATCTTCTGTATCCACTTCATGCAATATTTCTATTATACACACAGGAATGTTTGTTGTTATCTAACAGTTTGCCCAAATGCTTTCCTATCTCTCTCCTACTCTTTTTTTTGATTTTTTTTATATCCCCAACCTGTTCCAAATCCACTTCCTACTCCCTCTTTCTACCTGATGTTGTTACATCTTTTCATACAGTGTATCTCTCCTGTCTCCTGCAGCCCCGTAAAGAGTCTCCTCTGTTCCCGGCGCTGGTCATCTCCAGGGTGGTGTTCATCCCTCTGCTGATGCTCTGTAACGTCCAGAGTCGCTCCTTCCTCCCCGTCTACTTCAGCCACGACGTTGCTTTCTCTGTCATCATGTCTCTGTTCTCTGTGTCCAGTGGCTACTTCGTCTGCCTGTCCATGTCCTACGCACCACAGTGAGTCCAAACGCTCAACAGATGTGACCACAACAAACAATATCACTCTATAATGACAACTGCAGGACTTTAATAGCTTTCAAAGCTGTTTTCATACAGTATTTTAGAACATTTGGTATTTATCTGAACTCAATAGACTGCAGCTTGCCATATGATATGCAAGGATAGCTCTTAATGACTCAGACTCCACAGTGGACAGGGGGGGCATGTTTTCAACAACATACCAATCAGCAATCAGTGTGTTCAGCTCGGCCTTGGTCACCTGTTGCTGACCCGAAAAATGGAGCGTTGCTTGTTTTAACAGAGTGGCTCCGTCTCTTCGCTGGAGCTCACGCTAGCTGCATTTGGGCTCGGGGTTATTATGGGGTTATTATGGGGTCAGGGTTATTATGGGGTTATTATGGGGTTATTATGGGGTTGGGTTAGCAGCAGCAACAAGTGTCGTGTTAGCATGTGTTGATAAGATTGGAGTTGCGTGAGGCAGACGTGGATGAAGTGTTTTTTCCTGGGCATAGCGTTACATAAACATTCTTGCCTTTAATTTCAATGAGCGAGAAGTAGTGCCGGTACTTCCAGTTTGAGAACGCTACCTTTGAATTTCCCTGGCTCGTCGCCATTGTCGCCACAGCATGAGCACAGCGTGAGCAGGGCATCTGCCCACCCAGCCAATCATCATCACATTTGCAACGGTGTCATTCCCCCCCCCCCCCCCCACTGATGATGCAAATACATACTGTACTATCAAACGGGGTTCCCAGAGCCTCTGTTTGAAGTGACTGATAGCATTTCTGGTTTGAAAGTGAATCGAATGACCACATACCACAAAGAGACACAAAACGACCGCAAAGGGTTTCAAATTGCCCGCATGAGACATAAAGACAAGGTGTTTAAAATTGCTCCGTGTTCTAGCTGGGTTTCCATGGCAATACACGGCTGACCTCGTGTCCCCCCCCCCCCCCCATCCCCCCCCCTCCCCCTCCCCCTCTGCTCTGTCCTCAGGTTGGTGGAGCCAAAGGATGCAGAGACGGCCGGAGCCCTGATGACTTTCTTCCTAGCCCTGGGTCTGTCCATAGGAGCCGCCCTGTCCTTCCCCCTCCGAGCTCTGGTCTAGTTCACACACACACAGCACGGCATAGACACTGTGGTGTATTTCCACTTGGAGGGGGGAAAAGGATAAATGTTCTCTTGTTGTTTCTTCGTCGGCCTGCTGTGCCCCTTCTGTTCCTTCCCCATTCATCTGTGTGTGTGTGTGTGTGTGTGTGTGTGTGTGTGTGTGTGTGTGTGTGTGTGTGTGTGTGTGTGTGTGTGTGTGTGTGTGTGTGTGTGTGTGTGTGTGTGTGTGTGTGTGTGTGTGTTGGAACAGCAGCCTTGACAACCGGGCACCCTGGGTGACGCTGTTAAAAACAGCTCTTGAAGTGGTTCTGGGCATAAATGGCTGAAAGTAGGAATAAGGGAACTAGTGTCTGTTAGTCTGACTGCTGGTTTATGTTACTGCTGCTAACCTGAATACACAGGTTGGAACACGTTTCGTCTCAGAGTTTTTTTTAGGGCTGTAAATCAATTAACAAAAATGTAATCGAATTAATTACAGACTCTGTGATTAATTAATCTAAATTAATCACATACATACTTTTTGCTGTGAAAGTATTTTAAATATTTCAATGCAAATTCCTAATATGCTGAGGAAATCAATTCAAAAGGGTATTTTACAGTAACCACGAGGCTGTAGAATACCAGTTTCATTGAACGCACCGTCTCCGTCTGTTTTTCCGACAACGGCAGAAACACAGTCAAAGTTTACACCGTTTAGCGTTAGCTGTTAATATTTTAACCGTGTTTAGTTTAATCCAGCTGCTAGCTAGCGGGAGTAGGGATGGGCATGATTAATCAATGATCAACGATTGATCATTAAGAATTCCGTCGATCACGTTAATTTGTCATCGATTGAACTAATGCAGGTTGTGTAGTGTGATTGAAGCAATGAAATGATTTCCACTGTCTGTGTGGCAGCAGTAATTAAACATTGTACCACATTGTAAACGCATATATCTTCAAGTTTAGCCAAACCTCCGGTTTAACTGCCACAAGTTGTTAATTAAGATCTCAGAGGAAAAACTCGCTGTATTTTTGTATTTTCATTGCATTTTTAATTTATAAAAAGTTAAATAAATAATGAATTGTAATATAAAAATATTAATGATTAATCGATAATTGATCATTAATTCTCCCGACGATCGACGAAGGAAATGTAATCGAGTGCCCATCCCTAAGCGGGAGGCTAACGTTACCTGTTGAGTGTAGTGTTACCATAGACAGTCTCCCTCCTTCATTTTACAGTCTGATGGCGGCTAGAAAACGGCTCCGGGTGAAAGGTCAATATGGAATGGATTAATCTGCGTTATTTTTTTTTAACACTATTTTTTTCTCTGATTAATTAATCGAAATCAACGCGTTATTTTGACAGCCCTAGTTTTTTTAGGTTGACTGTTGAGTGTGTCTGCATTTTTAGATTTATTTATGTGTAACTTCAGTTTGTTTTAAGTAGTTTTAGGACATAATCCTGTATGTTTTCATTTGATTGATGGCTTGAATATTTACTTTTTTGTTAGATTATTTACATTAGGGATTTTTCTTCCTGTGATTATTTAGTATTTTCTAATGGAAAAAAAAGCATTATGCCACAGAAGTAGAACAAACAGAACATTCTTTGTAATATTGTACTGTAAAAATGGGAAGTTATTGTATGCAAGCACCTGACTGATGTATATATGGATTACTGAACGGACCGACCGGGCAAAGGCCAGTGACTTTAGATAGTCAATCAAATGACCACATAGACACAATCGACCACAAAGGGTTTCAAATTGACCACATGACACATTTTTTTTCCTCCAATTCCTGTTCATTTGTTTCTCCACCCCCCCCAGTGCAGTAACACAAAGCTGCAGCATCAGTTTGTCTCTCTCCAGCATCATGGCGTCTCCTGCCATCTACTGGTCAAAAGACTCGAGTCCTTCAGGGCTGAAAAAGCTCAGCGCTAATCATACAAGACTGTTGTGCTGATTGCGAGGTCATAGGATCCTGCTGACTGCCAGGAAACGGAGGTCAGAGTTCAGGTTAACGGGTTGTACGAGCATGACCACATTGTTCTGCTGACAGACATGACCCCGGGCTGCCACTGATGATGCAACTCTTGGCTACAAGAAGCAGGTTTTCTTTCAGTCGATTAAAAAAAAATGTAATTTCTTTTGACAGCTAGAAGCTGCTGTTTTTTGTTTTTTTTAACTAAATGCACCAATGTAGTGATGCTGCTGTTGCTGTAAGCCATTAAAAAAAAAACAAGCTAATCTTGTGAAAAATGGAATAGGAGTTAATTATATTCTTCAGTTTTGTATTGTACATATATTGTATTGGCCATATGATAAATAGGACTGACTTTATTTTAGACAGCGTTACCAATGTGCCATGCTCCAGTGACGTAAATGGTTTCGAACTTTGTTGGCATTGTTTTTCTTATTGTAGTGAGACATGTATACGAATTGACTTGTTGCTTCAGACTGATAGCTTTGGGAGATTTAGTTTATTATCAACATCATAATCTGTCAATTTGACTTGTATTTTTGTAGAGCAAGCATTGATTTATAAGCTTATTATTCTGTGTTTTTTTTGTGTTGAATTTAAGAGATGTATGAGTGTTTTACGGTACGAGATGTCACGTATACATGTATGTGGAGAAGATTTGAGTTGTTAAGGGCTGAGTCCTAATGAAGGGAGCTAAATTAATAGGACCATGTTATTGTTAGTGTCATTTGATTTGTGCTGCATTCACACGTAGTGGGAATTTTTAATATGAACTGAACAAACATGCATTTATATTTGCCTAAATGGTTTACAGCAAGCAAAATATGGCAATTTGAGCCAAAAAAGAAGACAAACACAGAATGTAGTTGTCATGGCAACTACAAGTATTAGAGTTTTTATGTTGATAATCCCGAAGTACAAATACTGTTGATGCTCTTCAACCTGAAAAATATGTTTACAGTAGGAAGCTGAAATTAACCATATTTTTTTAGAGAATGTCAACGCAGCATCAGCAATGGCCATATGGAAGCGATTTAACACAGGGATCCTTATGTGTAGTTCCTGTATTTCATGTCATATAAGATTAGGAAACCAATGCGGGTTAGAAGAATTTAAACAGTTTTTGTTTACGTCAAATGTTCTTGGTACTTCTAAACTTCTTGTCTAAAGAATGTGGGTTTGGGTGATTCTCAGTGTACAGTACATAGTTACAGGTTATAACAGTATGTAACAGTCTCATAATCAGCCTAAATAATGATGAAACCCAGTTTAAAAGGTTTAATATGTTGTGTTCACATCATGGTGGATTGACTGTAAATACTGCTGTCTGCCTCCTTGGGGGTAAGTAGTCTGTGTTTGTGCTGCTAATTGCGGATGTGGCGACACTGAGCACAGAACAGCAGCAAATGGCATTCATTAGCAACAAAACCAGAGTGATCTGGGACCAATGCGTTCATAGCACCAACATGTCATCCTGTTGTTTTCTCTGATATGATGCGGCCACAGCATTAATACTTAATGGGATCCATATATGTGCAGTTCACTTGTGCTCCATACAAACATATGCTGAAAGACCCACAGGATCATGTCTCTTGACTGAGTAAAGGGAATTCATGTCTATGCATGTGCATAATGTATCTTTCTAGAGTTGATTGAATAAATGGATGTTTTCAACTTGCTGCGTTTGTTGGAAATGGTGATTATATAACTGGAGTGGCCAACGCTCGCTATTCACCCTTTCTCCTGGCCTGCTAATCTCCAGATTTCACATTGATATTACTAAAATGGGTGTTTTACAGTGTGTGTGATATATGTCCAGACTGTAGGATATGTCTACTACCTGGCAACCCCAACGACCCTGCGTGGCGTGCCCTGCGTCCCTCCTCACGTGTGAGTCATAATTATAGAGCAGAGATCTTCAACAGGGGGTCCTCAGAGTTACTGCAGGGGGGGGGGGGGGCTCCTAATTATTGTTAATTTTTGAAAGAAATCTCTTAACATGAATGCAACATTACTTAACCTATAAATTATGAATCCAACTTCAATTTAGATCAAACTAATCAGTGTGTGCCATGCACATTTAGGTACATTTCTGTCTTTATAATTCAAACAATGACTAAAACATTTTCTTCATGCATAGCTGTAGAGAACAAACGAGGTGATGCAAGAACATCAGATGTGTCACAAGGTTTCCTTAAAAGCTACCACTAGGCGGCGGTAATACACTCTAAAACGCCTGTCGTTTCCACCCTCCATAAAATGGAGAAAAATGAAAATGGCAGAGATTGATATGTGGATGGCAAGGTTGGGAGAAAAAAAAACAATTGTTGAGAAACTGACCGGTTTAATAACAGAATGCAAATTGTTCTAATATTCTGCTAAAACAATGTTACACTTTTACAAAATAAAACTATAATGCAAGATAGTTGCATGGATAACAAATCCCAATTTAAACCTCTTAAAGTTAGTGAACGAAGCTGCGGCTGATAATGTGAGGGATCCATTTAGAAGAAGCAACACGTGCATCGTCTTCTTCTGCACCCTTGTGCTGCGTTATACGTTAGGCTTGCGTCCCATTGAACTGGAAGAACCACACAGAACATTCAGATGGATTAATTTCCTGTATTATTTATTGAAAACCCAGCAGTCGCCATTATTACCTGTTGTGTCTGTACAGGCGGGGGGGGAGTGGGGAGGTGTGGTACACTAAACTAGTTGTCATTCTGTTGTCAAGAAAATAAAACGGACAAAAAGACACGAAAAGAAGAAAAAAAATACTCTGATATGCTACAGAATGACACCCTTGTATTGTTTTTTTCATTTAACACTTTGTTTTTTAAAAATGTTACACAGATGCAGCGAGAAGAGAAAAAAAAAGCATTGAGGAGGAAGAAGAAGAGAGTGTGACAGCAGTTCAGAGGGAGATAAGAAAAGAAAGACAGGTATGGGTGTGTCCTTTAAAATAGTTTGTGATCATTTAGTTTCCCCCTCTCGGCCAAGTGTTGCTTTTACTTATTTTGGGTTATGAAAAGACCATCAGGAGACAATCATCCCTCTCTTGTTCTCTGCGTCTCTTCCTCCCTCCGTCCTCCTTCATCGTTTCTTTGGGGGTTGGGCTGTGCGGGGGGGAGTGATGGGCCGACCCGAGTTCATCCCTCCGTACTGATACTTGGCTTTCTTCTCAGATGGCTTCAGGATCTAGGAGCAGACACGTGAATAACAGCTTTTTAAATGATGAAATATCAACCTGTAGTGTGTTTATGTTTTAACAAAAGGCTTCGCACAACACAGGCCCAGGGTCGTACTCTCGGTCATCGCCGTTTTCCTTGGCTTTGTGGAAGACTTGGGTGCACGTATTTGGCGGGGGATTTAGGCGTCCTTCCCCAAGAAAACGTCACATTTTTCAATTTAGAAAAATGCATTTTGTGTCTCTTTGTAGCCGTGTTGTGTCTCTTTTTGGTCATTTCTGTTTTCTTTGGGGTTGTTTTGGGTCTCTGGTCATTTGTTGTCGATTTGTGTCCCTTTGTGGTAGTTTTGCGTCTCTTTTTCACATTTTGGAGCATTATTATTACCACATCTGTATCTATAACATTGGAAAAGCTAAAGCAGATACATAAATAAAAAATACTCAATATAACGTTAAGACAAAACTTGCTAAAGAAGTCTGACTACAGTCATTAGATCTGAGAAAAGTCTTTTAGTTACGTTCGTTCGTCTTAGGTGCTGCACCCACCTAGCCTTGATCTTTTTACCAACTTTGTAAACTTAGGAAATCACACACTACCTGTGCCGATATTTAGGAGAGGGCTCCAGAGGTTTCCTAACCTGATAGGCGTCACCAGCTGATGGCGTTTAGGCAGAGATGTTTTAGGAACGCCTGATAAAAATAAGCTTATTGAATGATTGATTTGACAAGGATAACTCAACGTAATTACAACTAATTCAGGGGTCTTGTATCATTATTTTTTTGACCTTTTTCAGGGCAGACATGTTGAATGCATGGATGCTTATGGACGTAAGAATGAGTGTTTGTAAGGTATGTATGGGAGAACAGAAGAATGTAGGAAGGATGGCTTTTTAATTAAGTATATACTCTTTAAAAGTATAGAAAATGGTAAATTGCAATTTGCATAGCTCTTTGAGTAGCCCAAATGTTTACTGTACATTTGTCTTTTAATTGTTTGACCCTGTGCTTGTTGTGTGTCTCTGTTGAAACTCTCGCAGCAATTTCTCTCAGTGTCCAAAACTAATTTGTCCTTAGGGAGACTAATAAAGATACTTTGTCATAGTAGGAAAATCACAGGTGTATTCAAAACCATTAATGATGGCTGCATTCCACTTAGGAGAGGCCCTGGTGTTGTGCATGCTGACTCACTGAAATATATCTTACTGGGACACTTAATGGAACTGAGCCATCGTTAAGGTTATCAATTTCAGCTGCTTTTCCTACTATGACAAGTCATAAATGTCTGCTGTGAAGACGACACACGCTAACAATATGCATTTCTCAAGACTGTGTTATAGTCTTCATCATCTCACAATTCATTTTGGCATCACATCTTTATATATACATATACATGTACCTATACACATAAAACCCACACATACAGTAAATAAGTGGTGCTATGTTTTGCATTTGGCGTTCCAGTGCCTGATTACTTGAACACAGCCATGTCAGTACTTTGTGGTAACTCCATACCTGGAAGGAGCACATCAGGGTTTCATCCACGCTCATCATGCCGCCGGCGTTGTCAAACTCTCCGCAGTAGTTGGGAGCTGAGAACAGAGTCACCAGCTGCCGCTTGGCAAAGAACTCATAACCATCTTCCACCACCTGGGGGCGCCACACACACAGAACCATCACTCAGGTCTCACATGGACACCATCCTCTGATATGGGCTTCTTTCAGCGCTTCAACGCTCATATGTCAAATTTAAACACACGTGGCTGTAGGGCTGCACGCTATGAGGAAAATATGCGATTGTGCGATAGCCTTGTTGAATATTGCGATAAATAAACAGATATTAAAGTGTGCTCAGTCCCACAGTTCTGCTGCTTTCAGTATTCTGCTAAAATACAACAAATTGCTTGTTGAATTTAAGACAAAAATGAAAGAAAATCCTTTCCAACATTCTTTTATTGAACAAATTGAACTTTGAATTGAACATAAAAGGCAGCACTAAAAAAAAAAGAATGACGGTTACATTTTAAAGTGCACTTCTGATATTTTCTGTCAACTAACACAAAAAAAGTCTCTGAGTGTCTTTCGCGACGTGTCGCAGCCTTTAGCGATGTGTGTATATTGGGCCAGTTGGTATTGCGTTGACAATAACCCCCCCCCCCCCCCCCCCCCGATATATTGTGCAGCCAGATGTGGCTGTGTTAAACCACGACTGGATGGATGTTTCCAGGAGGCCTGATGGTCCCTGTTGTGGCGAGGGAAGCCATCTCTGTGTGTTTAAATGGTGAGACAGTGAGAGGATGTATGTGTGTGGGGGGTGTACCTGGTGGGCTCTGCAGATGAGGTCCAGGTCGTGGCGGTTGAGGAACTTGCTGACCACATCGGCGCCAAAAGTGAAGGAGACGCCGCGGTCGTTTTCTCCCCAGCCCTGGACGTCCTTATCGGGGTCCGACCACAGCAGGTCACACAGGAGGCCTGGGAGGAAAAATACACAATATTAAAAGGCAACTAACAATGATTTTCACAGTTGAGTCATCTGTCAGTTTTTTTCTCTATTAATTGATTAGTTGTTTGGTCTATGATTTTGTTTTATGTATGATCTATGACGGGTGTCAAAGTCAGTTCCACTAAGGGCCTCACCGGAAAATGAGAATCACATCAAGGGCCCAACATGTAGAGTTTACTGACATGCTTTTAATGCAAAAAAGTAAAAGATCTTTGACTGTTTTATTGCGTGTCTCCTATAGCTTTCTCACATACAGTTTGGTTGACATAAAGCCCTAAAAAAAGACAGCAAAAAAAGTTCCTTAGCCATCGTAGAGCAAAACAATGAATACATTTTAAGAAGTAGGCTACCATGCAACCGACTCACACCAACCTGTTGGACAGGCCTAAATATGCAAAGCCACTGGTTCTGAGAGAATTCCTGAGTCTCAAAGTCGGAAAATCTGCCAAATTCTGCTCCGAGTGTCAAGTAATTGCAGTTCGAACATTTCCCCGTCTTTCTGGTTTGGCGCACAGCTAGGCGGCCCAAAATTTATTGTGAACCTAAATTGATATGCGAGCCAGATCAAACTCTGACGTGATTCATCTCATTCATCATGTTAAGAGTCCCAGCATTAAACAATGTGCTCTGCTGTTGATCAAGCCTCTCTCAAACTTCTGGAAGTCCCCTTCATGTCACATACAGTATACTGGCCAATAAAACACCAAGGTTTCTCTATCTATCTATCTATCTATCTATCTATATATATATATCTATATATATATATATATATATATATATATATATATATATATATATATATATATATATATATATATATATATATATATATACACACACACACACACACATACATACATACACACACATATACATACATATACACACACATTCTTCACCTCCACACACACTGAGTCTCCTTGAAAGACCATAAGAGGATCTGAGAGACAGCGGCTGCTAGGATCTGAACACTGGTTGCCTTATAAGGACAAGAAGGACCAGGTTTAGTGAAGAGGGGGCAAAGACTGGTTTACTAGGACTTACGGAAGAGCACAAACCCATCATCAGCTGAGGCTACAAGGAATGGAATCACAGTATCTTCAAATAACCTCATTGTCATAAATAAACATCTCTCCTCCCACAGAATGACTGTCTTAAATATCAGCAGATATAGGAGCCATTTCCTAAGTTAGGAAAGTTGATCAATTCTTTTACTTCTCGGGCTAAAAGTGGGACCAAACCTGTGTCACTCTGAGAATGGTTGGCCAGTTAGGGCCGATTTCCCACCCTGAGAAGCGTAATAACTAAGGGCCTAGATGTGTTTTCAACTTAAGATATCAACATTTAATGTAAAAGGGTGTATTTGGCAGTTTGCGTATCTGCCACATACAAAGGATTGCAAGTGGATTGGCTTTGAATAGCCCATAAATCCATAAAAAAAAAGCCAGGATCAGGCCTGATCCCGATCCTGTGCATGGGATCGGGCCAATCCTAATGTACAAGCTCTGGTTCACTTGTCTACCATCAATTAAAGCTGAAATCATTAGCATATTAGTTGATCGACACATTTTTTATCAGTAACTATTTTTGATAATAAATTACATGTCATGTCATTTATAAACCAAAAATATCAAACATTCTTAAGTAGGAGCTTATTCGTTGTGATGATTTGATGCTTTTCATATGTGATAGTAAACTGAATATCTTTGGATGTTCCTGTGATGGTCGGACAAAACAAGCTAATTGAAGAGGTCGCCTTTAGAAAATGGTGATGGCCATTTTTCACTATTTTCTGATAATTTGTTGACCGAATGATTAATCAAAAAAAGAATTGCCAGATTATTGTAACGAGAAAAATTGTTAGTTGCAACCCTTCAACCTGGACCCTATTTTCATATATATATATATATATATATATATATATATACACACACATATACACACACACAAGTCTAGTTTTGGTTGAAATAAACACATATTTACATGTGAAAATATGTTGGCTCTATAAACGCTAAAAGTATTGGTTTTTTTTAAAAAAAGATTGTTGTTCCCATCAGTCACTTATAACACAAAAACATAGGAAAATAGGCTTCAGGTTGAAAAAAACGGTAGTTACCCTTTATTGTCAACCTAAATTAACAAACAACCCAAGTGCAACAAATAAAATGTTTTTATTGTAGTCGCACAGTGGAGGAAGAAGTACTTAAGAAGCAATACTACCGTGTAAAAACACTCCATTACAATTGGCATACTGTGTGTGTGTGTGTGTGTGTGTGTGTGTGTGTGTGTGTGTGTGTGTGTGTGTGTGTGTGTGTGTGTGTGTGTGTGTGTGTGCTGACCTACCTGTGTCGGGCACGTCTGTGGGTCTCATGATGCGTCTGATCTGCTCCATAGACTGCAGATCGGGAGAGAGACCTGTGGGCAACACGATGACACAAAACCATCACCGTGTAAATCTCTGCAGAAATTCCCACCTGTGTCTGGGCAGGTGTTCGCACACGTCAGTAACACTATGTGCTTTGACCCAGTTACTTCATGTCAGATTAGTCAACCAAAAATACCGACAGCTTATAAAAAGGCTCCTGAACTTTATCTGTCATGCTCCACATCACACGTTAAAAATGACAAATAGGTTTTGACAGACGGCTCTACAGTGAGCCCCGAGGTCAGATATCAAAACACGAACACTGATGTCTGAATAAGGTGCTCCCAGTACAAACTACCAGGGTGGGACTTTCCGGGGGAGATGCGTGGGATTTCCCTCTTTCTGGCCTACATATCCCTGCCTCTGCTTAATTATTTTTATCCCCAGTGGAGACAAAATGCGTCCCCCTCCTCAAATTGATCAATGCTATTTCACCAATATATTATATACCTAAAATGGAAATATTTTTAATGAAGTAAAGCACTGTAACGTGAACAGTCTATAGTGCCATAGCACGATAAAATCTGAGCAGCAGTTGCTGGTTGTATTTAGCCGCTACAGAGCCCCGGGACGCCGGCTACCTGCGACAGTTGTTCAGCCGCCAACAGGTGACTGTGAGCCGCCCACAGGCACCGCCAGATCCTTTTAGGGGCCGTGGTGGTGGAGTTAATCCAGAAAGGTGAGCGTCACAGTTAAGTTTAGGCACCAAAAACAAAAGTATTTTGTTTTCGCCGCCAAGTGAACTCTGTTCTACTGCTTGAAAGCGCTGTGTTTTATGTTGACACCACGTTGTGTTATTTCATTTTGAGATTATTTTCCACTGGATATTGAAGTTCATAAATACGTGTTTTGGCATGGCAGGCCGAGGGGCTCCATATCCATGGTATTGGAAGGGGGATTTTTTTTTTCTTTTTTTTTTTACAAATCGCACCCTGCAAACTACCAACCGGATACATGGGTAACGATCACCAGTTTGTCAACATGAATACCTCCATGACAGCAGAAGATCTTCTCGTCCACTATGGCAGCGATGGGCAGGCAGTTGAAGCAGTCGGTGAATGTCTTCCACAGCTTGATGTTGAACCTGCGTTTACCTGCAACCCCAACAAGATAGTGAGTCAGGAGAAAATGAAACACTCGGCTTCTGTATCACTTTAGGAGAGCAGGGAGCACTCACACTCGTCGTAGAAGCCGTAGATGCGGTTGATGGAGGCACACTCGTGGTTGCCCCGGAGCAAGAAGAAGTTCTCGGGGTATTTGATCTTGTACGCCAGCAGCAGGCAGATGGTCTCCAGGGACTGCTTCCCTCTGTCCACGTAGTCGCCCAGGAACAGGTAGTTGGCCTCTGGAGGGAAGCCGCCATACTCGAAGAGCCTCAGCAGGTCTGTGTACTGTCCGTGGATATCGCCTGGAGGACGGAGAAGGGGCAGCGATGGGTGGAGGAAGGAGGAGCAGGAGGTTAACGAAAAGACATCCTACAGTTTGGGAGAACAAGTCCAAGCGGGAGTTTACTGACCACAGATTTTGAGCGGAGCCTCCAGCTCCAGAAGGATTGGCTGACTGAGGAAGATCTCCCGGGACTTGATGCAGAGGCCGCGCACCTCAGCCTCCGTCATCTGGACAATCTTCCCTGGACGACATCCTCGCACTGGAGGAGGAATGGAATAGGGTTAAAGACTAACTGTGTGTGTTTTAAAGAGGCATGAGCATCATCAACTAAGTGATCCAGGCTTTCCGGCATAAGCAGTTCCCTGATTTTTTTATTTTTTATCCTGTTGTCACAAAACTACACACATCATCTCCCATTGGGTGACTTCACAGTAAATACTGAATGGGAGGTAGGGTTTAGTCAACAGGCAGAGAGGATGGAGATAGCTTGTGTGGGCATTGTTGATGTTGTTGGGTGTTTTAGAGACCAAGAGAATAGGGGGGGGGAGGTCACTGTGGTCAAGAAGCATGTAGATCCATGTAGGGATGGGATCTTTCTCTATAAAGTCAGAAAAATGAAAAACTTGATAAATGAGGTTAGCTGATTCTTTACTTCATTTGTCAATTAGTCATGTGGCTGTATGATGATACAGAACATACAAGACAACATTCCTCCCATCCATTCAAAATATAATTTTATATAGTATTTCATCTTAACCCATTAAACAGGGCTGGGTCCCAATATGACTCCCAAGTCTGTTCCCATACCAAAATTATTAGATATTTCCAATACCATTACTCTACTTTTTAACACTATGCAAAACATCAACGCAGCAATGTTTAATTTTATCTAAATACAAGAACTTTCAAAAACAACAGTCTTAAATTGGCAAAAATTTAAGTTTTTATATGAGGAAATACCCCAATGAAAGAATAAGTAAACATTAGGACTATGAACATGACCAGACATTCAATATTTCAGACACACGAAAAACAGTTCAGTCAGTAGCCGAAAAGTATCAAAGTTGGACTAATTGATCGATTGCATTCGAGCTGAAACAGAAAATGAATCTAAAACTATTTTGACAGTCAATTCATCGTTTAAAGCTTTAGTGCGTAACTTTTTAATACTAATGCACGTGAAGATAATGACTTCTGAAGAGTCTGTCATGTTTTTTTAATCCTCCGTGTCCTCCTTGGCTACTAGTAACTGCGTGGAGGAGGGTGGTGGGGGTGGTCCGTGATCACGGAAGGTTTGTATCATGTGGACGCTCCGACAGTGTTGTCATTACTTAGAATTCCTCAGGGGGGGGGGGGGGGGGGGGACAGAAACTACACACTATAGCTTTAAGTCCGTCTCTGGTTTCAACTTCTTAAATGTGAGGATTTGCAGCTTTTAATTGTCTTGTGCGATGGTGATTTTGGGGCGTTTTGGACTGTTGGTTGGGCAAAACAAAAACATTTTAAGAGCTGACATTTGATAGAATTAAAATAAAATGGATTCATCCAGAAAATGATCAGCAAATTAAAATCGATAATGAATATAATCATTAGTTGCAGCCCTTGATTGAATATAAGGAAAAACTATTTATGAATAACATTTCTGCTAGTCAGACGCTTAACTGGCCTTTGGAAATCTGTTGATGCCCTAGAACTTTAACATTTACGTACGGCATCTGTACTTAAAGCTGATAAATGGAAACCAGCACTGACAAGAACCCCATATAGCTGCATTTTGAACTTCTCCTGCAGTATTTCCATGTTCTGCCACTGCCCTATATATTCCCAGTGTGTTGCTGAGTAGCAGCATCAGAGACAACTCCTCTTTTTCTCCTGCTTGGTAAACCACAGAAGTGGGCCAGAGCTGTCAGATGACACCGCAGCAGCGAGATGGAAATCCTAGCAGGCGTCAAACGCCACTGATTAGGTAAATCAAATAGACGGGGTGGGAGGGATCCTGCTGCTCCGCAGCCAGAGGAGTTTGTTTTTAAAAAAGGAGAAGAGGTGAAGTTTGCAATGAAAGGTGTTGGTTAAGGCTGGCTAACCAATTTTATAAAACAAAAATAAATGACATTACGGCACAAATCTTTTTATTTTCCAGCTTCTAATATGTGAGCCCCGTCTCTGTGTAACGTAGAGTTTTTTTCTGTCTGTGTCTCTACGACGTGTAACATTATACAGCCAATCACAACCATTATAGGTCTATAGGTCAACATTATTGGCTCACTGACTGATGAGATTCACTCCTTAGGTAATGAAATGAAGTACTGAATGACGAGGCATTTTTTGATACTTGATACTTTAGAGGCAATTCAGTCGGTGCCTAAAAAGTATTGAATTCGGTACCCAGCCCTAGTGTTGCTATGGGATTCCTGCAGCTCTGAAGCCATTTAACATCCAGGTTTAAAATGACAACAGTGTGCAGCATGACTCTGCTATTTATGCCTGGAGACCTTAGTCGATAAACAGTTGCTCTGCCCGTCTGTCTCACCAGACACAACCTGCCATCACACACGCCCCACCTGAACAGGAAGACCAGGGCTATATTTAGACCGTGCAAAGGTACGATTTCACCGGCTCGAATAAACTGAAGCGTGAGCCAAAATCTTGCTGCAAAAATAGGATAGGATAATCATGCTCTTGAAAATCCTCCAGTGGTTTGGATTGGAAATATAAACACCGTGTATTATTGGTCTTTATGCAGAACATATCCCACAGTGAGCGCCAAGGAGTGTCTGTGTGTCCACTGAAATGTGTGTCGACTGTCAAGAGGGTGATTTCACACCCCTCCCTCTCAGCTCTGGGATGAGGCGTTTGCAGGTCTGTGCTGGCTCAGCTGACAGGCAGCGGAACCCGTACGGACATGTGCCTAAGCACTAGATCTGTTCTGTTTCTATCACAGACTCTTAAATGTAAGTGGGGTTGTTGCGCTGAGAAACAAGCTGAATTTGTATTCCTCACCGCTTCATCCATCTCTCTGTATTTTACTGTATTCACCAATGATGCAGAGGAACGTCTGCACCAATCGCGGACTGCAGTGTTTCTGGCTCCACCTTTTAGAATCGTGCTGGTACGAGGTGGTGGTGAGGGAGAGCGAAAAAAACAGGACGGATGGACTGGTTCTATTTGTTCCAACCACAACTTTTGACAAAGAAACGCAAAAATAACTGTTCTAATGCATGAGGAACTGAACCAAACTGCTTGGTGGAAACAGGCTTAATATAGGACAGTCTCACTTGCCTGGGAAGATCCACTTACATCATAAAGTTAAGACGGAGCCAGGAAAACACACACACACACACACACACACATACACAGTGACCTTGACTACAGATAGTAGCACCACGGGCTTATGGGGAGGTATCCCAGCATCCTTCACTCTGTCACCACTGCACTGCAGCTTCCCCGGTGAAGAGGAAGGGAGAGATAACGATAGAGAGGGGGAACGGGAGGTTGTACCACATCTGATTACCATGGCAACCCAGCAAGACCAATTTCCAGCCTGGAAGGTGTTGTTGCTGCTGCTGCTGCATCTGCAGGTGAAGTGGCATCTCGACCGGCCCGCCCCTGCATACCAACATGTAGTCCGTCTGACAACAGAGACTACACGAGGCCTGCTGCCACATAAAAATACTACAGGTTCTAATCAGATTCAGGCCTAAAACATAGGGAAAATATTATAATTAAAACGTTTAATTGTTACCAGGGCTCGACAGTAAGGGTTGAGTCAATTGGCAGCCGTTTCGTGGCCTGTGGCAACCACCAGTTTAATATTTGTGTGTGTGTGTGTGTGTGTGTGTGTGTGTGTGTGTGTGTGTGTGTGTGTGTGTGTGTGTGTGTGTGTGTGTGTGTGTGTGTGTGTGTGGGTTAGGGTTAGCAAGTTTCTGTTAATGTTAACGGCACATGTTAAAATCTGGTGCTAATATGGCACCGGTGCCCGGTATCTACCGGACGGAATAGCTACGTGGATTTCAGTGCCTCATTACGGTGCCACCTAATGTCTGCGCTGCTCTCTGATGCTCCGAAACAGACGTTAGAGGCAATAGAAGCATTGCTGCTGCTAACCCAGCTGTTGAGACTGGTGTTCCACTATGAAAGATGAGTGAAAAGCTCTTCTTTGAGAAAGCTCTCTATGTTCCGAGTCCTTTTTCCTAATTTGGTCAGGTGCATGTGAGGGTCTGCCTAAGCTTTTAGCTTTTGGGTCTGGTCGCCCTCTGACCTCTTCAGACTGAATGCTGTGTCCCTTCTCCAGCTAGATCACAACACTGCAAGCAACTATTCTCTCCATTTCTCCTTTCAAACCCCCCCCCCCCCCCCCCCTTCCTTTCCTCTTCATCTCTTTATCGTTTAGTTGCATTCTTGACTGAGGCTATACTCCTGGGCAATGGACCTCCTCTGCCTTGCCTTGTGAACTGTGCTGACGTCAGAGGGCAGCCCCCCCCCCCCCCCCCCTCCCAGAGTTGTCTTTGCATTCCAGACAGATCACAGACCCCTCAGACCTAAACAGCTCTGGCTGTACGGCGCTTCAGTGCAGCCTGGGATACACACTGGTTAGAGTCTCTGCAAGATGTATCAAAATCTAACTAAGTGTCTAATCTAAGTGTAAAATAAAAAGATTTTTTTAAATGATGGACCTTGGTCTATAGGACTATGACTAACATGATACCTCACTGGGAAAGCATGCACAGGAACCACATTTCAACAGATCTAACGCTGAACCAATCACTATCTAATTTAAGACAACGTGCTATTTATGCAACAACTGAACCAATATCCTACTGTACCTTTAACACAAGTGCTGAGAATAGAAAAGTAGGGCTTCAGCTAATAATTATTTTCATGAATGATTAATCCACAGTTTATTTTCTCACTTGATCAGTTAATCATTTGGTTTAGAAAATTATTATTATTTCCCAAGGTGGTGTACTCACATCCATGGAAGCAGTAATAGCCAGTTAATACCGTCTTAATGCACTACCGCCCAACACTGCCCACTGTCCTGTGTTACAGTGGTTGATCTTTCTAAGGACAAATGAGCCAGTGTTCCCTGAGCTGAAGTCCAGCTGACTGCTGCCAGTTGCCAAGTTAATTCACCAAATATTTGGAAGGATCTTGGTTTCTGCCCAACCCACCATTGTGCTGCACGTTGAACCACACCAGAGTCGGTTTAGACAAGTTGAAACACTCTGAACACACTATCAAACTAACATGTTGTCTAATGTCTAACTAACTTAAGACTGAAGTAAAGTGAAGTGATTGCAAACTAATTGCCAAGGGTCAAGAAGGTAAACTGTTTTTCCATTTATTTCAAAGAGCAGAGTTCACTTGACCAGTGTGTGTTAGAGAGAGAGAGAGAGCGAGAGAGAGAGAGAGAGAGAGAGAGAGAGAGAGAGAGAGAGAGAGAGAGAGAGAATACATGAATTACAGACAGATTTCTTCTTGAAGGCATTACCATATATGGGCGCTACTGTATGGAGGAAGGAGGAAGTAAGCGAGTCAGTCAGGACAAAGGGGGAGCACTTGAAGGCTCTGTTGTTGTACAAGACAGAGAGAGAGAACAGAGCGAGTGGAGGTCCACAGCGATGCCAAAGAGCTGCGTAAGCCCATTCACATCAACACTATTACTGTACACCGGTCTACCGCAGTATTATTTATTTATATCATGTTATATTTTATTCCTCTATTTCAGAGCTGCACAGATGAATCGATTAGTTGTCAACTGTTAAATGAATTGGTAGCTGTTTTGATAATCGATTAATCGGTTCGAGTCATTGAATATAGTGAATATTTTCTAGTTTCTTCACTCCTCTGTGACAGCTAGAACAGTCTGGTAAGTTCAGAAAAGTACATCACTTTACTGTAATGCAGCCTTTAAAACCAGGAAAAGAAACTTGTGTCATATCACGATATTATGATATCCAAAATCTAAGACGATATCTAGTCTCATATCACGATATCGATATAATATCGATATATTGCCCAGCCCTACCTTACGTTACGTTGTAGTAGTGCAATATGTGACCCTGCAAGATGCCCAGTCTTTACATATGATGACAGTCTTTAACGTTGGATGTGAGATGATTGTCTTTAGATGTGAGATGGTGTCAGACTAAAGTCTTTTTTAAAGTCTGTTCAAAGTCTTCTAGTGGATGGTAGGCATAAGTTACAGGGCCAGAATATGAGTTAAAGATGCTGAAACGTTCCGTAGAGCCGAGGGAACTGCAGAGTCGGAGAAACAAACATATGCAAATAACTTGTAATGGGTCAAGCAGAGCCAGGCGTTTTAAGCAGGTATGACATGTGCGTGTTTCAGTCACTGCTGCACCAAAAAAAAGATGCCCTGTCAGGCCTTTTTTAGTCTCTATTATTTCCAAGTGGGCTCGAGGCCAATGCTCCCCTCCTCCGTCTAACCCTCTCCCACACAGGGACGATGGAAAACACTGACCCCTCAGTGAACGAGAAGCACAAAGCAACTCTGGCGAGGAGAGCAGGAGAGAATCTTAAGGCAGAAGTCCCAACTGTGATGGCATTTTTCTGTGCAGGCTTCGCATTTTCAGAGGACGTTTTGTCCGCCTTTAAGTGCCATGTGTGAATGGCTGTCTTTGTGGGGCTAAAAAAAGGGATGAAATTGAGAGGAGAGAGACTGTGGGAGAAATAAACATAAAGTGTGGGAGAGACGGAGAGGAGAAGCAAACGAGAGAAATGTAGGGAGAAAGTGAAGTCTGAGTGGGGGAGACGCAGAAGGCGAGGGAGTGAATAGGAGAGGGGAGAGAGGGTTTAATGGAAAAGCCTCGCCAGCCAACTGAAAGGCCTGGGTGAGCTCTGTGCCACGATTGGTGCCAGGGGGTGAACACTCCCCGCCACACAGGCTCCTCCATTGTTGTTTCCATAACAGAATGCCACGCCAGCAGCCTGAACACACCACGCAACTCAGCAGCAGCCCGAACGGCCGACGAAAACAAGGAGGGTGACACTAACGTACCATGTATTATGAGAGAGCAGAATACTTTGTCTACTCTTTCAGTTCAGACTTTGACATCTTACTTATAGCAAAAAAGATCCTAAAATGTTGAGAAATCCTGACCAATCAGAGTCTTCAGGACATCTACTCTTTTATTTTGATAACACGCCACCCCCTATAACACACACGCACGTTTACTTAGGTCACTTTTGGGGACATTACATTGACTTACATTCCATTCCCGGAGACTTACCCTAACCACTGACCCAAAAAACAGCTTTACCCAATTAAACAAGCCGGCAATTAACTGGTCTTTAGTCTGAAATGTGTCACCGAAGGTAGCCTAAGTTAGGAACACGCACGCACGCAACTAATAAATGGCAAAACCTCTGGGATACATTATCGTACACTATTAAAGTGAAACTATGTAACCTTCGAAAGAAGAAATTACACAAGCTAACTCTCACAAATGAAAAGTTCATTTATAAGCAATATACAATTCCCCTTTGCTAATGTCGATTTGTGTTATTATTTTATTATCTTACTGGACTTTTTTTCCTTTTACTTAATCGTTACAATTTTCAAAAATCAATGACATCATTTTTTTCTTTTTTCTTTTACTTGTGTAGAAACACACTAGAAGTGACAGCACAACCCAGGTACATACGGAAGCATGGAACTTGTGTACCGTTACACCCTAACATAAACTATCAGTCCTTATATTTGATTGACCCTATGCCTTTATCATGCGTTTCTTACATGAAGTGTGTGGAAAGTGGATGCAGATTGTCTAAAAACCTTTGCAGTTTTACAGTCAGTGACGATTCCATCTCAGGAAATAACCACAAACTGGACAGCTCCTAAATAGAGAAATGCCCTTTAGAGAGATTTCAAGTACCCATACTGGGTTACAACTTGGCTGGCGTCTTTGCCCATAAACCAAAATGGCTCCAAAATATAACTTTCCATCCTGCCTCCCCCTTTCTCTCGCTGGCTGATGTATGGGGCCGTGTTGTGGATTGTGCCGCATAAAGCCTACTGGCCACCTGTGCTGGCGGGCCAGACAAGAGGGCCTGTTGTCGCTAAAGCCTGGGCCAGCGTGGGCTTAGCATGGGCATGTTGGGAAAGCTGTAATTGCTGCTTTGCTGGAGCGCAGCAGCACTAGTAAACACTAATGAGGAGGAGAGGGAGGGAGGGAGCCGTTATGGAGAACTCAACAAACAAACAGAAAAACACAGGGAAGGAAACTGCTGAGGCATGCTGCTGCTGTCGGCAGGGCTCCACACTAACTTTTTGCCTTGGTTGCATTGGTGCGCCTAACTTTTTTATTTAGGTGCACCAGCACAAAATGTAGGTGCACCCACATTTTTTCCTTGCGTCGCCATTAACGCCACAATTTCAAGGTCACCTTTTTATCACGCTCCATATACATTCATTTATATTATGTAAATGATTTTAAACAAGAATAAGCTGTCGTATGCCCCTCAGATGGCTAACACTTGTAATTTGGCCTTCTTCCCGTTTGGCCTTGGCTAAACCAGCTTGCCACACTCCCTAGCATCAAAACTCTCCAAACTATTTTTGCGTTAGATTAGGCAATCGATTGGTTGTCAACTACTAAATTAATAGCCAACTATTTTTGATAATCGATTAATCGGAATGAAAAACGTCAAATTTCTCTGATTCCAGCTTGTTAAATGCGATTATTTTCTAGTTTCTTCTCTCCTCTGTGACAGTAAACTGAATATCTTTGAGTTGTGGACAAAACAAGACATTTGAGGACGTCATCTCGGGCTTTTTGGGAAACACTGAACCACATTTTTCACCATTTTCTGACATTTTATAGACCAAACTATTAAAAGAGTTAATGATCAACAGATTAATCGACTAGTTGCAGCAACAACAGACGACGGATTCGTTTCCAACGCTATGTAATGTGGCCGTGACAGTATGGATTGTGACAGGCCATCGCACCCCGGTGATTAGACACCTAACCGCCAATTAATTATGTTTTCTTAATCAGCTCCACACTGGAAGAGACAGTCATGAATACCTTTGCATTGGGATTAAACCCCAGTACTTTTAAAAATAAACTTTGAGCCACCTGATATGTAATCCCACTACAGTAGGCTTCATGTTACTGTGTTAGAGTCCACTGGGACGGAGCGTCTAGGCCCGATGTGAACCAGAGACAGGACTAGACTAGTGGAGCCCTTCTGTCTACAGAATATTAACACACAGACATACAAATGCCATGATATATGTAGACAAATGGCTTTGGTTAGTTCATCTATACACCATTGTGTTGCTTACCTTTCAACTCTGACTCACAAGACTGGTCACAAGACAGTGAATGACGAGTCATTGTATTCAGAGTGACAAATGAAACCAGAGATGCCAGAAAGCTGCACGCTGAGGCCACCGCCGAGGCTTCCGTGATTGTAAACCATGTTGTCAGTTGATCAGGTTTAGCCTGTCGGCTATACGACGCGTGTCAACCCCTCCATCAAACAACTGCTGGAGGACACGCTCACCCTATGGGTGTGTGGGTGTGTGTCTTTGGATGTCCACTAGGCCTGCACGATTCGGGGAAAAATATGAATCACGATTTTTTAAGCTTAGAATTGATATCACGATTCTCTGCCACGGTTTTTTTTCCTCACGAAGTGTAATGTTTGTTGCACACATGAACCATGACAAAACAAAACAAATTGGCAGTACCAAACATAGATTTTTGTTGCCACCTAAAGCACGTTACGCATCACCACAAGCTTGTAAACATAGAGGCTTCAATGAATAAAGAAAATAAAGTACATACTGGCCATTTAAGTACAGTAGGCTACCAAAAATAGTGACATATAACACATTGAACTAAAGATGGCCCTGATACAGGCTCTATCTGAACTACACATGGCCCTGATACAGGCTCTATCTGAACTACACATGGCCCTGATTCAGGCTCTATCTGAACTACACATGGCCCTGATTCAGGCTCTATCTGAACTACACATGGCCCTGATTCAGGCTCTATCTGAACTACACATGGCCCTGATTCAGGCTCTATCTGAACTAAACATGGCCCTGATTCAGGCTCTCTCTGAACTAAACATGGCCCTGATTCAGGCTCTCTCTGAACTAAACATGGCCCTGATACAGGCTCTATCTGAACTAAACATGGCCCTGATTCAGGCTCTCTCTGAACTAAACATGGCCCTGATTCAGGCTCTCTCTGAACTAAACATGGCCCTGATTCAGGCTCTCTCTGAACTAAACATGGCCCTGATTCAGGCTCTCTCTGAACTAAACATGGCCCTGATTCAGGCTCTCTCTGAACTAAACATGGCCCTGATACAGGCTCTCTCTGAACTAAATATGGCCCTGATTCAGGCTCTCTCTGAACTAAACATGGCCCTGATTCAGGCTCTCTCTGAACTAAACATGGCCCTGATACAGGCTCTATCTGAACTAAACATGGCCCTGATTCAGGCTCTCTCTGAACTAAACATGGCCCTGATTCAGGCTCTCTCTGAACTAAACATGGCCCTGATTCAGGCTCTCTCTGAACTAAACATGGCTCTGATTCAGGCTCTATCTGAACTAAACATGGCCCTGATACAGGCTCTATCTGAACTAAACATGGCCCTGATTCAGGCTCTATCTGAACTCCTTCAACATGTCTTTACATCATTAAAACATGTCAATCAACATGCTACAGCTTCAGTCTCTAGAGAAATGGAGTTTGTCAATTGCCAATTTAAGTACAGTATGAAAAACAGAATGATTTCTTAGCACACTCTTTAACTGTTTGCCTTTCATGTCTTCAGCTGTCCTATCAAATCACTGCAATACCGGCGGTGACGTGCCACTACCGCGGTGATTACATCATCACCGCCATCGCCGCATTTTTTATTTTTTTTAACTTTTTGCTGGTGAAAGTTACAGGAGAACAGATGTTGTTGTGTGATATAAAACATAATGAAACAATAATCATTGTCTCTCGTAAGGGGGCTGCGGTTAACCGCCATACAGCGGTGATATGGTGCTTCTTCACAGCGGTAAGAAAAAACACTACACCGTCACAGCCCTACCGACAATAGCATTTAGCTCAAACCACAGCCCTAACACAGCTGCTAGCATGTCTTTGGATTCTTACTACCGTATTGCCCTTTTTACACTCTCCCCCTGTGTGTGTCACCTAAAGGGTAGGCTCATTTCTACCAGGGACAGCTGTCCCGGTTGACATTTAATAAGAGATCACAGAGCTCTCCGTAAGTGCGTCCGTGTGCTTGAGCATGTAGATTCCCGACTGGCACCAAAGCTCATTAGAAAAGTGAGAGTTTAACCTCCTATTAAAAGTGGATACGGATCTCATGTCCTTCCTTTAAGGAGACGCTCCCTTTTTTCCTGCAGAAAGAAAAAAGGACTCCCTGGTGTAGCAAAGTGAAAACCTTCTGAGCTTCTTGAACTGAAAGCCAGGGGAAAGGCCATTTAGCAAAGGTCTAAATATAAGCAGGCTGTCGATTTGATCTGGTTAAGTAAACTAAGATGATAAATAACCAGGATTCATCAGTAAAGAAAAGCCTGTTAGAGGTCTTTGTGTTGTCGAAAGGTCAAGTCTTAAAATAAAATACAGCCCTTATGATGATAAACTGATACACAAGGAACAGTTTGAGTTAGGGCTGCGTCTTAGATTTTGGATATTGTAATATGGCGCAAGTGTTGTCTTTTCCTGCTTTTAAAGGCTACATTACAGTAAAGTGATGTCATTTCTGAACTTTCCTGACTGTTCCCAGACCACTTAGTCATGTGTATCCACATTACTGATGATTATTTATCAAAAATCTAGTAGTAGAAATATTTTTGTGAAAGAACAAATTGTCAAACCTACAATATTGCCGCAATATCGCCATCGAGGTATTTGGTCAAGAATATTGTGATATCAGATTTTTTCCATATCACCCAGCTCTAGACTGAGTGTGCATGTCTGCCTGTGTATGGTCCAAATATGTGACCTAGTGTCCCAGTTTGCCTTTGCTGTCCTAATATTAGATACAGGTTGATTACATCTTTTGTTCGCAGAAGAGATGAATAACACTACTCTTGCCGTTGGCGAGAAACTATTTAAATGTCAACTTGAGATTTAGAAAAGGGTGGCAGACATTTTTTGAAAATAACCATTTACTGACGCACTTTGATCAGACAATTGCTGACTTTAATCTAAATGTTTTGCAAACATGAACAATAAATAAAAGTGTTAAGAATAATGCGACATCTGAACACCTGCAGTATCAAAGTGCACCTGCTGATGTGTTTTGTGGTCAAAAAGCTCCAGAACAGACGATTAAATGTGGAGATTGTTCTGTCAAATACTTCTGTCAGTTTAAGAACTTTGTATTTTAAGTTCTTGAATGGCTTGTGTTTAGACAACATTTAGCATTTGAGAACTTTTGCAGAAAAAAAGTGATTATACATTTGTCAAACTAAGGTATTTCAGAGAAAAACCGGGGAAAGAGAAAGTGGCTGAAAGAAGATGGATGGCTGGAGGATATATATTCACAGCTCACATCTGGAAGCCTTTAGGGCCAGATCCCTTCAATTTCCTCCACTGAGGTTTCCTCGCCGCTGCACAAAAAAAAGCAACTAAATATACAGCCAGCTAACTAGCTACAGTAATGCCTGCCCAGCTGACGATACAGGCTCACGTTACTGTTACCGTACACACACACACACTTATGCAACTAGTCCCAATCAACCCAGATGATTAGGTTATACTGACATGTTGATCCACATTGTGCTCAGTCATTAGCATACGCTGACAAACTGTGTGTGTGATTTGTTTTTAGGCCATTGAATGAATCTGTGTGTGACCAGCAATCGATCATGAGTGTCTGTTCACCGCTGCCCTCGGCTGTCCACATGTTTACTGAAGACACAGAGGGACAACCGTCTCAAGAGAGTGAAAGGAAAGAGAAAGACAGATAAACGGAGCGGCTCCGTTACGGTCTGTCAGGATCCCTTATTTAGCACATACCCAACACACAACAATGGTGTAGGAGCAACACTTTCTTCCAACGGACTGCAGTCTCAAACGACCCAAACTATATCCAAACATGTAGGTGTCGACTGAATCCATACTGGGGTTTTTTCGAGGCCAATGCCGATTGATGAAATGATTTTACTGTACAGTAAAAATGAAAATCTTTTAGTCAAAATTAACTATTTGGAATGTTACAAACTCCAACACAAAAGTTTGTTTAAATGCTTTAAGCAATTATCTAATAAGACTGAAACTTTAAAACTTAATACACAGTCAACAAAAATTATAATAAAACAACTAAGGTAGTACAATGTAGCTCATTTTTTAATTTCATTACCTTTATTGATTATCGGTCAAATAAAACACAGATACAAATATCGGCCCGATAATCAGCCAGGCCGATAATTGGTCGATCCCTACAAACATGCGTCTTAGCTACCCGAGTAGATAGAAACACATTACAGGCATTTTTCTGATTTATTGTCATCCACAGCTGAACTAGGAAGGCGTCTTCTTTTATCACTGATGTATGGTGATAAAATGTTGTTGTTTTTTATACTTAATAATAATAATAATAAAGAACAGGAGATTATCTGACAACAGTTGCATTAATGTTATAATCTTTAAGGGATAAAAGCTTAAATATATGCACTGTTTAACAGAAAGAATGGCAACTATTAAAGATGAATCATGGTTCAGACATGTAGCCATCTTTCAAAAACACTGGCTATGGAATTACAAAAATACATGGAGAAACAAACTTTGTTTTGAAATGCTTACAGGGTACAAACTCTGCAGGTCTATTTAAAGTGGCATATCATCAAGGCATGTGGCTTGTGTAAACATTACATTCAGCAATATCCCATATCACCATAATAACTATGTAACGTGCCTTCCCTTTTCCCTTTTCATGAATTAATCAGAGAAATCCTATGCAAAATCCCAAAAAATTTTGTGCTGACATTTTCGGCATACTTAACCCACCAAGCTCCACTTTGTTTTAAAAAACAGCAACTGATATACACCCACAAGGTCCCGCCCGCCATGGTGGACTTTGTTGTGAAAAGCTTTGGGGGAAATTATAGAAGAGCAGTTTTTTATGTTCTAGTAAACGCTTTTTAACGAGTGTTTAATGTGGTACATGCCAAAGTGATGACACCTCTAATGGTGCAATACAAAGTAACGTTAGCGTTGTTGCGACATTAATCAAGGCTACAATAATTTTCTATAGATAGTTTAAAGGTTGGTCTGGTGTTCTCTCCCATACTCGACCTGACGGGGGGGGGGACAGACTACAAACAACAGTCCTCGAACTACAACTTTGGTACCATTCAATCGTGAATTCACACTTTATTAACACTAACAACATTTATGAAAAGTCTCACGTGCATTAGGTATGATTTCATCCCTAACATAGTCCCGTTCACTCCTACAACGGGATAGGCTGCTCTAAAGCGGCCTTTCTCTTGTCGACTCTGGTCCAAACTAAACCCAAATCATCCTTGAGGGCTACAGCCTCAGACAAAGAGATAGTATAAATGTACTATGGATGCGAACTCACCCTCCAAAAGCCTGGAAATCAGCGAGTCGACGTCCAACTCCCCCTCCGCCATTTCTGTAGCTAACAACTGTGCCCGCCGCAGTCTAGAGCAGGCAGGGCAGGCACCGCCTCACTGCACAGAAACGCACCGCCAACCTCCTCCCACTCACAGGCCTCTCGTTTAGGAATATTAGGATGCATTTATGGGCCCCTCGGATACTCTAGCTTCCATCACAAAAACGTGAAACGTCGGGAGATTTTAAATTAGCCTTAAAGGCATGTGGATGTATTAAGAGAACTTAAAGGACATTAACAGTGTTTTGCAAGCTTCCCTTTTATGAATATTAGGATGCATTTACAGTCCCCTCAGATACTCCAGCTTCCATCACAAAAAGGAGAAAAGTGGGGAGATTGTAATCAGCCATAAAGGACATTACCAGTGTTTTTCAAGTGATAGTTATACCCTGAAATGTATATCTATCTACTGTAATCTAGAGCTTTCAACCGCATCTCACAGTCCTCCTCGCCGGATATATGGATATGGATATATTTTTTCCTTTGTGTATACAGCCATTGCAAAATCAATTAGCAGTCTATTTCTAAGTATTCATATCCTTAACTTTAACTCTATTTCCAACAGTATGCTAACATACAATGTAACATTCACATAATAGATAAAAGTTACCCCACCATTATGAATAGAATCAGTGAGTACAGTGAATACATGGATGAATCACAGTTCATCAGGAACAGAGGCCTTTCTCAGCATACACTTAGCATTTAAAAGTCACTAAGGGGTCGGACCAACTATCTGCATTACTTCAAACTGTGGAAGCATGTTTCTGTGAGACAAACAGGTGGACAACATTGACACTCAATACAAACATGTAAGGGACAATTCCCACCTTTATAATTGTATTTTGTTGTTGTTTTCTCAACTCGTTCATATGATTTCCGACAGTACCTGAAGGCGTCAGTACAGCCAGGGCTTTTGCAGGTAATGTATATATATATATATATATATATATATATATATATATATATATATATATATATATATATATATATATATATATATATATATATAACAAACTCAGTTGAACACTTTTGCAACAATTTCATATCTAAGCCTCTTTCATTTGTGGTAGCACATTGTACGAAAACCAGATCTGATGTTCTCGTTATTCATGATCCACTTTTATTGACACAAAAGTAAGCTTGACATGAAGAAACCTGTGGGAAAGCTAACAAAAAAATTATCATATATACATATTATCAGTCAGGGGACAAATGCACAGTGCTGGTAATGAGTGCATATAGAATAGAATAGAATAAATCTTTGTTGTCCACCAAGGTGGAAATATGTCTTTGGCTCACCGACATACAGGAAAAATAAACATACAGACAATGTCCCATACATAAGTGGAGTATAAACAAAGATAAAATGAAAAAATATCAAGATAAAAAAAGAATAAAATGCTGATTCTGATTTATTCTCTTACAGCGCCCTCTTCTGGTTAGAATGTGAATGTTATGAGTGAAGTTTTTGATACATTGTTTTTACAAATATTTTATGATTGTATTCAGTTGGACAAATATAGTAAAGCATATAATATTATAGCAAATAATAATGACTGAAAAGAGGTAGGAGCCCTGCATGTTTATTGACACTACTTTGCCAATGACAAGGCCTGGCAAAAAATCTTTGCGTAGGCCAGCCGCCGGGGATCCAGACTTACACTCTCTCCAGTTTATGACTAAAGCCAGAAGTTATGCTATTGCCTCTCCCACTCACAAACTATTTTTTTTTGTTGCTTTCAAGTGCGTCATCTGGGTATTTCCGCACTGTTTTGAGTGGGTGGTGGCAAGTTGCAGTGCAGAGGGAAAGCAAAGGGGTGCAGCTGCGTCAAGCTAGCCAGAGGACAACACCGGAAACAGACGACTGTTTCCTTCAAAATAATAGCAAAGTAATGTTGTCGTAAAAAACCCATGTAACCATTATTATTATAATATTTAATTAATAAACAATTTAATTCAATGTTTTGCTATTACTACTAAATTTATGTATATGTGTCATCATAAATGTATTAATGTTCCACTGAATAATCTATTTAAAACTTTCAATTTAAAAGAAATGATGTACTATTTTTTTAAGTTCACAAGACAGCCCCTACAATCCTAGCACAATGTCCAAAAATAGACGCAATCTGAAATTGGACAAATAAGAAAATAACATCACAGCCTCACAGATAAAAGTAGCCTACAAAAAAAAGCTCCAAAAGACAGAAGGAACAGAAGATCATCAGATGTCTCCTGTCCCTTTAATGGCTCTAAAAGAAAATGCACAAATTATGAAATACATTGTAGTTTTTTTCATGGTAGGCTACATGTATTTTTTGTAAGGTACAATTTATTTTCTGCTTTTTAATATTTGATAAATTAAGATCGGTGTCCATTGTTTTACCTAAACATGATGCCGTGTCCTGAACACTCTCATCACCATTCTCAATAAAGAATAAAAACATTTGATTTTAAGGAAAAGCATTGATATTTTCGACACAAGAGATATATTTTCAATGTGGTTAAATAGTATATTAAACTTGTAGCCTACATAAAGTGCCCCAGTTTTATTTACAGGCAAGAAGATTATAGTTTTTTTTTTTTAAATTGAAATGACACTCTTTATGCTGTGATGTGATATTCTACTACCATTCTACTATTTCAAATAAATAAGAAAAATAAATGAATGGAAAATCGAAGTACTTAATGTATAGCCTACTGAGTGTCATAAATACATTTTGATAAAGATAATGAAGTGGACTTTTCATGCACCAGTCCAATGCCTTCTTGTAAACAGTGAAGTCTGCACTGTTTTTACCGGAAGCCTTGTATTGTCCAGCTTTACTATCTGCGCTCTGTGTACACATTTGTGGGTGGAGCGAAGGAGGCGACAGAACAGCAATGTCAAGAAGTTTTTGGAGTCCGCGGTGTCGTCTTTTAGCTGAAAAGACAAAAACAAACAACAAATAAACAGTGGTGTCGACGGAGAAGCGTGAGTCGGACCCGGACATGGCCGGTAAGTGGAGCTGGATTTATTTGCTCGGCCTGTTTACGCAGTTTATACATAGAAGGTGGAAATGTTCAGGGAGTTGTTTTGCGCACAGGGGGAAAACCCCGCTATCACTGGGTTTGCGCTAACAGGGGGAGTCTGCTGTTCCCGGATAGTAAGCTAACGTATAGTAGGAAGTATGACATATTTTGTGCTTGTATTACTTATCCCTGCCATATTCGAGTGAAAGTTAATGTTACATTGGTTGTATTCATTCCTCTGTGTGTTACTTACCTGGCACGCGTGAACAAAGCTGCCAAGAGGCCTGTTGGGTTAGTCCAGCGCATGAATTTCCCCTTAGTGACTGTAAATGCCAAACCTCGTTCGAGGATGTATCAATTTATTGGTTATTTGTCTATTTGTGGAAATATGGGATAACCAGTTTTCTTGTATGTCAGTGTTAATACACTGTGTTGAATTCGGCCAACAAATAACCCACCAGGTAGCATTCGTTTCAATTAAAAATCTGTCCTATTGTGATTGGTCCTAGCTGGTAGCAACCGCCCACCTCGGTTGTAGCATGACTTTTAGTGCACGGAAATTATGGAAATAGCCCACAAAGTTGTGGTGAGATAGTGGGACATATGTATGCCGATGTGAAGAGTATCTTGTGACAATTTAAAAAAAAACTGCCCATGTGTCTATTTTATCTCACATTACCTTTTTGTCTTGCAAGCAAATGAAAACAAAATAGCTTGATTTTGTTATAGCTGTAATGGATTTGGATACATTAATAGATTAAAGTGCTTTCCACATTTTTTTTCCACTTCACAGACTTCACTTTCCCTCCAAAAATAGATCGACATTGTTGATAGACACGATTTATTCATATGTATAGGAAGAGGACAGTAAAATTGATGAGATACTAAATCCATATCACAACCAGTCAACAACATGTGGAAGCAGTGACGCCTTTGTTAGGGCAACTGGAGTGAAAGTGACTCACACAAGTGTCTCGGGAGCTAAGGCTCTGATTTGATTTTAGTGAGGCCAACTTATGGTAAGAATTTACTTTCACTTTCACAACATCAGGCTCAATTAATAGGAAGGGGTGTCTCCCAAATAAATAGTTAAAAGTGTAATTATTACTCTTGGTCATTCTGTGAGTTTAGTCTGAGGCTGGGAAGCAGGCATGTTGCAACTTGGAAAGCATCATACACATTTCACTTCAAACAAGTCCGACTAGCTGATGGGTGGAGCTTTGACCAACTGATCTTTTGTCACACCTCGCTTCTTGCTATGAATCTCAGCAATTCATTATTAACCGAGTAGCTGAAACTAGAGCGCTGCCTTCTGCTCTTCACTTACAATGGAGGCTCCTTGCAACAAGGCTGGTAATTTGACACTGACATCACACCCTGCCTGTCATTGTCTGCCAAATCTGCAGTCTGCACTTCTTCTTTCCTCGCTTGGCGGGCAGTTTATGGCGAGTAATTATATTTAGCTGGGAAACCCTTGTATCTCAGCGCCCTTTGACCTCTTTTGGTCGCTGTAGAGTCCAGTAGATTTCCACCCTGACCTGACCACAGCACACAAATGACAAACTCTTACTAAACCACAAAAATGTGCTGAAAGCAGCTTTGGTTTTTTTGTCATTGGTGCTGCCACTATACGCCGTGTGTCATGTACTGTGGTTGGTAAACCACTAATCGCTCTTAAGTCGACTATTGAGTGTAGGGCTGGGCGATATGGCTGAAAACTGTATCACGATATAAGTGTTTCATATCAGTCGATATCGATAATTATTGATATTTTTTATGACCTATTTAAAATAAGGACCAGGAGAAAAAAATGTATTCAATTTAAACGTTTTTATTTTAAGCTTAACCTTCCTCCGATTATAATCCCCTCAGTTATAAAAGCAGAAATGTCAACACAACCATGGAAAACACTCAAATAATTCAAATGTAAACATAAGTCTAAAATCACAATGAACACTTCTGGTGAATGAAGTGTTTTAAAATATGTGCAGTGTTTTGTAAACATAGGAGAAATTGAAATAAAACTGAGGTAGACTTTACATCTGTAACATAAAAAACTAACGTGATACAGCACAGTAACAGTTATTATTTTTCTCCGTCTAACAGTCACGGTACAGCCTAAACCGTACATGGTGGGGGGGTGCTCAGCGGAAGCATGTCTTTGCCTATATGATATGCCACTGCCTCCGTTATTTATTTGTACCGTTTAGCTTTTACAGTCATAAGGCACTGAGAGTACCTCTCCGTGGTGCTCTGCTGCTTCTGCGGGGTTCCAGCTGCAGATGTTGTTGGACGTTGCTGGCGAATACGGCTGTGCCCCAAATGGTGAGCGCGGCTAAGGTGGTAAAACAGGTTTGCGGTGCGGACGATGGTCTTGCATAATTTGCAGACGACATTGGTCTGACTACGGTAAGACTTATAAAATCCAAAAAACTGCCATATTGGCGAGCTGACGTTTCCCGTTTCATCAAGAACTTCCGCGCTCGCTGCTTCACGCATTTTCCACTTATCACGCCATCATTTATATACTGTCTATGCTTATCACTCGAAGAGATCCACGGCGCTTCTGTTATTGAAGAATCCAACACGAGACAACGATATGGCGCAACCAAACACAATACTGTTACATGATTGGCTGTTAGCGTGTCACTCCCTACGTTGCTAGGCTACCAGAGAGCGAGTGCCTTTGTTCATGCAACCAAACTTGCTTTGAAACCTCTGGTTTCTCCCGACGAAGAAAAAAAAAAAAACTTTTATCGAGCGCATTTTTTATTGATATTGATTACATGTCTATCGCGATACATATCGTTATCGTTTTATCGCCCAGCCCTAATTGAGTGGTTGACATGTCTTTTCTTGTTTTCTGTCCACCACAGGTGTGTATGGATGGGGCCTGACCCCGCTCAACCCAGGTAAGAAACAATTTCCTGTAAGTGATCAGTGTTCTATAAAAACCAGTGCGATGACTTTTCAGGAGTAAACATTTCAACACTTTGACCGATTATCAATGACAGAGCTATTTCTGTGTTGACACACTGGTTCAGGTAGACAGGCAGTGTTTCACAGTCTGGATTACCTGTGGAATCAAATATTAACACATTTATTTTGACCAAATACATTGATGTCGATAGTGCGCCGATGTTGTACGGTTGACCATTGGTGCTTTCACATAATATTTACACAATGAGAGCTTTGATAAATAATCATCAATAATGTAGATATAATAACTAAGTGGGAAAAGGAAAATAATAGAACAGCTAGAACAGCCTGGTTAGTTCAGAAAATGACATCACTTTACTGTAATGCAGCCTTTAAAACCAGGAAAAAAGAAAACACTTGTGTCATATGACGATATCCAAACTGTAATGCGATATCTAGCCTCATATATCGACATAATATCGATGTATTGCCCAGCCCTAGTCTGGATACTCTATTATTTAGTATTTCCAAAATCCAGTGACACTGCCTTTAAGTCCCATTCTTCCTGTCTCCCTTCCACCTGTGCATCAGTCCAAGCTGCGACCCCCTACATAGAGATCATCGAGCAGCCCAAGCAGAGGGGGATGAGGTTTAGGTATAAGTGTGAGGGCCGTTCGGCTGGCAGCATCCCCGGAGAGAAGAGCAACGACACCACTAAGACCCACCCAGCTATCAAGGTGAGAGGGGTGCAACTTATTTAACATGTTTTCTAGTTGTTATCCATCTAATGTAGTTAAGATTACATAATAATCTACTTTGGTGGAAGTTTGGGGAAAAAGACAATGGGGTTCTCGTCTGTGTGTGTAGGGAGTGTGTGGTAGAGCGAGTGAGAGAGTGACGGGGATTAGCTTCAGAGAGAGTAGCGACTCTAGAGTCACAGTGAGAGAAACAAAGTGTCTCCCTGTTCTTTCTGACCACGGTGGGAAATCTGGAGCAGGACAAGTTAACCCTCTCCTTGATGTCATGTTAATGGAGAAGGAGAACCAGGAAATGCTTTGTAGGCTTTGTAGCAACGCTACAAAGCCACGGCTGAGTTACATTTTTCGAGAGGTGCACGTCAGGCTACCTACGTAGGTAGCCACGGCGTGAATCACGCTTAAACCTACTGGCTGATGAGTCGCTGAGATTGATTCCAGCCATGATACCACATAATAAGAAATAACAGAACATTTGTAAATCCAAGTATTATGAGCTGCTGTGTATGCTAAAATGTGGAATAGGGGCTACATTAGCTAGAACTGTTTTCTTCATTTTTTATTTATTCAATTTCACAATCAAAAAGGCATATTCAAGAGAATACAATAAACGAACAGTTAAAACCGAGCGAGCAATATCAATAAATAAAATAAATAATAAAAACAGAAAATAAATAATGGAAGAAACATAGAACTTATGAGTTATTAGATGAAGTTTGTCCGTTTGAGCAGTAGGCTGTCATAGTGAGTGAGATCAGCCCTTTAACTAGACTGTAAGTCTTCTCGAGTGCCCTTACAATATCTGGAGTCATGTACGGCATGTTCCTCCTACAGGTGCACAACTACAGCGGCCCGCTGCGTGTTCGCATCTCGTTGGTGACGAAGAACGCACCGCACAAGCCTCACCCCCACGAACTGGTTGGGAAAGACTGCAAACATGGCTACTATGAGGCGGACCTGCAGGAGAGACGGATACACAGGTAGACCGGAGAGTGAATGTGTGGCTTACACTGTGCTGAAATGTGCTATACAAATAAAGCTGCCTCGCCTCGCCTTGCCTTGTGCTGTGACAGAGACACCATGCTCTCTTTCTCACACTTGAGAGAAACTCAAGAGAAACAATGGCAGTGTTTTCCAGTGTTCAAAAGGACAGCGAGTTGCCTCAGGGGAAACTGAGGTTTCACATTAAAACAAAGTGGCATTTGTTACAGATAAGGACTTTATCTTTCGTTGGAGATGACGTGTTTGCTGCCGCCTTGGTAAAACATTAACCACCTAACGACAAGTTGACTTTACCTAATATCCTGTGTGACAATCCAAACTTGCCACTTCTCAAAATAAGTAGTTTAGTTTATTAGTTTATAATGTTGTGGACAGTCCCCTTTATTTAATTGTACAGTAAAAGGAGCAGCTTTAGCCTTTATGGCTAATTTCCATCTGTAGTCCTCAACCAGTTGTCAATAGGCATCCTAAAATGTAAATAAGTTACATTTAATTACAGCAGGCCTAAGCTAAAGTGAATAAAGAAAGTATTAAGGGTCTGTGGAAAAAAAAGCACAGAACAAAGGACAGTGACTGACAAGATACTTTTAATGACGTAATGTTTATCATTACATCATTTAACCAGTCAATCTGGGCAGAGGGAACTATGTCTGTCTGTCTTTCTTTATCACGACTGTGATGAAATTAAAACAGTGTGTACTGCCAGTGAGTGATCCAGTGCACTTGTTTATATTAGTCATTTGTTTTTCACATAGAAAACATTATATTGCATTGATAAAAACTTCGAAAAGAGCTAAGAGTCTAAATGACAAGGATTTGAGGAATATGAGCATAGGATATTTTGAGCCAGAGAGAAAATTATTTTCTCAAAATATGATTTTGTTTTGTGTAACGAGCCTTGATATTTTTAGGCACCGACCAATTTGCCTCCATAGTATGGAGTATTGAAAATGCCTCGTCATTCAATACCAAATTTCAATACCTTTTAGGAGTAAATCTTATCAGAGTCAGTGAGCCAATAAGCATGCAGCATGCTTCTACCGAGATCTAATAATGTTTGTAATTGGCTGTTCGTCACACGTCGTAGAGGCACGCAGGAAAACCACCATTTGTACCGTGGTGTTGTAATATATTTTTGTTAAAATGGATTTTATAAAATTGAAATAGTATTGTTCAGGAACTGGTATCGAAATCTTTTGAACAATACTCAGCCCTAATTTTGCATTTACCCTAGATAATACAAACTAATACAATAGAATATCGGTTAAACAGCTGGTAACAAGTTTATGGTATTGAATGTCTAAAATATCTTCATTGCTAGTGCACTTGAAGTCAAGTAGAAGTCAAGTTCTCTCAACTGGCGGAAGTGGTCGACAACTCATAGTAATGATTATACATTGTTATTTTTACATGTGGCTTTTAAATGCGGAGGTGCAAAGAAGATTAAAACTGGGGTTAACAGAGAGAAAACTTACTTTAAATTGGTCATTGACCACAGTTAGGTGTTCCAGAGTATTTTGTTTCACATAAAAAAAATAAAAAAATACACAGAAATAGAGTTCTATGAAAAGGAGTTCATAAAATGAATTAGAAAGTACACGTGTGCTTCAGTGGTTTCGGTCTTTTGGTTTCGGTCTTAGACTGTATTTGCTTTCAGTTTTCAGAACCTGGGCATACAGTGTGTCAAGAAGAAGGACGTGAATGAGGCCATCACTTGTAGGCTGCAGACCAATAATAACCCCTTCAACAGTAAGTGGTCATTCTGAAAGAAGAGCGTGCGACATAAAGCACTTCTATCATTGTGTGAAAAGGTAATGTGCAGTATATGCAGTGCATTGATGGTATGCCCATCAAACGTTTCAGGTTAAATGGGACAATGTTGTATCTGCTCCATTTCATGTCAGTAATGGAGTGAGACAAGGAGGCATTATGTCTCCTATTTTATTTAATGTTTACATGGATGAACTGTCAGACCGGTTAAATGGGTTAAAAACTGGCTGCCTTGTGGGCAACACTGTTGTTAATCACCTAATGTATGCAGACGATCTGGTCCTGCTTTGTCCATACAGCGTTGGCATGCAGCAGATGCTGAAGGTCTGCTCGCAATATGGACTCGAGTACGATATTAAATATAACGCTAAGAAAAGCCACATAATGGTGGTTAGAAGCAATGACGACAGGAAATCGATTTTCCCGACTTTTTATCTGTCAGACAGCCCTCTTGCTGTGTGTGATGAAGTAAAATATTTAGGTCATGTTTTATCTAATGACTGGATGGATGACAAAGATCTACACCGTCAGCGCTGTCAAATTTATGCTCAAGCCAATATGCTCATAAGGAAGTTTTATATGTGTTCTGACATTGTGAAGTGCTCTTTGTTTAGAACCTATATTACACCGCTATATACGGCTCAACTGTGGTCTAACTATAAGAAAAAGAGTATGCAGCGGCTAAAGGTAGCATATAATGATGCAATGAGGATGCTGCTCCGTGTCCCTAGGTGGCATAGTGCCAGTCTTTTGTTTGTGTCTAATAGAGTGCCAACCTGTGAGGCACTCTTAAGGAAACTGATGTTTGGTTTTATGTGTCGACTGGACAATTCAGAGAACCATATAATTGAAGCCCTAGTATGTCCTCTGAAAAGCTGCTACAGATACATATCGACGCTCAGACGACACTGGTGTAATAGCTTGTATATTTTATAGGCTTTTATGATTTGTCCATTTCTGTCCACTTTTATTATATGTATTTTTGTATTTCCTTTTTATGCTGTATGTTGTGACATATGGACCTGTGTCTGAAATAAAGTTTATTATATAGGAGCCCTCCAGAGAGCTCAGGTATTTTCCCCATTTTCTAGTTTACACATCCAGTCTGGCAAATCGTTTATATGACATTTCTTTTTTCAAACGCTGCCACCCTAGCCATCACACTAGCCCACTCCTGGACTGACGGCGCCTCTTTATTCTTCCATCCCCTTAAAAGCAGGGCTCGAGAGTGCGACCAATTTGGTCGCACATGCGCCCAAATTTTGTAAGGGTGCGACTAACATTTTTCCTAGGTCGCACCGGTGCACCTCCGCGCAGCCCCGCCGCACCTCCGCGCAGTCCCGCCCCCATTCACACACACTGCCACCGTGCAACGCGGAGAGACACGGCATCGGTCCACACTGCGACATTTGTCTACAGCTTTAATTGTTATTAACACAGCTGTATATCGTTAAGCATGAGAGGGAAACCTGTATTTGTAGCAGTGTTTCCGCTGCTAACTGTGTTGCTGCGGCCGCCGCACGGCGGAAAACACAGACTAAGTTACTGAATGCAACTAACTTCAGACGGAGCCTGCAAAATGCAGCGCAGTGACGATACAGACTCTCTCTCTCTCTCTCTCTCTCTCTCCTTTATTTTGATAGGAAAGCTGAAGACATGAGAGGGGGGGGGGGGGGGGGATGACATGCTGTAAAGGGCCGCAGGTCGGAGTAGAACCTGGCCCGCTGCGTCGAGGAGTAAACCTCTATAGGCCTATATACCGACGGAGCTATCTGGGCGCCCGCTTTCTCTTTTAATCTGTTATTGTTGTTGATAACAAGTGAAGGAGCTTTCTCAGAGATATATATATTTTAAATGTATCCTAGGCTATTTATTTCAGATCATTTTCATTTACATGTGTTGCAGCTGTATATTTTCAAACTGAGAAGTAAACCAGCTGTCTTTGCATTTTATTTTAATCACAACCTGTTTTCATAAAAGAGCTTGTGAAAAGTGGCTTTGACTTAAAACGGAACATTTAGCCCACTTAGTCCACAGAGATATGATTTTTAGTCCTGGACTAGTGGAAGATCTGATAAGAATCAGTGTGTGTGTGTGGGCTAGAGAGATGCTTGTCCTTAAATAGATTTCCACTTACCGGTGGCGAGTCTGACATAGTAGAAAAAGTGCAAATCTTCTTTTGGAAAGTTGGCTTGTAGAGCCATGCCGACAGCAACTTGTAAACAGAGCGTGCACGAGGAGAACTAGGCTCGTGCACGCTCTCTCGTGCACACGTTTAATAGGCGTTCCCTCTCGGGAGCAGGTAGAGTGTTGCGCATGTGCATTTTTTTCAAAAAGTGGAGAGGGCGGTTCTTTTCTAAAATTCGGGAAAATCCTCCATTATACCTTTTGAAATGTTTTAGTTTGGCAGCTCAGTGAAGCACTTCAAACTTTTTTTGTTAATATTTTTATTTTTATATGCAGTATGATTGTGTTTCAACTAAAAAGTATTTACCTACACCTTATTCTTGTTTAAAATCATTTACATAATATAAATGAATGTATATGGAGCGTGATAAAAAGGTAACCTTGAAATTGTGGCGTTAACGGCGCCGCGAGGAAAAATTTGGGTGCACCTAAATTGTGTGCTGGTGCACCTAAATAAAAAAGTTAGGCGCACCAGTGCAACCAAGGCAAAAAGTTAGTGTGGAGCCCTGCTTAAAAGAATCTGTCTGGCTATCATTAAACTAGTCTAGACCAAGCTTCTTATGTGCGTATCTATCCTACTCAGGATTGACCCATCTCCCAGAACAAATAATCTTGGGCTGATTGTAACCTGGGTCCCAGCAATCTGACGTAGGTTATCATGTATCCTGGTCCAACATTCCCGGACCTTATCACAGGACCACAGGACATGAAGCAACCGGCCATCCTCTGTCCTAGACTGGGTAAACCCTGCCCGATCATCCGGCGATTTGATTTCGCCCTGCTGCTCAGGCTGGAAACCTGTACGTTTATTTATCCATCCTGCTTCTGTTACAAATTTGCTAACCTGACTCCGCCATATGGATTGCTTCGCATTTGCTCAGCATATCCATCTGGGAACTTTCCGTTGGAGAACGTTTGGGAAGGGGCGAAAATACTGGTTAGCTGATTGGATAAACCATCCGTCTATCACCAGCTAGATCAGGATGGTCTCACGAGGCTACAAATTTGCAGGAACCAATCACAAACTGGCTTATCCACCTGGCGCGCTATTGGCTGGTTTAACACGATGACGATAGAGAAGCAATCAAGCAGCTTTTTGTTTACATTCAACAAGCCGGCCCCCAAAGCGCAGCAACCCGTTGATGCTGCTGTTGCTGCTACGTCACCCGGATTGTTGGTCTGATTGGTTGAAGGACTATCCAATTGCGTACAGAGTCATTTGAACTATGGCCGTTGATCACGCTTCTTGTGCAGAGAAAATACAGAGCAGACTCCCCAGACTAATGTTCAGTGTTAACAGATTGAGCTTGGTCTGGTGATAGCCAGACTACCTCTGTCCCACATCTCCAACAAAAGACTGTTATTTTAATGAACTGATATTTATGTTGTAAATGTTACTGATAAAAGTAGAAGAAATCTAATCTAAAGCCAAAAGTTACTCTAAAAGTGAGAGTTTGAAAATAATGTCTTGATTTCATCTGTTTTTCAAAATAAAATATGCCCATTCTTCCTAAAAACAATTACTACTAGCACCAACCTGTTTGCTAGCGCTCCGAATTTTGCAGTAACAATTTCCGCTACCTTGATTTAACTTGCAAGGCTAACAAACTAGCTTGAAATGGCTGTTCTTATACAAGACAATGGTAAAATACTGTAGCTAGCTAGATGCTTTTTGGCTGATGTCAAGCTAGCTACAGTCATGGATACATTTTATGGAGCGAGTGGTATCTCTCTCTCTCTGTCCTCCTATTTACTATTATACAACCCCAAATCAGAAAAAGTTGGGACAGTATGAAAAACACTAATAAAAAAAGAAAGTGTGATTTCTAAATGTACTTTGACTTGTAATTCATTGCAGACAATGTGAACACAAAATATTTCAGGTTTTGTCTGGTCAACTTTCCTATCATTCAGACCTGCAACACATTCCAAAAAAGGTTGGGACAGGAGCAATTAAGGGCTAGTAATCAGGTAAATTGGTTAAATAATGATGTGATTTGGTACAAAAGCAGCATCCAAGAAAGGTCTAGTCCTTTAGTAGCAAAGATGGGCCGAGGATCGCCAGTTTGCCAAGAAATACATGAGAAAATTATTGAAATGTTTAAAAACAATGTTCCTCAAAGAAAGATAGGAAGACATTTGCTTATTTCACCTTCAACAGTGCATAACATAATTAAAAGATTCAAGGAATGAGGAGGAATTTCAGTGCGTAAAGGACAAGGGTGCAAGCCTAAGTTGAACAACCGTGATCTCCGATCCCTCAGGCGGCACTGCATCAAGAATCGTCATTCATCTATAAGCGATATCACCACATGGACTCAGGACTATTTTGGCAAACCATTGTCAAGTACCACAATATGTAGTTACAGCCACAAATGCCAGTTAAAACTGTACTGTGCTAAAAGGAAGCCCTATGTTAACAGTGTCCAGAAGCGCCGTCGACTTCTCTGGGCTCGGAGGCATCTGGGATGGACCATCACACAGTGGAAACGTGTACTGTGGTCAGATGAATCAGTATTTCAGGTATTTTTTGGGAGAAACGGACGCCGTGTGCTTCGGACCAAAGAAGAAAAGGATCATCCAGACTGTTACCAGCAACAAGTCCGAAAGCCAGGGTCTGTCATGGTATGGGGTTGTGTCAGTGCCCTTGGCAAAGGTAACTTGCACTTCTGTGATGGCACCATTAATGCTGAAAAGTACATAGAGATTTTGTAGCACAATATGCTGCCTTCAAGAAGACATCTTTTCCAGGGACGTCCATGCATATTTCAACAAAATAATGCAAAACCACATTCTGCACACATTACAAAGTCCTGGCTGCGGAGGAAGAGGATACGGGTACTTGACTGGCCTGCCTGCAGTCCCGACCTGTCTCCAATAGAGAATGTGTGGCACATTTTCAAGCGCAAGATGCGACAATGAAGACCCCGTACTGTTGCCCACCTTAAGACTTGTTTGCAGTAAGAATGGGACAAAATTACACCTGAAACACTTAGTCGTTAATTATGAATAATTGTTTCCATTTGGGTTTTGTTTCACTTTAGAATAGAATAAATCTTTATTGTCCACCAGGGTGGAAATTTGTCTTTGGCTCACCGACATACCGGACAAATAAACATACAGACACTTGTCTCCGACATAAGTATAAAAGAAAAAAAGATTTAAAAAGAATAAATATACTTAAATACATTAAGATAGCTGCTCAATTTGATGTTGTCACTTAGTTTGGTTGAGGATACTAATGGCATTTGGAATGAAAGATTTTTTAAAAACACTTTTTGCCAGAGGCACTCTGAAGCGCCTCCCAGACTTCAGGAGCTCAAACTGGCTGGATAGGGGGTGTGTTCTATCTGCAGTGATTTTCCTAGCTTTCTTCCTCATTCTGTCAGTGTATCGTTGTGTATGGTTCAGGTGTTTTTGGGGTTTTCCCACTATTTTGCTAGCTATTGATACTATCCTGTTAAGCTTGTTCTTGAGTTTGCAGCTTAAATGGCCAAACCAAGCTGAGAGGTGAAAAGTTAAAACACTTTCAATGTGTGTGGTGTACACTAGCTCAATAATCTGGGCACTGACGCCCAGACAGCTCAGTCTTCTGAGGAGACTGAGTCGTTGTGAGCATTTCTTAAAAATAAAGTCTGTGTTATCAGAAAAACTCAGATGGTTGTCAAGAACAGTACCTAGGTACTTAAAGGTTCCCACAGTTTCAACTGCTAGGCCATTAAATATAACTGGCTCTGTTGTTATGTCTTGTTTTTTTGCAAAGAATTAATTTGTTTGTCTTTGCCACATTGATCTGTAGCTCGCTGTCATTGCACCACGCTTCAAGGGCCTTTATGTGTACTAGATAGGAGAACTCACCAAGGGGGTCAGTTTTTTGTAGGAGGCCTACTAAGGCCATGTCATCGGCATATTTTATCAATTTAGAGGTGCTATTATATATAGAAAAGTCATTTGTGAATAAAGAGAAAAGCAACGGGGAAAGAACACTGCCTTGTGGGCAACCTGTACTGATGGTATGGACTCCTGACAAAATGCCATTTACACAGGAGAGAAAGTCTCTGATCCAGAGAATCAGACCCTTATCTATGTTAATATTGGAGCTTCATGGAGTTGAAAGCTGCACTAAAGTCTACGAATAAGACTCTAGAATGCACTTGAAACACTTCATCACTTGGTGTCTTCAGTCCCTAAACGTCTTTTAAGTGTTGTGAAAAGGAATGGCAACATTACAAAGTGGTAAATGCTTTACTGTTCCAACTTTTTTTGAAATGTGTTGCAAGAACCAAAATAGGAATTTTGTTTTTTTGAAAAAAAAAACAAAAACAATAAAAATCATGAGGAACTGCAATGAAATACAAGTCAAAGTACATTTAGAAATCACTACTTTCTTTTTTTATTTGTGTTTTCCATACTGTCCCAACTTTTTCTGATTTGGGGTTTGTACAACATATTTGTATTTTAACCTGTAGCCAGTTAGCTTTTACCTTTGCTGTGTAAAGAACTAGCTAACTGGGTAGTTAGCATGAACAGTGATAGCCAGTAATTGAGTATGTATGACTTCATAATCTCAATTAATATTCTATTTGTTTTCTTGTCAACGTACCACTATAATCTCAGAGAATATCGCAGTTTGTTATTGTAAATTTACGACTTTAATGTCGGGAATTCTGAGTTTGAATTTCTGTGAATATTACCCCTTTCTCTGGCTCCATAATTCTTTTTTACCTACAATGTCCCTGATAGGCCGTCATAGCATTTTGAGCAAAAATGCCTTCTTTAGTTTATATACACACTCCCAATAACGGGAAGTGCAATGTGTTAGCTTCACCCTCGACTGATATTAAAATACTGATAGCCACCATGAACAGGATGTGGTGCTTTGCCAGACGTCTGCGTTGCCTGATTGTGAACCCCACCCTTTCCCTCACTGTGTCTTGGCTGCAGTTCCCGAGGCGAAGGTATGGGAGGAAGAGTTTGACCTGAACTCGGTTCGGCTTTGCTTCCAGGCCTCCATCACTCTGCCGACAGGGGAGCTGTTTTCTCTGGACCCCGTGGTGTCGCAGCCCATCTTTGACAACCGTGAGTGGGCAACAACTCAAGCACAAACATACAACATATTAGGGTTTTTGAATGCTCATATTGGAATCAGAATCAGAATGGACTTTATTGCCATTGTAAGTACATACATGCTATATAAATAAATAAAGTATGAAATAAAAAGTGCTACTCTATGGTGCAAACATAAAAACACACACACACATTATACTCAGAGAATGTTAAGATTGTAAAAGATTAAAACTAGAGTAAATAGTAAAATAGTGAAATAATTTAGTGAAATAATGTACTTGCATTGCACATTATTACGTAAAGTGCCGGTGCATAGCAGCATAATACATTTGGTTAGCTCTTTAATTTGACTTTTTTATAATTCACTTATTGTCTCAAAATTGCACAGTTCAGTTCTTTCCGCAGGTATGTTTTTGTCAGCATAAGCTGATAAACCTATATTGGATTTGAATAAAATACAAGTATCTGTGTAAGCAACTTCACACTCCAACATATACAACTCCTGCAACCTTTTAATTCCCTCAGACACTCTTAGTTCCTCTTTACATTTGAGCTTTTCTCATCAGCCTGAAGGTATTTACAACAATTAGTCTCAAATGTAATAGTATCTTAATTCTTATTCAGTTGCTGAGCTCCAAAGCCTTTCCCATTGCACAGCTTTATTAGAGATAGAGGTTTTAAGCTCTTGTTATAAATTGTCTAAATATGTTTGCAACACTAAAATGTATATGTCATGTTGAAATGCAATTAATGTAAAATATATGTTGCCCAAAACATTTTGAAGTTCTGTGTACGTTCTCAAGCAGTTGAAACGTGTTGTGTGCATGTCTCATCAAGACGTATTTTGTCTCTGGTAGAAGATGATTCACATTAGTAAGGTCAGGAGTCTCCAGGTAGGTAGATCTGTCAGTTGCTCCAAATTCCAAGTCGTTAATTATGAATAATTGTTTCCATTTGGGTTTTGTTTCACTTTAGAATAGAATAAATCTTTATTGTCCAACAGGGTGGAAATTTGTCTTTGGCTCACCGACATACCGGACAAATAAACATACAGACACTTGTCTCCGACATAAGTATAAAAGAAAAAAAAGATTTAAAAAGAATAAATATACTTAAATACATTAAGATAGCTGCTCAATTTGATGTCGTCACTTAGTTTGGTTGAGGATACTAATGGCATTTGGAATGAAAGATTTTTTAAAAGACTTTTTGCCAGAGGCACTCTGAAGCGCCTCCCAGACTTCAGGAGCTCAAACTGGCTGGATAGGGGGTGTGTTCTATCTGCAGTGATTTTCCTAGCTTTCTTCCTCATTCTGTCAGTGTATCGTTGTGTATGGTTCAGGTGTTTTGGGGGTTTTCCCACTATTTTGCTAGCTATTGATACTATCCTGTTAAGCTTGTTCTTGAGTTTGCAGCTTAAATGGCCAAACCAAGCTGAGAGGTGAAAAGTTAAAACACTTTCAATGTGTGTGGTGTACACTAGCTCAATAATCTGGGCACTGACGCCCAGACAGCTCAGTCTTCTGAGGAGACTGAGTCGTTGTGAGCATTTCTTAAAAATAAAGTCTGTTTTATCAGAAAAACTCAGATGGTTGTCAAGAACAGTACCTAGGTACTTAAAGGTTCCCATAGTTTCAACTGCTAGGCCATTAAATATAACTGGCTCTGTTGTTATGTCTTGTTTTTTGGCAAAGAATTAATTTGTTTGTCTTTGCCACATTGATCTGTAGCTCGCTGTCATTGCACCACGCTTCAAGGGCCTTTATGTGTACTAGATAGGAGGACTCACTAAGGGGGTCAGTTTTTTGTAGGAGGCCTACTAAGGCCATGTCATCGGCATATTTTATCAATTTAGAGGACCCTTATCTATGTTAATATTGGCTAGTCTTTGCAGGAGAATGTGTAGCTTCATGGAGTTGAAAGCTGCATATGTATGTATTGAGATGTTTTTTGCTACGATTTTTAAAATCGATCATTTTCCCCAGAATCAATATTTTGATTCATTGATTTTTTTTTTTACCAATGATTCACCTTAATTGTTTCTGTTTATACGGTAACTCTGACGGCGACTACATCATATCCATTTCCAGCAAAACAGAGCAAAAGTAGAAAATTCAGAAACTCCATGTTACGTTCTTCTTTACAAACGAAATAAATGTCAGACTGACTGACTGACATGTGACGTGCATTCTTCTTAGAAAACAACTAGTTTTTTAGAAATGTTGTTTCTAAAACAAAAGGGGGGAAAAAGGGGGGGGGAATCGCAATACTTGATACTATTGAATCGTAATAAATAAAAAACGCAATACAAATCAAATCGGCACCAGTGTATCGTGAAAGAATACAATAGTGACAAAAGCATATTGTCCCAGGCCTAATATACATTACACACATTAAGCACTTTGCCTTCTGCTTCACTGCAGTGAAATTTAAATTGTAGAAGATGCAGAAGCTACATAAACACACCTCATAAGAAATAAAAGGAACTGCTTCCAGTGCATTTATAAAAATGTAACAACAGAAAAGACCAGAAAAAGGGAATTATACAGAGGAAATAATTGAATTTTAGGCTGCTTAATGTGCGTAGTATTGACTTGTCAGTCACAGCCCAAATTCCTCCTCATTTCCTGCATTTCCTATGTGCTGTGAATACATCCGTTAAGTCTGCCTACTTATTATAGTTAGCTTTTCTACTGGTTATTAGTTATATCTTGCTTTTTCCACTGATGCTTTGTTATTGCACTCTCCCCTTTGCTGCTGTAATGCTGCAAATGTCCCTGCTGTGGGACTAACAAAGGATTATCCTATTTAAAAGGTACCTGGTGTTAATCCGTAGCCTTGCTGTTGTACTTATTTGTATTTATATGTATTCATACATGCTTTTTTTTGTCTTAAAGGGGCCCCAAACACAGCTGAGCTAAAGATCTGCCGAGTCAACCGCAACTCTGGAAGCTGCAAAGGAGGAGATGAAATCTTTCTGCTGTGTGACAAAGTGCAAAAAGGTACAATATGCCTGTACAGTATGTGCTTTTCTCAGTTGACGGTTCATTGTTTTAGGAAGAAATACTGATACTAAGTATTTATTGTGTGCAGTGAAATAGAGCCCCGACTCCGGGGCGGCCTCTAGCTTGCCTGGTAGATCGTGCGCACCATGTAGGCTCAGTCCTGGCCAGCGGCCCGGGTTCGAGTCTGCCCGAGGCCCTTTGCTGCATGTCATCCCCTCTCTCTCGACCCCGATTTCCTGTCTCTCTTCAGCTGTTCTATATAAAGGGAAAAGCTCTAAAAAAAGATTTCTCTCTCTTTAGAAATAGAACGCCGACTCTCACAATAAAGTGTACTACATTGCATGATTCCGTTCATGTTCACAGACACAGTGGGTTTCTATGTTCACTCAGTGGAAATTATGAAATAGCCAAACTCATGAATTACGCTAACACAGTCATAGCAAGGTTATAATAGTCCTGAATTTCCAATTACTTTTTCTTTTATTTTTGACTTTTAGTTTAGTTTTAGTTAGTTATGATTTCTCTGGTTCAATGTCACGATAGTTGACAGAAATTCATGCCGTCTCCTTTTTTCAGTAGTGACATATTATAGCTCACAAACTAAAACAGATGATTTACGTGATTTTTATTAGCTTTTAACCAGTAAATGTAGTTTCAGTTTAGTTATTCTTGGAGCAGGGTTTTCACGGGGTCTTAAAAAGTCTAACGTTTCAAAATCTAAATATTAGGCCATAAAAAGACTTAAGTTCACTGAAGTATTGTGTTCTAGGTCTTAAATAATTAGTGTCCCTACGTCCATACGCTTCCTCTAATGCTCTTTCTTTTTTAATTCTGTGGTGTTGTAGTTTTTGCTTTCGCTAGTCCAAATATAATTTTGCTGTATTATGACTACAAATGAGAACAACATGCTACTTATATAGCAGCCAATCAGCTTTCGTGTTCTTGGCACGAGTCTCTCTCTGATTGTACCACAGACATAAAACAGATTTTATTCTTTAGGTATGAGGAAGTGCAAGTTCAGCGACGCTTGGTTTGAAAAAACTGAATTTAGAGCTCAGTTGATGTTGTGATGAAGGTCTTAATGGTCTTAAAAAGTCCTTTCAAAGTCCTAAATTTGACTGTGTGAAACCTGCAGAAACCCTGTCGAGGTTTTATTTTAAATTTAAATGAAATGGTGCGCCCTGGTAACTCAGCTGGTTAAGCGTGCGCCACGTGTACCAAGGCGCAGTCCTTACTGCAGTGGCCCGGGTTCGATTCCAACCCTTTGCTGCATGTCGTCCCCCCTCTCTCTATCCCCTTTCCTTTCTACAGCTGTCCTATCAATTAAAGGCAAAAAGGCCAAAAATATAGTCTTGAAAAAAAATGTAATTAATAAATATTTTTCACTGCTTATTTTCATTTTGGTTTTAGTTTACTATAATAACCGTGCGTCATGGTCAGTCTCTTTCTTTACAACTGAAGCTAGTAGATGCCAAAACAGAGCTAAAAGGCGAGTAAATATTGGACTTCTGGTGGCCAGAAACATGTTTTCTACATGAATGCTAATGTTGCTCTGTGTCTGCTAACATGTTCCCCAGTAACTTCATACAGTAATCATTTCAGCTTGGTCCTGTGGTCAAAAAGAAGAAGAATGCAGCTTTAACAATACATTTCAGAAACCACTGCTCTCAGATAACACACCATCCATACAACCAGCCTGAAGGGATTTTTGTGTACACCACCATTGTTGCACGCAGGGTTTCCTTGCCTGTCACGCTATCTGCTTTGTGTGATGAAATTCAGTGGTATTATCTCTGATTGACTTCAGTCACGACCCAGAAGCTTTCATCCTGTATTCCGGCGTCCACTTCTCATTTGACCTAATCATTTTCTAATAGAATACCAATACGCCATATGTGTCTAATGACAATGAACTGCTTCCCACTGTGTTTCTGTGTCTGCTAACTTCTTAATGTCATATCATGAGATACACATCAGTAGGATTTCCTGTGTGGGAGCTGTGATATATATATTTATAGCAGATATAAAGTCCAACGCCTTTCCACCTCCCTGCGCCTCGTGAACTTAAAGGTTCTTTCTTCTCTTTTGTTTAATTTCTTTGCGTTATCGCTTTCTAATTAACCCCTTAGCAAAGATGGCAAAAATAGATGATCATTATCAAAGATCATATTACACTTTTTAACACTGATTGTTAGATAAGATTCATATACATCCCAATGTAGTAGTAACATTTTGTGAGAAAAAAGGGACGAGGCTCACACAAATTGTATCAGAAAATCTGACAAATGTTTAATAAATCTAAATCGGAGACTAAATCAGTTGAAAGAGTTTCTGTTGCAATTTGTGTGAGGTCATGTTGGCTGTTCTAATAGTGCAACTTGCACAAAACAGGTTTACTTACATCTTTATAAACACTATTTAAGTAGGTTGTACATTTTTATTCGCCACTTTTACATACGTCTGTACGTTCTTTCCTGTGTATTTCTTTTGTAAAATGTTGAATAGTTCTTGTATTCTATCCTATTTATTATTTCTTGTATATTGTATATGTGTGCTGTGTGTCTTATATTTGCTGATGTAGCATTGGAATTTCCCAACTTGGTCTTATCTGATCTAATCTAATCACACACTGTTTTGAATTAAAATACAGCTTTGTCCCTCAGTTATTGTGCTGGTAACCATGTGGAGTTTACATTCTCAGATGTCCCGTTGTCTGTTCCCCTGTAGAGGACATCGAGGTGCGTTTCTTCCAGGACTCCTGGGAGGGGAAGGGCACTTTCTCCCAGGCTGATGTCCACAGGCAGGTGGCCATTGTGTTCCGCACACCGCCGTACCGCGACACTAACCTCTCCGAGCCAATTAGAGTCAAGATGCAGCTCCGTCGGCCCTCTGACCGCGAGGTCAGCGAGCCGATGGACTTCCAGTACCTGCCCGCTGACCCAGGTAAGAGGCAATGTTCCTATTTTTGCCATGTGATGTCGCATAAGTGTCTCATGTAAGCATTTCCTGAGAAATTTGATAAATCTCTCTAGGGCTGGGTACCGAACGTCGATACTTTTACGGCACCGAAACAAATACTCCGATCCTGTGAGTATCGAAAAAGTATGCGTCCGTCCGACCGACGGACGCACGCGCGCGCGCAGAGGTGCAGACGGAGTAAACGTCGGCTCTGCAGTATTATTGAAGTCACAGCAAGTCACGGCAATGCCGATGAAGTGGTTTCATGTGTGGCTACAGTTTTTCAAAACTGCGTTTGAGTGTGTGGCGATATGATATTAATGGTGAGACGAAAGTGGTCGCGTGCTGTTTTACACTTCCTCGAGACGAGCAGGCACAACGGTGGTTTCTGTGCCCCGGTGACTGACTGACAGGCTGAGGTTGCTTTTACTTCTACAGCAGCTTTCAGCAACAAGGCAATTCAATTACATTACTTTGCACTTAAGTTAGTAATTTTGTTGATGTTGAAATGGATTTTAAAACATAAGGTATCGTGAAAAGTATCGTTAGGAAACTGAACTGTATCGAAATTGCCACCGGATCGAAACATTTTGAACAATACCCAGCCCTAGATCTCTCTAAATATTTGATCAACAGACCCGGTCTTCTAACTGCTTATTTAAAACATGCCCCCTTGTAGATGAATACAGGCTGAGTGAGAAGAGGAAGCGTACCGGGGACATGTTCCAGAGCCTGAAGCTGGGGCCCATTCTGTCTAGTGGTACGTTGATGAGATTTAGTTTTTTCTTCCCATCACGCTCACTGCTATACAGTATATATCAGTCTGGCATTGCCAGATCTATCTCCACAGCGCTGCGGAGTAAGGTCTGGCTACACCACACATTACGGCTGCACAATATATATATATTTTTTTTATCGTCATTGCGATATCAACTGGCGTAATAAACACATCGCTAAAGACACTCAGAGATTTTTGTTTTGTGTTAGCTGAAAGAGAGTATCAGTAGAAAACTACACTTTAATGTGCAACTGGCATTCTTCTTCTAGTGGAGCCTTTTATGTTCAATTCAATGTTCAATTTGTTCCGTAAAAGAATATAATTATATATATATATATATATATATAATAATAATTTCCTTTCATTTGTTATAAATTCAGCGAGCAATTTGTTGTATTGTAGCAGAACACTGAAAGTAGCAGAAAGGCAGAACCGAAGACACTTTAATGTCTGTTTATTTATCATTTATTTATTTATTTATCAAGTAATATCATTATCGTGATATTCAACGTTATCGCATATTGCATATTTTCCTCATATGGAGCAGCCCTACCGAACATACATTCTAAGATAGGATAAAAAGAAATGCTCTGAGTTGTTTGCATTTCTTTAAACCAATCACAATGGTCTTGAGCGGCGCTAAGCTCTGGACGCAGCGACGGTCGCTCTGCAAATTCTCAGGAAGGAACTTGATTTGGTGGAACATTTGCAGCCCGATAAAAGAATACAATATTAAATGAAGTTAACTGTTGACACAATACAATAACGTGAGCTATTTAAATTAGCTGGTTAAATTACCAGTGTATCTCTGTGTGTAACATTACTTCAATCCCGTCAATCGGTCCGTAAATGTCCCAGTTAGAGAGGAAATAACATAACGTAACATAGGGCTGTGCAATTAATCACAATTTTAATCGCAATTGCGATTTTGGCTTCTAATGATTATAAAAAGGATTATTTTGTAAACTCTTATTTTGTTTTGTGTATTGAATGAAACAAAAGAAGTTCAATGGGAAAAGTATTAAGAAAATGTCACAGTTCAAGGTGTTCGCACCACGTTTTTTTTCAGTTTAGTGATTGTAACATCTTTCCAAAAGTCAATAAGTGTTTAATAATCGTCAATTCGGTATTGACCAATATAATTGCGATTATGATTTTTTTTCCCCATAATGGAGAAGCCCTACCGTAAGATTAAACATATTCTTTGTAACTCTTTACAACCATTCCCTGAAAGAACCAAGCAGGCCTGCCTTGTTGCACCATCCACATTTCCTTTCCTTTAAACCGAGTGTTGCAAGGCGAGGGACATCCAGCGATTATCCAGTGAATGAACTGTCGTTGATCCAGACTAATACCAAGGTAATAGGGATTTTGAGTTGCTATGTATTATAATCGTGTCTGTTTTGAATTTCAGTGTCCATTCCACAAGATAGACGGCACATAAGCCCGGCCAGGAGAACAGTTACAGCCAAGGCTCCGTCCCAAGGTGGTGAGTCTGTTTAAATACTCTTACATTTATATATATAGAGGGGAAGAAACAAAGCTTATTTTCCTATTATTATAATTAGTATTTTTTCATTTTTTAATAAACACAAATTTTCCAGTGTCTGCATAATGTAGAAAAGATACCTGGAAGTGCTGCGAATCGGGTTAAATACCAAGAAGTGAAAGAATGGGAGAGCAGAGTGTAATCAACTAATCTTATTTAAAATCAACCTTAAACTGATGATTTGTAGGAAGATTTCTGAATAAAGATTGTTACAAGATTTTCAGTAGCGTAACTCAATGTCTGTGTGTGTGTGTGTGTGTGTGTGTGTGTGTGTGTGTGTGTGTGTGTGTGTGTGTGTGTGTGTGTGTGTGTGTGTGCAGCAGCTGGGCTGCCCCCTGGTGCCAGTGGAGCAAAAGCCCAGCCTTCCTACTCCTATCAACCAGGCCAGCTCTTCTCAGTCCAGCCCAAGATGGACGCCTCCCAATCCAACTCTGCTGCAGCCTCAAACCAAACATGGAGGATCATGGAGAGCCTGAACCTGGGCTCCCAGCCCAAAGCCACTCCAGTGTCCAGCTTTTCACTGAGCCACGCAGCGCCCTCCTGCTCCTCTACCGCCACTCCCACCACCAACCAGGACTTCCTCACCGTCAACCTGTCAGACCTTCATGAATTCTTCCCCAACATGTCCTCGACCATGGGCCAGGAGCCTGCAGCTTCTCAGGGGAGCACGGCCTCCTCACAGCCCAGCAGCTCCTTCACCATGCACGGCTCTCAGTTCCGGGTGGACGCAGCGCTCGCGGACGACGATCTCCCAGAGTTCCCGAGCTTTTCCGAAGACAACCTAAGCATGGACGACTTTGAGGAACTTCTGAACCCCGCTCTCATGAGCGAGAGTGGAAACGGCAGCTCCATGTTGGCTCAAGCTTCGTGCCAACAGGCTGCCCCTCCCAGCTCTTCTACTGCGGCCCACAGCGCAGCATCCCAGAACACTTCTGACCCCGCCGGCATCCCAGGAAGCACCTGGATGAATTACCCCAACAGCATCGCCAACTTGCTCCAGAACGAGGGCATGATCGACATGACATCCAACAACAACAACCACCGGCCCGCCATGCTGGACGAGTATGATGAGTTGATGTCCGCTGACGAGGATCGTCTTATTTCCATTTTTAATAGTGGAGGCCAAGCTGGGTTCGTGTCAGGACACCCGACTTAAAGGTTATCCACGTTAATTTTTGTTTTGCTTTTACGGACTTATTTACATAGACAACTTGTATCTGCCCTTTTTACCTTCTGAACTAAAAGTCCTTTGTTGTTATAAAAGACAAAAAAAGGAAACGAGGTGAATATAATAGGGCTGTAAGAGACAGAATGTAGCAAAACTGCTCACTGAGGACATACTGGGGAAACAGCAGCAAAGACTCTTATGGAATTATATTAGACGGTTTTGCCAGGCCTTTAGATACAGTTTGACCGACAAATGATATAAAAGGCAGGATTGAACATATTTCGATTGTTTTTTTGTTTTTTTTTTGTCGCCCTTGTTAAACCCTTGTTTAGCATCAATTATTAACTTTGTTATATATACAGACAATCTGATCAGATTGCTGAAGACATCTGTTCTGTACAACATGTTAAAGCATGTTTTTTGTCATTTTAACATCTTTGGTAGCTCTGGTCAGTGTTATTGTCACTCTGAAATGTGTACGTTTGGTCTGCCTTTTGATTGTAAAAGTAAGCGGTAGGTGTTAATCAAGATGTGGAGGTAAGTCTATGCAAATGATGTCCGTTGTCCTTGTAATTACATATCCCCATGTATTACTTTGAAACTTATTTGAATGTGTTGTGAAGGTCAGCAGTAACTAACTTTGTTATGCAGGTTCCTTTTGTTGAGTCTCAACAAAATGTAGTAATGAACCAAATGAAGGTCTACATATAATTATCAAACAAGCAACATTTATAAGTACATGCTTATAGCAGAGAAGCTCACACTCGTGGAGCTGTATCAGATCTCGTTTTTGTGTAATTTCTTCTGGTCTCTAATCAGTTTTCCAATAGTTATTTTATATAATAATGGCTGCAGTTTAACTCAGATATTTCAGACTGGTAAGTCAACTTGCTTTACTCTGTAGTAACAGATGCTTTGAGATGAAAAGATGTTTTTATACTGGTATGATGTAAGCAGATTATGCTATATGCCTTTTTGCTGTAATAAATGATTCACTCTGTCAAAAAATTCCAAAACACTTTTCTTGTCAATAAAAACCACAACATATTAAGATAGGTCTTCAAAAGTTGATTTTATTTGACAACTCTTAGCGTGGTTCAGTACAAACCAAAAAAAAAAAAAAATAATGAAGCCAAACAAATTTATATTGTAAAAAAGAAAATCTTTGTTGGATGCAAATTTTTTTTTGTGCATACAAATCAAGGATTTCTTCAGCCACCCAGTCCATCAGGAACAGAACACCAAGAATACAAATACTCTTACGAATGCATTATAATTAATAAGAATAATAAAAAATAATGACAATAGTTCATGTCACATCATGAGAATACAAAACTGAAATGAGATTTAGTGCTTTTATGCCAAACGGAAGAACTCTGAAGTCAAATTCCAACCACTTAACTTTTAAAACCATTTTAGTCTTGTACACAACATGGCTCATGGGATCACCGCAGTGCCTCTTCATTTACCCGTTCTGCAAAACTACCCTCTTGTTCTGACAGGCTTAAGTTACTTCAAGATTGGTGACTTTGTTGGTGACGTGGGAACGCCGGGGCACAGACTCCAGGTCAAATTTGCTCTCATATATGGTTGGACCAAGGTTCCAGCGGTTGTTTCGGTAGATTCCCAGGTACGTGTACACGTCAGGCTTGTAGGTGAGAGGGCATTTGACCCCTGTGGCACGGATGATGGAGTCCAGCCTCAGAACATCGCTCTCGTCAGTGAAGTTCTGGTTGTAGGCACAGATGACCTGCCTGCCCTCTCCCTTTGGATTATGGGGACTGACTTTAACGGAGGAGATCTTGCCATCCAGGGCTGCTCTGGCAACACACTCCCAGGCGCGGTCTAACTTGAAACCAGAGTCCAAGTGCATCAGCCATTTGCCTGAGAGCACTCCGTGGTTCAGGGCCAGCTCCTTTACTGTCTGGAAGCTGACAGGCCGGCCGCTGGCCAACAGTTTCTCCCAGCTCTCCTGGAGACCCGTAACATCCCCAGTGCTGGGGCAGTGGTTCAGGCCCAGCACGGCGATCCAGCCCACAGGGCTAACGCCATTTTCCTCATCCCCAAATCTGTTCACTCGTGAGGGCCAGTTGCTCTCCAGCCAGGCATCAAACTCGGATCTGGGAGTTCTTCTCGAGTCAAACACAATCCAGGGGTCCATGTCTGCAGCCATGGCCTCGGCGGCGTAGGTCTCTGCATTAAAGGGGGTCTGCACCGCGCCTTCTGCAGGGGGCCCTTCCTCCTCCATGATGCTGTCAGTGTGAGGCTGTGGAACTCCCTGGAACTTATCCTGTTGAAAGAAGGAAGGAGTTCTGCTTTAACGTGTGTACAGGGTTTAACAATAAGGGATGGCCCAGGGCAGGTAAAACAATGGCAGGCAAATATAGGTAAATATAACAACCCACTTGCATGTTCAGGCATCATCATAACAAACATTTTTTTCCACAAAAAAAAAAACACCAAACAAACACAATTTGTATAGGGGCCAGTAAAAATGGACTTTGGGCAAGTAGAATTTGTACAAGTGGAAAAACCCCTTAACGTTGAACCCGGAGTGTATTTAAACCACAGGAGCAGCCTTTATGTTAGTTTGCATCGTCATTCCAAATTAAGGCAAAAGTGGCCAACTGGATTAGCTATTTGCGGATGTTTACTAACGTGCAAGCCACATCAGCGACGCTTGTTCAATACGTTTGTCTACCAACGACTCTTTTTACAAAAAGATAAAGTTGCTATCAATGTCGTTTGTTTGTGTACGTTACCGTTTACAGTTGGCATGTCACTAATTAACGCTAAACACGAAGAAAGCGTGCTTGCTTGGCTCCAGTTTAATTGTAGCTATCTTTCATTTTCGTCTTTTTCACACATTTGGAGACAGTTGTTCTTTACAGCCAGCTGTTGATCGCACCCACACCTGACGTTATAACAGGCATACTTTGCACATGGACAATAGGAATAATCGCAAATTGATCTCAAACTATTGACGTTGAGACTTAGCTACCTACCTGCAGATGTTGGGATTTCTTGTCCGGTGTTGATTTTTCGCACAGCCCGACGGACGGTTGTCCTTGCTTTGCTTCTCCTTCCTCTTCTGTGGGCTGAGAGGCGGATTACAACCGGTCTGAAGGTGCATATACCTCCACCTACTGTACAGGAGTGTTAACAACACATCTTACCCACCAAGCCCATTCATACCAACTATACCGGTGCTTAGAGCGGCCAAAACTCACTTGATGAATTTTCACAATGCACAATTCAACCGTATCAAACAGCGATATAACATACTCCATCCAAATGTCCGACAGCGTGACTGCAACGTTATTGCTTTGCGTCGCAATGCTAAATCACGTAACGTCACCTAGGAAATTAAACTTTTTCTTGTGATAAATTCGGCGCACTGAGTAAATTCCGGCTGTAGAACACGAGGTTCATTATTCATTTATTTATGTAGCTATAAGTTAACGTTTCTGTTTTTAATTACGTCCAACGATGCTCGTTCCTCGGGGTGTGTATCCGCAAACATACAAACAAGCACGCATTAATGATTGATTTGTTATCATTTTCTGTGGTTATAAAGTGCAATAGTCTTACAATTATTAAATCAAAATGAACGTCATTTTCACATTATATTTTTGTAACGTTACAAAGTTGCTCCAATGTGACGGCGCTGTGACCCTGCGGAACCAAGCGGACCCAAGCGGACCTGCTGCTGACAACGAGTGACGACATGCTAACGAGTTAGCAGGGTAGCTATCGCTATCTTGTGTGTGTGTGCGCGGTGGAGGTGATTTATACATGATATAGAATAATACTCTAGAAAATATTCTATTGTATTTTAGGTAAGCCATCCAAGTAACTAAATTATGCCCAGCAAAAAGAAGAAATACAACGCCAGATTCCCTCCGGTAAGTTTAAACTTCGCTGAGACTAGCAACGTTAGCAAGCTGGCTGATGGAAAGCTAGCTTGACTGGGATTCGGCCTGTTATGTAGCCGAGAGAGCTAACTTAACAAGCGCAAGCCTTTTACGTCTAACATGTAAATTACATGAGTAATAATATACCAACCTCGTTAGTTTACATTAATTGGCTAACTTACTTTGCATCCTAGTGTTTGCTATGGTACATTTAAAGCGTGCGAGGTAAGTTAGCTAGCTAGCTAGTTAGTTAGCTAGCTAAAAACAACGATAATTGGTGGACTCGCTAGCTAGCGAGTCCACCAATTATCGTTGTTTTTAGCATGCCAGGCTAAGGGAAGCTGGACGTTATAAATACAGCTAACCTGTTGTTTGTGGGTGCACATTTAGCGAACTTTTGAGGTTTTAACAGTGCACACACTATAGTAAATCCGATCAACAAACCAGAATTAATGGTTTTCTTAAAATGCATGCTATGGAATTCCTCTTATAGGTTCCTCCGACGATTCAAATATGTCTTGTAACTTCGACGTTATTGTATTTTGGTAACAAGTTAACTTGGTTAACGAGCGGTGGATTTTGATACACATAAAGCTATCTTGAGGTCTATTGTGTCAATGTATTTACACGAATTCTCACTGTCCACACATATACATACTAAAGCTTTTCTCCTTACAGGCAAGGATTAAGAAGATTATGCAGACAGATGAAGAAATAGGCAAAGTGGCTGCAGCAGTACCTGTTATTATTTGTATCCTTCCTGCCAAATATCTCCACTGTGCACAAGTTCCAAGGTTTCATCTGTCTGTGTTCTGAATGCACAGATTGATGTTGAATTTATCTAAATTGTACCACTCATTAAGTCAAGGGACCTCAAACTAATGGCCTGACTGAAAGCTGAAACAATTGCTTGATTCGATCAACAGAAATCAAGAATTTAGTTAGTTGTTGTTAAAATCAGCGAAACCTTTGCTGGTTCAGCCTTCTCCAATATGGAGATTGGCTGCTTTTGCTGAATGGGCATTTTGTTTGTTGACATTTTCTCGACTAATAATCAAAAAGTAATAACGGATGAATCAATAATAATAATAATACAAACATCATTAGTCAACCCAAGCCTGACTCTGTACAAGTTGTGGATTGGCACCAGGGGCGTAGCACAAAATTCTGGGCCCTGTAGAAAGGCATTTTCTATGGGCCCCTATGGGCAATCCACAGCTCTTCATTCTAGCATCTTTTTGGGCCCTCCTCACATGAGGGCCCTGGGTACTCAGTCCCCTTCCCTCCCCCAGTCCGACGCCCCTGATTGGCACTCTATCAGGTAGTATTTCAAATAAAGGACACAGACCTGCTGCATCATAATTTCCTTAGCCAAGACGTCAGCGAGAGCCCTGGAGCTGTTTTTGGAATCATTGCTTACAAAGGCCTGTCATGTCACCCAGTCTAGGAATGCAAAGACAATGACAACATCGCATCTGTAAGTTTTCTGTGTTTTTTTGTCTTGATAAGGAACCTGATCTATATGGCACTGTGTTGGAGTTGGACTTGTGTGGGGGGAGTCACACTCTGCTCCGCTCATTCTCACTGACATACCACGATGTAGATTCAAACAGCTGGAGAATAACAGGAAATCATATTAAAGTTGTAATTTGATTTTGGAATCATGTAGCTGGAAAAGTTATATATTTAGGTAAAGGCAGTTTAAAGCACCCTATCATACCGTATGGTATATTGTGGCGAGTACCCCTGTCAGTGTTAGTGTTACTTTCATAGTGATGCTGAGTGGATTCTCAGCACATGACCAAGGCCCTTGTATCTGAAAGTATTTCTGTCTGTAAATAAAACACAGGCCCCAGGAGAATCTTACTGTGTCACTCAGACAGACTCGCACAGATCCTGTATGTTGTTGAAATGACTATGTCATCCCTATGTATCGTTGACATTAGGTCACGCGTTTTTGCTCAGAATGCATGCAAGTCTGCAGAGAACGCAATGTACTGATTTTAATATTGTGTGTCCACAGAAAGCAGTGCATTGAGCTGGAGCAACAGTTTGATTTCTTAAAGGACCTGGTGGCAACGGTGCCGGACATGCAGGGCGAGGGGGAAGAGAACCACACTGAGGGGGGAGGAGAAAAAGTCCCACGCAGGTATGTCTTCTCTCTCACTCTCTCTCTCACACACACACACACACACACACACACACACACACACACACACACACACACACACCCCAACATGTTTGTATAGCACCATGACTGCAAAGAATTAAAGAGTCAACACTTTAATGTTGACTCTAGGAAACTCAGATCTGCAAGGTCCTGATCCACATAACGGCTAGTCCAGGATAACATGATGTGTATCACGCAGCTATGTTTGACTCTTTAATCTGGTTTATAGTTTGATTAGTCAATTCAACACTTAGTCATTTCTGATAAGTGCATGCACCCACACTATTATATGGAAGAAATTAATCACCCAACAGGACAACGGTCCTTATATGGACACAAGCAAGGTTAATTTTGCCTTTTCCAGGAACAGCTGCTACTGTAACTTTAAATAGACTAAAGGTGTGTGTGTGTGTGTGTGTGTGTGTGTGTGTGTGTGTGTGTGTGTGTGTGTGTGTGTGTGTGTGTGTGTGTGTGTGTGGAAACGGTAATAAGGATATATATCTCCTTAACTACAAAAACCGAGAGGGCACACTAATTATTGAGGATGGTAGAGAAGAAAACAGCAGTATTGACTGTCAGATCAAACTGGCACTGCAGCTAAATTGAAGCAGAGCGCTTGGCAGAGTGTATCGTATAAATTAAAGGAGTAAGATGACTTCTTTTCACTAGAGATTGTGGCTGATTCGATTGCGACTCAATTGAAAGTGTAAGCTCCTAATATTGAGACACGTAGTCCCAGCTATGGGAATGAGGCATGTGGAGTCGCATCTTTGAATATAAATGGCTTAAAGTAAACTCTACCAGCAGTATTGGACACATTATTCCCTGCATCAGAATTGTCTCTGTTTATCTAAATGCACGTAACGGTTTGTTCCTTTTTTGTTTCTCTCCCCCAGGGGTAGAAAACCAGGGTCTGGTCGCAAGAATGGGGGGGCTGGCTCCAAAGGCAAGGACAAGAAGTTGTCTGGCACAGAATCAGAGCAAGAGGTGGGAGTTTGTTTGCCTGTACAGGCAAATATCGATCTACAGTTCTAAAGAGTTGTATTTCCCTGAGCTCACAATGGGACATTTTGAGCCCAGAAAAATATTTTTTCATATTTTCTATTTTGAAAAGAAAATTATGATCACACAAACAATAGTCCATATCTACGACGTTCCACTTCCGGGATTGTTCAGGTGCCGCCGGAAATGCCGCTGGATGTCCCTCTTTTCGGCCAGATGTCCGACGTGTCCGTCACCTTCCGCTGTCTTTGTGTTGGCATTTTAAACTACGGTGGATTTAACTGCTCCTCAGATCTATCTCTGCAGGGTAAATCCAGACAGCTAGCTAGACTACAGGGTTTTTCCTGGCTCAGAATGGGCCTTTTGGGGGGGACACGTTAAGCAGGGGGGGTTTGGGGTTCCTTCCCCTGGAAATTTTGAGTGTAAAATACTTCAATTCCTGCATTCTGATACATTTTTAGGCACCAATTTATTGTAAAACGGCTATATTTATGGAAAGGAAATCACAACATTCTGGTGGCAGGTAACAATTCAAAATATAATGGAATATCATTATATTCAGTATTCCAGTGAGGGGGCTTGAACATGGGCCCGGATAGACTACACTTGACCCCAAAGCCCAGTTGTTTAATCAGTAGTTCTATGAACAGGGCTTATTGTCACTACCCACCCCCCCCCCCCCCCCCCCCCCACACACTCCCCACCCCCTACCCAGGGAGCACGTTTTGCTCCTAAGTTGAAAAATGTAGGATTGACTTACATAGGCTACTGCTTTTACTGCTTATTTGTACAATAATACAATCATGTTATGGATACAAAACATTATGAATGTTTTCTTCATTATATTGATCAGAACATGATCAGTAATGTTGAGCCTGCAGTGTAACGGACCACCACAGTTCATGCATACGTGTGAACCGTGGATTAATTGCAGAGTTTGACCTTCATAAAACTAAACACTACGTGAATGGGGCGCAGCAGAAAGACGGCGCGGAACGCCGCCGCTTGTTCAGGGTTTTCATGTGTACTCCCGTAGGCCTACTACACTTCGCAACAGGTGTTAAAACCAACTGTACCAAAACACCGAATTGGACTACTATTTAACACGACTACAAGGCATTTTTAACCGCTCATGGAACTGTCCCGTCAGCAGCGGCTTCTCGCTGCACAGCCGGCCCCTGAGAGCAGCATGATCACCGGGAGAGTCCGCTACAGCCTGAACTCTGCGGACATCCCGTTAGCGCTAGCTTCACAGCAGAGCGTTCAGTTCCATTCAAAAGGATGCAGTATAGCGGTCTTATCAGCACCAGCTGCATGTGTAAAATATATCAGCTGTGGATGAGAGGGAAGCTGGCTGCTGAAAATGTGACGTTTTGGCGCTGGCTAAAAACCTCTTTGGGGGGTGCCAAAACTTTCTCTATGCAGGAAAGTCCCTAGACTATCTGTCCAATCTGAGTTTTCTGTTGCACGACTAAAACAACCTTTGAACGTGCACATGTTCCACCAAAACAAGTTCCTTCCCGAGGTTATTTTCCAACGGCACCGGGGCTCCGTCCGGCATTTAGCGCCGCCCAGGACGATTGTGATTGGTTTAAAGAAATGGCGATAATCCAGAGCACGTTTTTCTCTCATGCCAGAATGCTGTGTGGAGTAGCCAGACCTTCCTCTGCAGCGCTGTGGAGGAAGGTCTGGCAAAGTGGTCACTACACAAAGAATAATCTAATTGGCCTCGCGGTTCTAAATGATTTGTGTGTGTTGGAGGTAAGAAGGCTTACTGGTGTGTCTCTTGTGATGGAAACAGGATGACTCTGAAGACAGCGAGACAGACGGGGACGAGGAGGACGGCTCTCAGTCAAGCACAAATCAGCAGGCTGCATCCAGGTTTCACAGGTATGGGCCCAGACCGGGTGTATTGAGATACTGTATATCCAGATTGTGTCCAGATTAGGGCTGCACGATATGGGGAAAATATGCGACAATGTTGTTGAATATCGCGATAACAATATTACTTGCGATTAATACACAGATATTAAAGTGTACTCATTTTTGCTGCTTTCAGTATTCTGCTGAAATACAAGAAATTACTTGTTGAATTTAAGACAAATGAAAGGAAATCATTTCCAACATTCTTTTATTGAACAAAATGAATATTGAATTGACTATGAAAGGCTCCACTAGAAAAGAATGAAAGTTGCATTTTGAAGTGCAGTTTTCTGCTGATATTTTCTTTCAATTAACACAAAGAATCTCGACATATTGATCGATAAATATTGTGCGGCCCTAGTCGAGATCCACTTAAGACCGTTCCCATTTCACAATGTGCGTCTCGAGTTGTTGTATTTGTCCTTTCAGGACGCATAGACAAGGGAGGGGGGGTTGCTTTGGTTTGCTTTGTTGCATGTAAATGTTGTCGTCGCCGTCCTGTGAAAACCACGTATCTCCAAAACCTCAACTTTGATTCAGCTGAGAAAAAAAAGCCCCATTTTCTGCTTTGTGACAATTAATTTTGCAGGTGGGCCAATTCATTTTTAAATGTTTCCATAACATGAGAGGTAGGAGCCCAGGAAAAAAAGAAAAGAACCACAAAATGTGTAGAAACCTGGTTTTCACTGGACAGTGGAACTAGGCAGCCCTTCAATAGAGCCAGGGACACATTTGACAGGGTTTCCACATTGTTAAGATCAATAATGAACTTCTCATGTAAGTATCATCCCCTATTCTCCAACGAACAGGAAAACCATTTTAATAAAGCATGAGACAGTTTGAATGAGCCCAGTTTACATTGTGAGGGAGATCAGTCTAAAACTCATGTTTCCCCTCCAGGTGCAAAAGAGTTTATATATCTATATTAAATATCCCAGCCGTAATCAGACCAGATTTCTTGTCCTTGATATATTCAACTTTGAACCACGCCAACTGCATGCCCTCATGCCCACAATGCTTCGTCATTAAGAACCAACGGCAAAACAAGTTTTCAAATCCATCACTAGTGCAGCCTGTGAGAGAATAGAAAACATGCAATTGCAAGGTTAATGCTAATAATGTGTTCCATTTGTACTCGGAAGTCAGATTTTCCGAGGTCAGAGTCGGAAACGCGCCCCCTGACCTCGAATTTTCTAAGATGACCAGAAGCTACTCGCCATACCAGACCAAGAACGGTTCTGTAGGCCAAACCTCTGAGTGGAGTGAAGCGAGGAACAGTGCATTTTATTGCTTATCCTCTCCACCTTCCATGTGTAAGACAAGGAATGTGTTATTTCTTCTTTTAAAATGTAAATAGTCTCACTTTATAGCAAATGGCAAATAATGCCAGATTTACACGATTAAGAAGTTGTTTGTAAATATGGCCAGTGGAAGCCCACTGCTCCTATTAAGAATTAAAAAAGCTGTGCCACCTGTTCAGATGGAGACATCTGGTGGATTACCTTACAGCCAAAAACAGGGAGAGGGAGCTGTTTTCCCTCTAGAAACAATGTTCTAACATTTTCTGTGTGCCAAATCCACCCTTCCTTTGCATTCTCAGCAGGTTTTAACTGGCAAAGGGGCAAAATATAATACATGCAAGAAATCATATCTATATTCTGTTGCATGGAGCAGCCTGTAAAAAACGAAAAACCATTTTGGATGGTGGTAACAGCTTTGTAAACAGTCGTAAAAAAAAATAACTGTTAGGTCCTTGAAAGTACATGTGTATGTCTATTTGTGATATTGGCAGTGACATTTTGATCAGTTTGACTGACATGCAGTTGCACAAATATTTCTGTTGGTATAAAATTAAATCTAGATCTTTTTTTTATATCTATAATTAATACTAATGGTAATAATAGCTTTATTTGTATAGCACCCGTTATACAAGAAATGCAGCACAAAGTGCTTCACGTTAAGGAAATTGCACGACATAGACAAAAAAACAGAAAGCCATAATCAATGTTTAATGGAAAAAATAAATAAAGGAAAGATGAATATAGAATTCATAACACGAGATGGAATGTCAAACCCAGTGAATAATAATGAAATAATATTTAATATAATCAGTGGTGGAGATTTGAATTACTAAGATGAAAACTCAGGACGTACTTTGCCTCGAGTGCACTCTCTACTACTCGGCACCCGGGTCTTGATAACGACCAAATGGGATTTTTCAGCTACCTCTAAACGTCTTCCCTATGGGTGCAACCTCATGCGTGGGTCTTATCTGTGTCGGCTGTACAATTAGCATGCAGGGTTTTCCCTACCATTATAGAGTGTAGGCGCAGCACCCAAGCCGTTCTGGGCAGCCCCTAAGCTGAATGAATGTAAAATCAATGTGAGCATCAAAACTCAACTACATTTAGTTCAGCTTAATTCAACTGCAACCAAGAAAATGATAGCTCAGCGCTGCCCCCACCCGCTTTGTATAAAACAGTGGTTGGCGTATTCTCTAGACATAGTTATGCTCGAGCTCTCTACAGCACGGTTAACAAAGCCAAGTCATCAACTATCAAGCTATGGAAAAGCACAGCAGCACAAATATCAGACCTAATGATCTCAGCGCCGCAAGAACTAGAGGAGAGCGATTAGGCAAGGTGTGGTTTCTGTTTGTTCGTTTGTTTATTTTGTTTCCTCGAGACCGCAGAGGGTGGGGGGGGGGTGGGAGAGGGTTTTTGTTCTTGTTCAATTTGTGCTTAAGTGTTCTGTGCACCATTTGCTACTACCTGTCACACGTTGTGGAATTTGTTTTGTATGTTTGCAGGTGCCAATAAAAAAGTTGATCACCAAAAAACCCAAACTTAACTACATTTGTGGACTTCTTTAGCAAGTTTAGTCTTTTAGCTTTTTGAATTATCTGCTCTAGCTTTTCCAATATTTGAGACAAAGATATGGTAATAATAATGGTTCAAAATGATGTATTATTATTTCTTTTTTTTAATTAAAAACGTCACATTGTCACATTTGTTACAAGGCTTGAGAGCTTTGAGCAACAGCGACGATTCAGTGATAAAGAAGTGATTTTGATTTGATTGACTCCTAACACCTGGTTTTACATCTCTGCCCGTACCCCCACAGCTCAAACGCGCCCCCCCAGTACATGCACATGGGCAGCATGGCTCCCGCACAGCCCCAGGGCGGCATGGCCTTCGCCCCCCACCCCTCCATGATTAGTGTCGTACCACCTCCCCCAGCCCCCGAGCCGCACCAAAACGAGGACGACGACGACGAAGATTATGACTCCTAGCTCCCTCCTCCTCCGCCACACACACACACACACATATTCAACATTATTTTCGGTTTCTTACGTTGTTGTCGCGGCAGCTGCTCTGAGCAGAGGAGGGAAAGACTCTTCAGCGCAGCCTTCTGACAGCAAAGCCCTCGGCAGCCGGCTGGAAGACACACCGCCGCAGGACACAGAAAACTGGTTGTATATTACATGTTTTTCTTTTTTTTTTTTTTTTTCTTTTTTTTTTTTTAAGGTTTTATTTTATTGTAGAGATCCAAGAAGGATGTTTTTTAAAAAGTCAGTCGTTCTATTTTGACTATTAAAAATGGCGGTCGTTGCTGTTTTTTTGCCATGAGCCCCCTTAGACAGGTTAGGTGTGGTTTGTGTTGCCTTGTAGCTTTTTCTTTTGGCACTTTTCTTTACTTCCTCGATCCTCTGTAGAAATTATGAAGTGAACCAATTAGTCACTCAGATGTTGGCTGTGGAAAAAATAATATTCTAAGTGGTAGTTAAAGCCTTATTATAGCCTTTGATGCTCATACACAGGCAAAAAAACAAAAACAAATGTTGAGCTCAGGGCAACAGAAAAGTATTTGGAAGGTGGTCAGCACTTGTGGAAGGGAAAGGAGGTCATTGTCTCACCCATGAAGTGTTCTATTACTATTTATCGATTGGCTATGAAATACTGCTGTTAAGATGTGAGCCCTACTTCCTGGCGTTGTCACAACTTGCTAGTCAGTCTAATTGTCAGGCTGTAACATAGAAGAAAGCAGGTGTATTTTTACCATAGGTTAGCTAACCACACACTTTTTTTGAATTACTTTCTATTTTTAATTCACGTTTTTATCAAGAGAACTATGAAAAAGTCAACCATATCAGCAGGTTAATGATACATTTTTTTTTGTTGTTTTTCACGCTGTCAGAGGTTAGGTGCTCTGGCAGCTGGACCTTGTAAATTATTATTTTTTTACGACCATTAAATTTCCCCTGAATTGCCAATCAGAAGTATACTGTGACTCTTGGACCATAACTTTGTTTTTAAAGTTGTTTATCTCCTTTGTCCTCTCTCGTTTTGATTCTGGCCACCCCTCCAATTTTGAGTAACTTTCTCCTTTATCTTTAACATCCCCCCCCTCCCCCTTTTAGATTGTTTTAAATGTATCAAATTAAAAACAGAGATGGGGCTCCCATTTATGTGTCAGTCTTAGTATGAAATGTTTCCAAATGGGCAGTTGAAGTTGACACTGTATTGTAAACTTTTAACATTCTTTTTATTTTGTATGGGTGAAATAAAGTTCATATTTCAATAAAAAAAAGCAACCCTTGTTTGGGTTTGTTATGTTTTCCATATCAGAGATGAACAGACTGAAATGCTATCCACATCAGTGTTCACCTTTAAGACAGTTCTTTGTTTACCAGCAGGAAGGACACGTGACTTGCGGCATCTATAAGCAAAATATTTGAAAGTTCTTCCCCCTTCATTTTTTAATTTCAAAGGTGTGGAACACATCCTTTTGTAGTCCTTTCTCGGTGCTGTGACCCTTGCATTTTTTGGTATCTTTACTTCCTGGGTTTGGCAATAGAAAAAAGTTTCCCATGGATGCATCTTGCGTTGATTTGCTGGCCAATGACTCATTCAACCTGAAAGACAAGGGCTGGTATTTATCCTCAACATTGCAGCCTCTTCCTGGCATTTAAATCAGATACAAGACGTACAAGACGGTACAGGTTTCACAGAGAGGCGATTGTTGATACCATCATACGCACTACTTTCAAAGTAGCCGGCACACTTGGCCCTGAGTCCAGCCCCTTTCCTCTTCCTCCTGCCTTCTTTATTTTTCAAACAGTCCATTTTGTCGTTTAAATGCAGCCGCCTCATCTACGCCCCCCCCCCCAGTCCCCTCCACCCTACCGACCAAGCAACCCTGAGCCGGGGCCGCAAAAACAACTGCATCCTTCCTGCACAAGCGTTGACTCAGCGGACTGTGTGTGTGTGTGTGTGTGAGAGAGGCAGTTGTAGGTGGTTGACTTTAGGAGGTTGGTGTCCAAACAAACGGCAGCCATGGGGCCGGGGAAGGAGGAAGGGTAGGGGCAGCCATCAAAGGGCTAACAGAAGGAAGCACACTGTTTCCACACAGCTGCCAGTGGGGCCAAAGGTGGCCCTCTGATTCCCATCCACTCCCATGAAGCTACTGACTTTAAAGCGCTCTGCACTTTTGGAAACCTGGAAAGAAAATGTGGCAAAAAGGAATTCCATGACCTATTTTAAATTGATCTTTTTTAGATTCTTTTTTGGGGGATTTTTCCCCTTTATTTCAGAGTGACAGTGGATAGATAGGAAAGGTTGGAGAGAGATGGGGGATGACACACAGCAAAGGGCAGCAGGTCGGACTCAAACCCGGGCCGCTGCAAAGGACTCAGCCTACGTGGGGCGCACGCTCTTACTGGGTGAGCTAGAGGCCGCCCCATTCCCTGACCTTTTGTCAAGAATAATAGCCTTTCATTCTATGGCTACTTGAAAAGCACATTACATTATTCAGTGTCTAAGATAAAGAAAGATCACTAAAGAAAAACTAGGTCTACAGCCATGCTGTAGCTAGGCTGTGCTTTGAGCTGAATGTTAGCATCAGCATCACTGTTTTAATTTAGTGTGTTGGCATTCTAGTGTTTGTCAATTAGCACTAAACGCAAAGTACAGCTGAGGCTGATGGGAATGTCAGTAGCTTTGCAGCTGTTTAGTCATAAACCAATGTATAATGTTTGACCTGTTGATGGTCCAAATTGAAACGTTAAAGGTGCCCTACCACATGTATTTCAATACTTTGTGGTAATGTCTGAAATTCTACCATGTTTGTTTATTTAGGATCCTCATTAGCTCCTGCATTGCAGGTGCTATTCTTCCTGAGGTCCTTACAACTCACTTGAAAACGTGGCAATGCAATACAAAATACAAAATTGTAAGACAAAAACTAAACATACAGTATAATTTCATGACACAACTCATATAAAATACACACATAAGACAAGGACAGACACAGACAGCTCCACCAGTGCAGTCATCGGGCATTCCTCACATTTAGGTTGAACACATTTTTAAGACAGGTATATACTATCATCACATAACTTCTCTTTCATCCTCTCAGGACACATCTCACAATTTAACAAAAACACATACATTGTTACAAATATTGTTAAACCTCAACCAATGTTGACCAATGGACTCTAACATTTTTTGTGGAAAAAATGCCTTGGTTACCTTGTTTCAAGCCATTCTAGCGCTATAGAAAGCCTGTAGGAAGATTTGTGCCAGTTCTCATTAATATTCAATGAGCTGAGCTGCTTGACTCTGATTGGCTAACAGCTAGCCAATGAGCATCAGCATCCTTTACCCAGCACAACTGGGCGAGCTCATGAATAGTAATGAGCTCAGGCAACATGATGTCAGACTGACCAGCTTTTGTAATTGGCCTGATTTCTCCTCTTATTTCTTTTCAGTAGCTAGAGCTGACAGAGAAGGTAGCAGTTCATTTCACATTCACCACATAACACAAACACATACGGACCGTACAGATTTAAAAAAAAACAAGTAAAAACGGTTTTGTGTGGCAGGGCACCTTCGAGGGATCACTGAAGTCCTCACAATTCATCCTGCGGCGGACTTTAATGTGTTAACCAGATTTTGTGGCAATCCGTCCAATCGAGTTGAGATATTTTAGTGTGGACCACGGTGGTAGATTTATGGGCCGTCGTTCCTAAAGCCACACTAAAAACTAAAGGCAGCTTCACCACACTTTGAATTGACCCTCGGTACAATATACAGATTAGATAGATAGATTAGATTAGACTTTATTGTCACAACCAGTACCAGTACAACGACAACCAGTACAACGAAATGCATAATAATACAGTGTAAAAGCAATATTAAAGATCACATATTAGGCTCATTTTAAGGTTAATACTTTTATTTCAGGAGTATCCTTGAACATGTTTACATGCTTTAATGTTCAAAAACACTTGTTTTTTTCTCCTAGTGACCGTTGCAGTAGCACCTACATTTAGCCTCTGTCTGAAACGCTCCGTTTTAGCGCCTTTCTCTCTAAGACCCCCATCAGGAAAATCCCTGGCTGTTCTGATTGGTCAGTGTTTTTGCTCTTCCCCACATGCTCTGTCGGCACCATTGCAGCCAGGGAACCACTGTAATTGAGTTTAGCTACACTTCAACTGTATAAGTAATCAAAGTAATACAATAAAAAAAAAAACCACTCATAAACTAAACAACTTACACCCACAAACATCTGGCTTTTGTCTTTAGTGGGAAAGGTTACAATCTGTTGACTGTTTGTAAAAAAACAAAAAAAACACCTACAGTGCCCAGCTGTTTCACATAATGACTGAGCCGTTCTTTTAGAAATGATGAATGTTTTTAAAGATTTACATCTTCAGTAGAAATGCTTTTAAGATCAAGATAGATTTGGAAATAAAAATAAATGTGGGTATCAGTTAGCCCATTGGCCTCGTTTGCTCAAGCTTATGATCAGCGTGCCACGTTTCTGTTGGAACATGAGTGGCTTTTGTTTAAAATCATCTTTTACTTAAGAAGGATTCGGCTGGTATGGAAGCCCATTTGCACCAAGAAAAGAGAAAAATAAACAAAAGTTATGCATGATAAAAAAAATAAATGCACATGGTCAAGGGTGTAACTTTGGGTTAAATCTCCACCTATCTAGCTAATGTCTAATGTTTGTTTCAACTTTAGGGGGGACAAATTATTACCGGGGTGTCTGGGTCGTCCCCCAGCATCAAACGCTGCATTTTCTTGCATTCTGGTGATTTTTTCTGCAGCAATTTGTGCCTTTTCTGCATGCAAATGTCTTTATTCATATACATATTATTATAATTTAATTATTTAATCTGCTGTGTTGACGACACCCATCCACCCTGTAAATTATGCCTATGCGTATGGTACATCCACATTTTTTTCTTAGCCTACTTAATCCAAATTATGAAATACTCCGTCAATAATGAGTCAAAACATGGACTAACCATCTCATAATTTTGACTTACTATGAGTACTGTGTGCTTTTTTTATCTTCATGCTTTATTTCTCACCGATTGTTTCCTTTTCCTGGTGGAAATGGGCTTCCATAGGCTGCAGTATTGGCTATACTAAGTCATATCAGTAGAGGACAAATTTCTGAGCTTTTCATTACAGATTAGCAATAGATTGTATATTTGTATTATGAGAACCTGCAGAACTACTCTTCTGAACTAGTGATTTCACAATAGAAATATGATTCTCAAAGTGGAATTGTTCTCCTTGAAATTAAACTTTTAAATGAGCTTCATTTGACTTTATCTTAAGTACATCTGTATGCAGTAAATCCAACTCCACTTCAGTGAAATTTCAGCAACAGCTCTTCCACCTCACTCAGGTAAGTAGCCCATCAAACTGCACAAAGAACATTAAACCAGCCATTTGCCAAAGGCTTTTAAATGTGTTGCTGGAGGAGAGACTTGAAACTCCTTTTTTGTTCAAAGTAACACCAGACAAAAGAAAAGCCTTCTCCTCACAGGAACCTAACAGCAGCACTTTATCATTCTTTCCTTGACTATGGGGACATTTTTTAATGAATACTGTCCTTGAGTATTTGGACCGAATGTCACTAAAGCATAATAGGCCTATCACAACTGATTCAACAGGAACTGTAGTTGTAATATGTCTTTCTTTTTGCTAGCACTGCCATAGGCCTGCTCTTTTTTTCATGCAGACTTTTACTTAGATCATTTTTTGGGCCTATTGGCCTGTAATTGATAGGACAATTGTAGACAGGAAAGAGGGAAGAGAGAGGGGAAAGACATGCAGCAAAGGGCAGCAGGTCGGAATCGAACCCTTGGCCGCTGCAGTAAGGACTGGGCCTTGGTCAAAGGGGTCAGCCCTATGTTCCCACAGCCCAATGGTCCCACATTTCTCAGAATTTTTGCTTTCACTGAAAATTAGGCCCTATGTTCCCACAGCCCTATGTTAGGGTTAGGGTTACATTCCATCTGTAGGCCATTGCTACTGATAATAGGCTGGGTGTAATTGGCTACCAAATTGGGAGAAAGGGGGATAAAATCAAATTTATGAAAAAGGAAATGTGGGAACATAGGGCCTAAGTTTGAAAAAAATCTTAGAAATGTGGGAACATAGGGCCTAATTTGGGGGAAAAAATCTTATAAATGTGGGAACTATGGGAACATAGGGCCTAATTTTGAAAAAAAATCTTATAAATGTGGGAACATAGGGCCTAATTTTGAAAAGAAATCTTATAAATGTGGGAACATAGGGCCTAATTTTGAAAATAAATCTTAGAAATGTGGGAACATAGGGCCTAATTTTGGGAAAAAAATCTTATAAATGTGGGAAATGTGGGAACATAGGGCCTAATTTTGAAAATAAATCTTATAAATGTGGGAACATAGGGCCTAATTTTTTGGGGGGGAAATCTTATAACTGTGGGAACATAGGGCTTAATTTTAAAAAAAAATCTTAGAAATGTGGGAACTGTGGGAACATATGGCCTAATTTTGAAATAAATCTTAGAAATGTGGGAACATAGGGCCTAATTTTGAAATAAATCTTAGAAATGTGGGAACATATGGCTGTGGGAACATAGACACGCTCCCGGTTCAAACATGTCCTAATTTACATTCCATTTGGGTCCCAAACGTGTGCTTTCGGTCCCAACTTTTATTTTGACAGTCACAACCGGATATGTCACGACGTGTTGCGTGGAGCTTGACCGTGGGCCTGTCATCTGACTCTTTTCCTGTTGGGAGAGAAAAAGTTGTGAAGCCCCACCCTCTCTCTCTACTGACTGCAAGCACAGACGTAGAAGTGGTTCGAGGTCCGGACGAGTGAACACTGACTGACCGAGGAAGAGGAATATGAGAAGAAGTTATGATGGAGTTATTGCGCTGTTTAGGATACCGACTGTAACCACGAGACCACCCAGCTGGACCAGGCGACGCGCTGAACTCCCCCATTAGGAACTAACGGGATTTGTTTTTGCTGCGTGTTTCTCTCTGGAAAGTAAAGTCAAGCAGGGTTGGATAGCTCTTCCTGTTACAAAGTCGGCGGTTCCTACGGGGTTTTTATGTTGTGATAAAGCTCGGCTCATTGTGTGCTTCTGATAACACCGTAAGTATGGATACTCTCGCTCAAAGGGATGCTGGGTTTCCTGCGGGAGCGCCGCAAAGTTGCGGTCAGACGCCGTTATTTTTTTTGATTTAGGTTTACTAATGCGAACTGCTTAGCCCTGAAAACTTGTCGTAAAACACTGGTTGGCTGGACTGAATGCTCCTTTCCTGCTATTCTTCTCCGCTTAGCAGCGCTTCCTGCTTGTGGTGGCCACTGCACTTAATGGCTAAAAATACATTTAAAAAAACCCTCCAAATGGACAGCTGAATGGAGGCTAGTGGCGACGGTCATTTGGAATACTGACATTTTACACAACAAGCTTTTATTTGTGTCCTTACGCTTTTTAGTTTTTCAAAATCAGAACTCAACAGGTGGCAGTTTTGGATGAGTGAAGGGAAGAGCTCATTTACCCACGATGAGGTGATCCAAGAGCCTCTTTAAATACGTGCTCAGACCATGTTGGGAGACCACACATCACTGGAACAGAGAGACATTCCGTTTTCCACAGCGCTGCCTGTCTGAGCTGTGAGCCCCTTCTCATCATCACACAAAATCAATCTCTCAACTGATTCTGTATTTTCAAAGTGGAGAGCTTTGCATGTGATGTCCAGACGAATGAAAGACACTTACCATTCAGTTATATTTGAATCCTCTCCTGCAGCCCGCTTGTTGGTCAAGCTCTTGAACACATTTCACTGGTCCCTGATGAACCAACAAGAAAGACAGGAAAGGGAGCGAGGCGCGATAAAGTACTCCTTTGTACTTTATTTTCAAACCCTTTGGGTGCAAAATCAGATCCAGTCTAAACATCTGCTTGAGGCTCCATGGAGCCACTGAAGAACATATTCAGTCGTGGCCCACTGTCCAACTGGAAAAACTTGGATCAATCACAGAAAGGGAACTTCACCAACCCTGTGTGGACAGCCTTATTCGACTATGAGGCGTCCTGTAAAGATGAGCTCACCTTGCGTAAGGGGGACCTGGTGGAAGTCCTGTCTCTGGACTCTGAGATATCCGGGGATGAGGGCTGGTGGGCAGGTAAAGTCAACAACAAGGTGGGCATCTTCCCATCCAACTACGGCTCCTTCAAGCCAAATGGATATGGCAAGCTTCCGGGCAGCGCCGTTGTCGCCGAGCTCAACCCGGCCGTGGTGGGCGAGTTTGAACCCGACGTGCTGGATTTCCGGGAGCTGAAGCTGGAGGAGGTCATCGGGGTGGGGGGCTTTGGGAAGGTGTACCGCGGGACATGGCGAGGCCTTCTGGTGGCCGTGAAGGCCGCCCGGCAAGACCCTGACGAGGATATCAGCGTGACGGCGCAGAACGTCAGGCAGGAGGCGCGTTTGTTCGCCATGCTCACTCACCCGAACATCATCGCCCTGAAGGGCGTCTGCCTGCAGGAACCCAACCTGTGCCTCATCATGGAGTACGCCTCGGGTGGTGCGCTGAGCCGGGCACTGGCGGGGCGTCGCATTCCTCCACACGTCCTGGTCAACTGGGCCGTGCAGATAGCCAGAGGGATGTTGTACCTGCACAGCGAGGCCATCGTCCCCGTCATCCATCGGGATCTCAAGTCCAACAACAGTAAGTCCTTCAATACCAGTAGTAGCCTACCCACTCGAAAATCATATGTATCATCATTTTTAGTTTTTTTTAAAGGTGCTCTAAGTGATGTTGGGTGATGTCACTTCTTGTTGACGTTCAAAGTATTGTCAAACAAAACCAGGATAGCTCGGTTTTCTAACCCCCCAACCGCACCCCCAAATCCTTCTTGTCAGTGGTTGGCCTGAACCTGGAAGACTGTTTATTTTTCGTGGTGCAGGTTGGCGCAGTTTGTTTTTGTTGCTGTTTGTTGTCTACAGAGGCTGCTTTTTTTTTTTTACAGTGTGTCCAGGGGACAGGCAGCTCGCAGATAGTGAGATGTTTGCTGTACGTGACAAAAACTGTTGTAGCCTAAAAAACGTGTCACATCGCTTAGAGCACCTTTAATATAGATTTTATTTATCTGTTGTTTTTTTTTTACCAATGATTCACCTAAATATTTTTCTGTTTGTACAGTAACTCTGACTGCGACTACATCATGTCTGTTTTCTACACAAAAGCAGAAAGTGCAGAAAATATTTATATTTTTATACTTCATGGAAAACTAGTTTTTATAAATGTATCATGATATATTGTCTCTAGAAGTGTATTATTAAACTTTTGTTTTTGTTAAAGGAGGAAAAGAAATTCTCAATACCATCGAATCTCTATACTTCTAGAATCGCAATAAATGAAAATCGCAACACAAATCCAATCGGGACAAAAGCATATCGTCCAAGCACTAATTCTGTCTGTGTTAGATTGATGAGAATAAAGAACCCAGGCGTATTTACTGGGACTTCTGTGTGGCAGCACGCTCCATGGCAATGGTGAAACATGGTTTCAAAGCTGCAAAAAGGCTTTTCTTAGTGTATACAACAAGGCCACATCTAGAACAAAGGCAGCCTTTTAACTCCTCAACATACTGGGCCTGTGCTCCAGTAGAATTATTAACTCAAACATGGCATTATAGTCTGGGAAATTGAATGATCTCTCTACGTTTTGCCACACAGTCCAAGTCATTACCTTTGGGTAATCTATCAGTTTGAGTTCACGATCATGACAAAGCATTAAAAGGTAAGATTAGTGGTACAACAACACATCTTTTTGGGATGGTATGTCACTCTAAAATGGAGGCCAAAGGCTACAGATATGCAAATATGAGTTGATAGGACAATGTCGTGCTTTGCTAGCAAAGGTGAGGAATTCAAGAGGAGGCTTTCCGCCTCAGCACCGTCACAACTTACACTTTGGACTTTGATGCTGTCCGGGGGCAGCTGGGAAACGTCTTGCGTCAGTGTTCTGGGCCCTTGCGGCAGACACGTACGCATTGAACCTTGTCATTAAAGATACGCTGCAGAGAGATGTATCGCTGATAAAGCTTTCTGTCACCTCTAACAGTAATTTTAGCCAACCGAAACACAGAGCCACCTGAATTTTGCAGCAGCCGTCCCTCTTATTATCATTCTTCAGCTCTGTGGCTGGATCTGTTGCGGTCCAACGAGTTTTTAACCATCCTCCGCTCATCCTTTTCTGTTCCTGCAGATCCTGATTGCTATTGTACACCAAAATAGAACGAGATTATGCTTCCTCCTTAACTGGAAACGAGTGACACCGCAAAACATTCAGAACTGTAGTTTCTGAGAACGTTACCTTTTGTTAGGAGCATTAGAAGATGAACTCCTTTTTGATTCCCGCTTTGGTCAAAGCAAAAGATTTATATTCAGCACAGCACTTTTCTCTTTTTCTTTCAGCATTACCATCCTTTTTCACTTTCGAACGAGCACTAACTGCTTCTGTCAGTCTTGCTCATTGACCGTCGGCCATTCCTCTTCCCTTTTTCTCTTCAGCATCTGCTCACGCTTTGTCTCACCCGTCGTTGATATTCACTCTTGGGTCATGTTCTTTCCTGGTAAGAAAAAGTATCCTGTAGCGCAAAAAGAAAGTTGAGTTATGTCAATATAGTGTTTGTATATGAGGCAGGCCAACGCAAACACAAGCGCTCTCTGTGTGTCTGCCGGGAGATCGTATCGCTCTCCTGCCGCTTGCTTTTTTAAATTCTTCTCTGAATCTTTGTCCCCTGGCCTGCCCCTACATGTCTCCATACGGCCATAACCTTGTTGTGCCATTGAGCAATATCCTGTCCTGGTGGTGGTTGGTTGGTTGGGGGGGGGGGTTACCTGCTGACAGGTTTAACACACAGAGCATGTCAACATAAGAGCTTTTGAAAGGAAAGATGCACTATAAAATACTGTTTAAAAAAACCCGGTGATGGGGCAGTTAGGCTGACGCATTAACGGTTAATCTCGGACTGTGGTGTCAGTTCCTCAGAAAAATGGTGCAAGTTCTTCTTTCAAGAGGTGGCATTTATACTTGTGGTGTAACAGACCATAGTTAGATCCGCGGGCCTTACGGATCATAACTCACGATTCGGAATGCATGTGAACCGCGGCTTAATTGCAAAGTATAACCATAATTAATAGTGTGAAATCCATTTGTACTCTTTAAACCGTGGTCCGAACCGTGACTTTTTAGGATCCGTTGCACCCCTAACCAGAGCTGGGCGATATGGAGAAAATCAAATACCACGGTATTTTTGACAAATAAATCAAATACATCAATGTCGATATTGTAGGGTTGACTATTGGTGCTTTCACAAAATATTTACACACTGATAGTTTTGATAAATAATCATCAGTAATGTAGATATATAATGACTAAGTGGGTAAAGGCAATTAAAACAGCTAGAACAGTCTGTAAGTTCAGAAAGTATATCACTTTACTGTAATGCAGCCTTTAAAACACTTGTGTCCTATCACGATATTCAAAATCTAAGACGATATCTAGCCTCATATATCGATATCGACATCGATATATGGGCGCCAGGGTAGCTCATCTGGTAGAGCGCTCTCCCCATGTACAGAGGCTTGGTCTTTGCGGCGGCGGCCACGGGTTCAATTCTGACCTGCGGCCCCTTGCTTCATGTCATTTACCCTGGCCTCTCTCTCCCCTTCCTGTCAAATAAAAGCCTAAAAATGCCTTTTCCAATTGTAGCCTAAAGTGGACCAGAATGCAATGGGGCAAAAATATGTGTTCATTATTAGAAAAGTAGAAACTACTGATAGTATAAGAAGGAGGTTGAGAGAAATAGAATTCCCCCAAAACAAATAACTCCTTTATGATAATATCTGCTAAAAGATCTCTCTTTTACCATCACATCAGCCTAACCTTAACACCAGCTGAAGAAAAGGACCACTAGCACTCATTGTTACATTTAAATGAAGATTCCCTTTTTGGCCCGCTGTTACAGTGATGGATCGAGGTGAATAGTCATTAACCCTGAAGGGCTTGTAAACAAGAGCTAAAAGAAGTATCTAATGACCAGCGGGTCGCTTTGGCGTGTTTGGAAGATGCTAATGAAACCGGATCGTTGAAGAAAGTGCATGGTTGGGGCGCTTGGGTCGAAGCCAGAGGCCGTAACTGGAATTCCACTGAAAGTAAATACAGAACAGAGAGCAGAGGAGCCTCTTGCTCTCATTGTGCCCATATATCTAGGGATGAGAGTTTGGGGACTTTTCACATCTTATGCACTAAGTCTGTTTTTACTGTAGCAGACTAGGGTTTTCAACATGGTGGTTTTAGGGATTTGCCACTCTAAAGCCATACAGTTCTGCAGGAAACACTGAATCTTTTTTATTTCCATTGAAATAAAAATTGCAACATGCTCAGAATGCTGCTGGTTTTTTATCATTTTGTTTTCACCCTCATTGGCTAACACAGACTGACAGCCAGTGGTTGCAGTTCAAAGCCTCAGACTGAAAACCGCGACCCACATTAGATTTCAAGCGAATGGCTTCTTCTTATCTACAAGCATCGGAACATGTTTTGTGAAACACCTTGGCACGCTGAACAAGCTACCAAAGAAAGATCAGGGAGAACTGCACTGCTAACCTCAGTTTACAGGTTAGATAATGAATTACCTTGTCAGCTGTGGCACAATAAACAGATTAAAAACCAACTATATACAATTTTAATTAATCCAATTTCCGGTGGATTTAAAAGCAGCAATAGTTTTTCTTTTTTGGCCACTATGGGGGCAGCGGAACGACATGTAAACATTGACATATCACCTTACAAAGTTATTATGGCTAACATTTTAGCAATCACTTGCTTATTTACACATCCAGCAGATTAGCAACATTAGTATTCATTTTGGAGTCACATTTCTGCTCACTTGGCAAATAAAGGCCAATATTGTAATGCATTCACTCTCCTTTTAGCTGTGGTTTGCTCTCCACCAACTCCAGGCAAAGATGTCTGGCTCTTGAGCAGCTAAATGCTCCACTGTGTTCAGCAGCTAGTTGCTAACTTTGTCTGTCTGTAGTGTTTGGTCCGTTGTTTATATCAGAATTATTATTAGTGCTGCTTTAAAGATCCCAGATGGTCATTTTCAGGTTCGTACTGGTATTTTGTGTTTCTACTAGAACATTTTTACATGCTTTAATTTTTAAGAACACATCATTTTTTCCTCATACTGTCTGTCTGACTATACCTGTATTAGCCGTTACATTCAATTGCCAAATGAGTTGACACAAAGCTAATTAAGACTTTCAACTCTATATTCTCATGACCGAAAGAACGAGAGCCAGGGTAAAAGTGGCCAAATGAGATATTTTTTATATATATATATATATATATATATATATATATATATATATAGTTGTGACAACACAACTGTACAGAAGGCCTGACGGCTCGTTTAAAGACACAGTTTCTGAATTCTGGGCTGTGTGCATTTCTCTGTGGATTGAACATTTTGATACAGCACCACAATCTGCTTTATAATAAAAAAAGACATGGAAATCTCACTCTTTTACAATATGGGTCCTTTAAGTTTTCTGTAACTGATATATGAACATATCTTCTTGTTGCAGCTACAGTGAAAATAACCCTTCCTATCAGTAGCCCTCAGAAGCTCATTCAGTCTAACTGCCGTCCTTGTACTGTCAGTTATCTGCACAAAGCCCTCATAGATGCAAAAACAGCTATAGGCATCACCACACGCCATAAAACTGTGCAGAGGCTGTAGTTAGAACTGGTGGGGAAAGTGCCAAGCTAAGCACTTGCTGGGCTGGAACTCACAGGCCTTTTTTTCAGGAAGAAGCCACAGTTAGATCTTGGATCAACATGTCTCTTTTTTTTCTTTTTCTTTTTTTCACGATTGGACAAACATCTGATACATCCCTCTACCAGCATGTTTTCAATCAGGGCCCCCAGTGCTCCACACTGCAGCACACTCAAAACATCCTGTGTGTGTGTGTGTGTGTGTGTGTGTGTGTGTGTGTGTGTGTGTGTGTGTGTGTGTGTGTGTGTGTGTGTGTGTGTGTGTGTGTGTGTGTGTGTGTGTGTGTGTGTGTGTGTGTGTGCTCAGCTGGAGGAATTATGGGGAAAATTGAGACTTTTTAGGTATTTTGTGAAGGGAATGAGGGGGATTTTAAATGTGATAATGTCTGAACATGGACCTGTATTTTGTTAAGGCAGCCGTATAACCATTTAGTGTGTAGTTTAGTTTATAAGTGAGCCAATAACAAAGTTCAGCTGGCCCTGAGAGAAAGAACACGATGTAAATCCTATCTACAGAAGGATATTTAGAGGTTAACATGGTCAGTAAGGCTAGACATTTGCTGTCAATTTGCAAGTTAAATATTTTATTGGCTGCTACATGTACTTCACCTCAGCACTGTATGTGTGAGAAGGCAATATATACAGTACAGGGTTTTCCCTACCATTATAAGGCTTAGGTGCAGCAACCAAGCCGTTTTGGGCAACACCTAAAAGCCTTTTTAGGGTTGTGTGTCAACCCCAGACCCCTCTGCGGCTACCCCGGACCCTACGCCGTAGCCTGACGTGCACCTCTCAAAAAATGTAACTACGTGCATCGCTGCAACGTGTCTCAGTAGCGTTGCATTTCCCCCGACTCATTTCCTGGTTCTCCTTCTCCATAAACAACATGAAATCAAGGAGGGGGTTAACTCTTCCTGCTCCAGGTTTCCCACCGTGGTCAGAAAGAACAGAGGAGACACTTTGTTTCTCTCATTATGACTCTAGAGTCGCTACTCGCTCCAAAGCCAATCGCCGTCACTCTCTCACTTCTCCCTCGCTCTATCACCCACTCCCCACACACACACACACACGCCGGCTCGACGCACACACCAGCGCACAAGTATAAACATCAGGCCACTTACGTAGGCTACGGCGAAAGCTCTGCGTGGAGCCTCCGCACAACCATAAAAAGGCCTTCAGTCGAATAAATGTAACCAAAATACTTTTCTCACATCTAATGATTGTAGTTGTTCCCCAGTAGGCTTCTTTAACAAGTTTTGTCTTTAAGCTTTTTAAATGTTAATATTTATTATCAGCTCCGGTATTTCCACCGTTTTAGACACATATGGTAATAATGGTCCAAAATGATGTGACATTTTAAAAAATGTAATATGTTCTTGAGAGAGGACCCCTAAATCCCTTGCCAAATAAGTGCAGCTAAATTGTTCCACAAACCTCGGGAAAACTGTAGTATACAATACATATACAGTCTGTGTGTCAGACACCGGGCATTCGTCTCAGTCAGCACCTATGGATACAGTAACTACCACCATTACTCATTAGTGGATGACAATACCTCCCTTGTTTGGGAAAAAAACATCTGTCCTTGGGTCAGCCTTTGTGTCATCATGCACCTGTATATATTAAGATTGATTACATGTTCATGACACATGAGGAAGTTATGATCCAAAAAGGCATTGTTCTTCTTGATGATGTACAGCATGCATAACTGAATGGAGGTTGTTTGTAAGGATACTTGTTTATACGATTATTGTGTAGAAAGTGGTACCGTGATTTCACTGTTCTCTATCACTAGAACATCTGGCCACACATGTTGACTTGGCTGTAATGGTTTTAATTAAATAGAAGAAATGGGCAGTTGGCATGCAAATAAATAGATACTATGGCTGGAATAAATACAAGGGAGAAGTTTACAAAATCAATACTTTGACAACGGAAAATGCAAGGAAAAAGACGATTCAGCTATGCTGCTTGATTGACGCAAGTGATCTCTGGGAAATGCAGTGAACCAGCAGTGAACACCAAAGAAAGACACAAAATAAAAATAAAAATGAGGAACTAGTGCACTGTGATATAAAAAGTCCCGTCAGAGTCGTGAGATATTTCAGTGGCATACAGTGAATACATTATACACTATAAGCTACACCATGGCACATTTTGTTCTAGACTCTGAAACGAATTACCCACTAATGCCATGTTTCCACTGTATGGTACGACTCTGCTCGACTTAACTCACTTTTTTAGTACCAATGCTTCTCTTTCTGACCATTACCGCCTGCTCCCGCAGCTTGTGTGTTGGCTCCCGCCCGCGTAGCAAACATTGGATTGATTTTTAATAGATTGACCATTGATTTTGAGTCTTCTCCTGTCCAGCAGAGAAGCTATTTTACTGTGTAGTATAAGATATGATATTAAAAACCGCCTGCTCCTGCGAGATTTGTGTTGGGACCTGCAGTCCTCTAGTCTGTGGTGTTTTAACTCCACCTTTTATCATCACCAGGTACTATCCACAACTTTTGCTAAAGAAGAAGTCGAGCCGTACCATACATTAGGTCAGCACATACGGGTACACGCGCGCCCCCTTTCAGGGATAGAAAACAGAAGATCCCGTAGAAGTCAGTGCAATTTCACGTGTGTTTGGATCCTAGTTTTGACAAATGAGTTATTTCTTGTTAAACAAACGTTTGTTTTATACACGTCTAATGTTTAATGCGGGATTGTTTTCCCGTATCTCCCGTATTTTCGTATTGCTGGCCTAACGTATGCAGTGGAGAAACGGCACGTTTGTGCTTTCAAACTTTACTGAATTACTCAACTAGCTTACCACTTTTGCCACAATGAATTTTTTGGGGGCATTGTTAGGCCTTTATCGTCAGCTTAGACTTGAAAGGGTAGAGAGAAGGGGGATGACGTGCAACAAAGGGCCGCAGGTCAGAACCGAACCCACGGCCACTGCGGCAAGGACTGAGCCTCTGCATATGGGCGTGTGCTCTACCAGGTGAGCTGCCCAGGCGCCCCACTTTTGCCACAATGAAGAGCAAATGTATGCATGAGTTAGTATTTTTATTCAGCAGGAGACGTAGCCTCAAATGTCAAGCGTAACAGAAAATGCAGCGCCGTGAAGTTACCCAGCCATAAACACGGCTGCACATTGAGCGGCGGTTTGCTGATTGGCATATCCAAGGGGTGTCTGGGGTGTCCCGGCAGGGAGAGGAAAGGGGTCACCAGGGGTAGAGCTCAGCTGCATTGCTGCTGGCTGAGAGTGAGTGTCATTGGGTGATAAGGCAGACTTGCTGTGTGCAGTTTAGCCGGCTGCCAGGCTACGTCCTTTCCCTACTGTCTGTGTTCTTTAGTTTGGAGAAGACAGACGGGCAGAATCCGGAAGCAGCAGATTAGATCAGGAGATTTAAGAGATTCACATGTGAGTGTGGATGAATTTCAGCACATTTTTTTTTTTTTTTTTTTTTTTTTGTGTTCATCTTGAATTTTGTTTTCATTTCCTCAAGATGAGGTTCCAAGCTGATTTATATTGTGTTGATTAGGGCTCAATGATTTGGGGGGGGGGGGGGAAATCTAATTGCATTTTTTCTGCCAGATATTGTGATTACGATTTGTGATTTTTTTTTTTTTTCTTTAAAAAGTCGCTAGTTCAATATTTACTAAAACATGTCATTAAGCATTATAACAAAAGACACCATCAAAACTGCTCTTTTAATCAGCATGGAACATTAACCAGTCAAACGCAGATCATTCATCACAAAAGCTAAAGTTATTATAATAAAAACACCTCAGTACTTTCCTGTAAACTGAAATATCTGATATGAGTTCAATAGCGGCATCTACATATACGGCACCTTCTACCATCATGATATATAAAGTTATAGAAAATAAATGAAAACTCCACTGAAAATAGGACATTTCTGTAAACAATCTGTGATATGTAAGATTATTCCAGAATTTATCTTGTGAAAAAACAGTGAATGTAAAAATAAAAAGAGGAATAAAAAATGTTAAGTCAAATGTTAACACCAAACATTAAAATAAACATTCACATTTGATTAATCACGGTCTTCACGATTAGCTAATCGCATTCTACCGGATTCCGGTACCACTTAAATGCCTGGGCTGCTCTCTGATGCTCCGAAACGGACGTTCGAGGCAACAGAAGCATCGCTGCACGTGACGCTAGTTAACGCTACACGTGACAGCAGGTAACCTTAGCCTACCGTTAGCTAGTAGCTAGTAAACACGGTTAAAATGCTGACAGCTGAACGGTGTAAAGTGTGACTGTATTTCACTGTAGAGGATTCCTACAGCGGGACGTCCAACAGTCTGCTGCTGCCGTTGTCAGAAAAACAACACGTTTTAAAAGTATTGTTTTAGCACCAGTATCGAAAAAAACAAAAACAATACCCAACCCTATTTATAAGTTTCTTGGAAAGAAGTCATTCAGCATTTAAAAAGCAACATAAATGACCATAAAAGACCCTATTTTCTACTTTAGGCAGTTAGCATGCCATTGTTGCTTTCTTCCTGGGCCAAAAATCCATATGTCAATTAAAACTCAGGGTGATGTTAATATTAGAAATAATAATGAACACTATCCCAGCATTCTTGAGTGAAGTCCAATCACCAGACAACGGCCAGTCTATTTAATCAAATAAAACTGGTATGCTGACATCTTAGTTTTAATAAGAAAGCGACTGTGGTCTAATACAGCGTATTGGCACCAAGTAGCCTGTGTCTTCTCGTACAGTATGTACTGTAGGTGCAACATGAGATGGGCCCACACAATGACTGCACACCCACGCTTAGTCATGACATCTGCTGTGTGTGTGTGTGTGTGTGTGTGTGTGTGTGTGTGTGTGTGTGTGGAGCAGGATGAGTGAGGGGGCAGAACAACAACTGCAAGAAAGGAGTAGAAAAAAAAGAAAATCAGACACTGGAAGGTCAGAGCGAACAGGAAGTAGACAGGTTTCCAGAACTCAGGCAGAGTGAAATCTATTGTTTTTTTTCCCCTTCTCCAGGCTGAAACCTCATTCTCAGCTCGGCTTCTTTCTCAGCACACACATCACAAGACAGTTCCCATGTACATGAGCACAGACCTACATATCTGTTTTTGGAAGAGAAAATGATTCAGCGGATAAGGACACATTTGTTTTGTGTTCAGACAGGAAGGAAACCAACAACAAGGAGGGTTGTTCATCAGTGTAGTAAAAAAATTATGATGTGTTATAGGTGGTGAGATGAGATGAGGGGGGTGCACTGATTAAGGCAGGGGGGACATGGGGAAGTATTTTTTTACATTCTTACAGTATGTATGTGTGAGTTTTCGCTTCTTTATTCCCCCCCACCCCCCAAGTCTCTTTCACTTGTAGTTGTCATATTCCAGTTTAGTTTCACTTCATTGATAACTATTTTTTCAAATGCATACACACACATCACCTTGGTTGCTACTTTAACCTTTGTGTTTTTCACAAAACAAGCCACTCCGAGGCTTTACCTAGTGTGTTTGAAGCAGCTCTGCTTCTGAGATAAAAGTTTGAATAACTAAAACTCCATTCTGCTCACCACAGACATTTTTAAGACCCTATAGGAAAACCATATAATATTAATGCCAAAAAGCTCATTAATGTTAATGTAAGGTCACTACAATCACAGACAGATTTCAAGAAATATAATGGCCTCTTTCCATTGCAGGAACATTTCCAAGAACCCAGCAATCTTTTTAGCAATTTAGAAACTTGAACTGCATTTTGAACGTAGTAGTCATGGTCTGAAGGTAGCTCCTGAGCCAATGTTTCTCACTCTTTGTACCTGGTTGGCTTTGATCCATCATAATTACGTCCTCTGAACTATCGGTTAAGTATCATTTCGATGCCGCTTAAATGCCTGCGCAACAGAAGCATTACTGCATGTGACGGTAGTTAACATTACACTTGACAGCAGATAATGTTAGCCTACGGTTAGCTAGTAGCTGATTTTAAATGCTGACGGCTAAGCGGCCAAACGTGTGGCTGTGTTTCACTGGAAAGGATTCCAACACCACCCATCAGTCTGCAGCTAAAGACACAGAGGAGACTAGCTTTGCAGACACCATGGCTACTGCCACTGAAACAACACAGACAGGACTTCATGGTGCATTCAACTATACCTCGTAAGCTCATGGTGCATTCAAGTGCAACTCAAGAAACTCAAATTTGTGTTGTAAAGTATCTGCCATCTATTGTTTTCTTCTTTCTTTATGTTGTTAAACAGAAATTGACTGGTGAAATAAGTTATTGTTATTACCTTTAAAATAAATCATTTAAATTTGACCATATGGCCTTAGCAATAAACAAGCCATATCTCAAGGTCGCCAACTGTCGTTTTGGCTTCTTTATTTTATTTTATTTAAAGTATCAGTTCTGCCACAGTTAAAGCACAGTTTTAAAAGTTTTTCCACCGGAATCGGAAAAAAACTCCAAACAATACCCATCCCTATTCAGAACATCAGCGCTCCCTCCCTTACTGCCTTGACCTCGGAGCATCAAGCAAGTAATGACCTGTCTGAGTTTAGAAGGAAATGGCGTTAATGAAGGTTAAATTTCAACAGCACTGGATTGTTAATAAGTGACTGTTTTCAGGACCTCCCAGTACCTGGCAACAGACACTGTGCACAAGGAGTCATGTATAAACCCCCAGTACAATGTTAGTAGTTTTTAAGAAGCAGCCCAACAGTTAAATCAACACATTAATAGTTCTTGACTTAAGTGATAGGATTAGACAGCTAACAACCTGGAGAGACCTGACAAACCTGATCAACGTTTTCCAGTAGCAGAGCACGGAGTGTGTCGTACATTAATCTGGGTCATTGTAAGTGTGTCAACACATTCCACTACGCAGAGGGATATTATAACCATGTAGCAATAAAACAAACATTAGGGATTTCAGGGTTGCTCTAATGGCAGCACCGTGGCGTAGAGGGTGAATGTGAAATGTAGAACCTGAACCAAAACTTTGTCTTTACATACATCAAATGAGAAAAGAACGGCCACCTCAGACCGTGGCCATGCTTTGTAAACTCACTGACGTTCCTACACTCGGTGAACTCGTTGCGTGCCCCTGAGCTGAGACGAAACTCCAGCGTTAGTTTCATCTTCTGCACTGTGATTATGCCCCATCACTCCCTCTCTCTCGCTCTCACTCACTTGGCTGCCTGGTCAGAGGTTGCCAGACTGTCTGTCAGCCTATGGCCGCGTCCCTCCGGGGACAAAGCTCCCGTTCTTCCTGGGGAAAGCCCCCACCCTGCCGGAATTCTCCCTTTCGCCTACGGGTGCAGCGCAGGGAGGAGGGGGGGGGGGGGGGGGAGGAAGGTAGAGAGAGCATAGAGGAGGCTTAGGTTGAGCCGATGTGGGTATTTAAAAGCCAATTCAGTTGTAAGAATTTGACACAATTTGGACTTTTGGTCAGTGTTTAGTTTATTTTTCAGATATTTTAGCCTGTCTCGTTTTCTGCTGAAAAATGAACACAAAATGTCAAAAAAAAATTGCCACAAGAACAAATAGCTGCCTCATATGCTCACACACTGATATATCAGTCTTACTACCAGAGATTAGAGGGGGTGAGGAACGATAGCATACTTGAGAAAAATGCGGTGAGAGATTTCTACAGAAAACATAATTAAGTGAGGTGCAGAGTGAAAAGGCAGAGAGCGGCTTTGTGGAGTTGACTTTTTCATCTGGCACGTTATTGTGACAGGGCTGGATGGTTGGAGAGTGTCCTGCAGCTGAAAGGTTACGGCCTCTATCACTACATGTACTGTATGTTTAGCACCAGCCACATGTCCTCCCAAATGTCCCTGAGCAGGACGTTGACCCTTTACAAGCTTTTGCTCTCGGTATGCTCTCAGAATGTTTGCTAAGCCCCCTTTAGTTACTGTTGCTATGCCTGTCAAGCTTTGCTTTCTCACACCACACCACCACATGCAACTTACAATGATAAGATTTGCAACTGGAACTTCTTAGCCATTTTTGGAACAATGGGTCCTTGATTTAAGACAGAGATAGACAAACGCAGACTTCTCATTTCCAGCTGGCAACTATCCATTTAGCCAGCTAAATTGACAACTGGCGGGCGCCTGGGTAGCTCACCTGGTAGAGCACGGACCCAGATATAGAGGCTTAGTCCTTGACGCATTGGCCGCAGGTTCAAATCCAACCTGCGACCCTTTGCTGCATGTCATTCCCCCTCTCTCTCCTTTCATATTTAAGCTGTCCTATCTAATAAAATGCTAAAATGCCCAAAAAATTATCTTTAAAATATAAACAACTGGCTGGCAGATTTGATCAGGGCTAGCTAGCTAGCTAGCTAATTAACGTTGGCTCTTTGAGTTGGTTAAAAATACTGTATCCGTCAGACTTTTTAATGTTTCCAATGACTCGTTAGAAAACTAGAATTAGTTTTAGTTGGTGACTTCTGCGAATCTTTTGTCAAATTCCGCCTGTGTGTGTACAAGCACTGCTCGAACGTTGTTCCAAATTAGTTTGCACCGGGTTTCAAAGAGAGACCATATCATACAGTACCACCATAGCATTTTCACTGGCCTCCGTGCTGCTTCCTAGTGTTTACTATGTAATAATCTGGCTCAACGGATGTATGTTGCTGGGATAAATCCTGACATCCGGCGCACCCCCCTTTCTGTTATTTATTTTGCAAGGCCAACAGTGCTGCATCTGGGGCTTAGGTTCTGATTGGTTTAAAGAAATACAAACCAGCCAGAGCATTGTATCCCCCTATCCCAGTAAAGATAAGTGGTGTAGCCAGACCATACTTCAGTGCTGACACAGAGCTGTGGAGATAGGCCTGGCAATGCAGGAATAACTTTTACTAACCCTATTTTTCGGCTCTTTTATGACATCAAAAATGACACACCAAAAACAACAAAACAGAAAGGCGTACTCGTCTTCTGGCAATAGGAAAGTAGTCTATTGCCTGTTTTTAGCAAGTTTTCCCATGTTTATGGGGAAAAAATGGTCAAATATGCATTTGGTGGCTACATGGATGATGTAGTGCTAAAATACATATGCTACAGTCCCAGGCTGAAACAGCTCAACAACTCACCAACTTGTAAAGAAACAGCATTGTTGTTGTATTAAAGTAGAGAGCTAGTTAGTCCTAGAAATATAAGTATGATATGGAAAATGTGAGATCATAGTTGTGTCAATTTTATGTTTTTTATTTCTTCCACACACTACACATGGTACTTAATAGTATATGACTATAAATAGTATGTAACCCCTTAGCCTAATGAAACCTAGTTATTTCCTGATATGCTCCTTGCCCTTGTAAATAACGCATGGTTACTAAGTTCTAAGCTAATTAGCCTGGCATGCTAATGATTGCAGTTTATGTTAGAGCAGATAAACACAATGTTTAATCCAATAATAACTTGAAGGGAATTTGGAGAGTGCAGACCTCTGTTAAAGCCGTTCCCTATGTCACAGTGTTGATGAAAAGAATAACTAATTTGTATATCCGCCCTGTTATTTGGATCATCTCCAGAATTTAATGGGTTTTTCCTTAGCCCATGCTACACCCTTCCACCAAGCTTTAAGAAAATCGTGCCAGTAGTTTTTCCCGTAATCCTGCTGACAAACAAACAAAGCAACAAAGAAACCCAACTGAAACATAACCTCCTTGGGCGGAGGTAATAATAATTCAAAGAAATCCCCCAACAACACCACCCTCCTGCAGACAGTCAGCTTTATGCATTGCCATTGCCAGCCGTCTGATTTTTCAGATACTCACTTAGCAAGTCTATTCTTTGTCTGCTATGACTTTCTCGAAAATAGAAGGCCACGACGTCTGTAATGATGTCAGAGCAAGTTCCTGGAAACCAATCCACTTGATTTAAAATTTCACAGTCTCATTTTTAAGAGGTTGAACTGATTTTGCTGCATTTTACCAAGCTGTTATAAAATCCAAATAGATCTAGGCCTCTTGTGACAGAGACACGCGAAGAAGGTGACCAGTGTGAATAGTCCGTGTTTGCTCAGGATGGCCATGGTTGTACTTTTGTCACACAGGTAAGCGTATGTAACATATCAGCCCCGGAATGTACCATAGATCCTGATTGAGTTGAGTCAGCCACAGCACCAAACACCGGCTGCTGCGGGTAGGAGTCATGTCTGCAACTGACACACTCTTGTTTCTAAACAGCAAACAATGCCAAACAGAGTCCTGTTGCCATGGCGATCTGTCACGTTGTTTTTGTGGTGACATTGTTGGTTTCGCCTCTGTGTGAGGAAGACGTTCTGTCTGGGCAGGACTGATCTAGTCATGATACGTGCCGTTATCCTGTGAAGGAGAGGCGGATTTCCTGTTCCGTTTGCCACTTTTGCCAACACATGTCCACCAGGTGAGAGATAAAAGAGGATGCAGATAAAAAAAAATCCTGTGTATCCTTGTCTATGAGCAAAATACAATTTATATAAATCCAAGTTTATTAGGTCCAAACTCTTCTCAGATATGCTGCTCATATGCAGAAAGCTATTTATGTTAGTGCTGTTTTTACGTATAGCTCTCTATACAGCATGGAGGCCATTAAGGATATGTGGAGTGATTTTTCTCCTGGTTCCCTCCACAGTACACTGACGTTATCCTGTCCAGACTTCAGTGCACTACTTAAAACTTCTTCAACTTTCCAGTAAAGTTTTGAAGATGTCCGCAGCTAACTTAATGTTATGTGGGTCAGCGGCTGATTTGGACACAGCGTGTTGCCACATACCGTCCAGTAAGCAGCTGACTCATGCGGCAGTCAACGTCAGTGCGATGGTGGTGGCGGCGAGAGGAGGGAGGCTGAGCAGCACTGAACTGTCGATGCACTCTGCCTTAGCTCAGGAAGTGGAAGAAGAATGTGCTGTGGGTTTGTGCTGAGACTGCTGAAATGCTTTTGTCACTTGTGTGTGTGTGTGTGTGTGTGTGTGTGTGTGTGTGTGTGTGTGTGTGTGGATTTGCATGCTTGTTTCTATGCTTAGTTGCATGTGTGTGTATGCATAGATGAGTGTCGTGGACCCATATGTGCATGCATGATAGTGGTGGGAATCACCAGAGGCCCCGAGATATCACAATTTATTCTAGTACCAAAAGGTTAAATTATCATGCGATTCATACTTTATAATAAAAGATCGATACTTGGAGTCCATGTATCGATACAGTATTTCCGCAGAAAATATCGCAGAAATATTTTTTTCCCCAACCACTAAAGTGTGTGTGTGTGTGTGTGTGTGTGTGTGTGTGTGTGTGTGTGTGTGTGTGTGTGTGTGTGTGTGTGTGTGTGTGTGTGTGTGTGTGTGTGTGTGTGTGTGTGTGTGTGTGTGTGTGTGTGTGTGTGAGTACATGAACTGGTGTACGATAGGCCTGGGGCCAGGGACTGTTATTTTGCCCCTATTCCCAGCATGACTGTAGTTAACTGTATTAACATCCCATGATGGATAGAATACTACTAACAGAGTATCATCCAGGTTATAGAGCAGGTTGCCAGATACGGTAGGTGAGCACAGGTTATGATTTTGGTCTCAAACCTGGCAACCTCACTGTGACAAGACTTCAATAAGTGCGCCTAGCTGTTCTCCAAACAATTTCAAAATAAAACACCCAGGTTTACGGTGGTTTTGGCTGTCTTGACTTCTCAGCTGTGTCTAGAGTGAGACAGGTGAACAGGCACACGGACACACACACACACACACACACACACACACACACACACACACACACACACACACACACAGTCACACAGTCACAGAGTTGTAAGGATTTCTCATAACACTTGAGTGTGCATCTGGAAAACCTGTTCGGAGGGCCACATAGCCCTACCCCGCTATCCCAACAAGAATCGGGACACCGCTACCCCGACATGTGAATGCGCAAAATGGAATGGTAGTGGCAAGGGGTGTATTGGGATTAACCCTAAATATGCCTATAATTTTTTTTTAAATTGGCATATGCAAAGTGTAATACATTAGGATTTTTCACATCTGATCATCCAGCTGTCATATAACACCCATTTAGCCTACACCTGTGTTTGTGTATGTGTAGTAGTTCAGTGGTGTGTATTCATGTGTGCATGCAAGCATGTGTCAACTCTCTCTCTGTGTGTGTGTGTGTGTGTGTGTGTGTGTGTGTGTGTGTGTGTGTGTGTGTGTGTATATGTGTGTTATGGTTTTTTGTTTTTATAATAATGACTGTGTGATTTGTAAAGAGGGGATTCATGGTTCATGGTGGCGTTTCAGTGCCGTATGTGAATTAGCATTTGGAATGAAGCAAGCTGGGCTGTGTGTGCAGAGATTTGTCATACTTCGCTACTTGTGTGCAGCTGGGTGCAGTGCTAAAAATAAAACGCACAGAATGTGAGTGTGTCCTGTGTTAAGGTTCTGTGTGTGCATCCGTTTGTGGAATGAGTGCTTTGTGTGTGTGACCGTGTGTGCGCGCCATTTTCTATCATTCTGCATCTGCGCTGTCCTCCGTGCCCCGTCTCTCTCTCTCAATCATATGATAAGGATCGTCATTCAGCACCTCTCTCCGTCTCTGTCGTCTCTGCTCGCTCTACAACAGCACCCCCCCCCCCCCCTCCCGTCTGTGTCTGTCAGTGTCTGCTGTCACGTGACCCCTCTTAACCTCAGTTTCCTAAAATAGCGCTCTGCTTATTGTGCACAATGAACAGCAAGTGGGAACAACAAAAATCGTCTCCTGAGGGTTGTTTTTCTTTTAAGGGAGAGCCCCTCCACTGGCTAATTGGCCGATACCATAGACAGTGGCCGATACCGGCGTCACTTCCTGGAAGTGGGGTCACCGGCACAGCGAGACAGCACCCGGGTGGGAATAGGGGTGACTGACCAGGGCTTGTTTTTACCAGACACTTATTACCAGGCGGACAAAAAAAAGTAGAGTACGGGATCAGGCCCCCCCCCCTCGAGGGGTCTGTGGAATTGACAGAAACAATGACTCAGCCATAGAGTGGACAGAAATTGATTTTCTACAAAAAAATGGTTAAATGAGGGGGCACTTTCTTTCTCACTGTGGAGGTTGTTTTTGTTTTGGCCGTTGGCTACTTTTGCTATTTTATTGTTTGGGCCGCCTTCTCCAGGCAGAAGTCAATGTGAAAGTTTGTGATGGACATTTATCTGGCTGTTAGAATAAAGGCAGGCTGTTAAGAACGTGAAGTCGAAGCCTCCACTGATTGTCTGTCTGTCTTTGCACCTGTTGTCATCTTAAGGGACAGAATGGACTAAATCACAGATGCCATTGCTGTGGAAGGTGCCTGCATGTGTGCTTTCAGCAAAACTGAGAGCCGAAATTGTTGTGCAAATACATTATGAAAGAGCCATGTCTCCCATCCCGTTCACACACACACACACACACACACACACACACACACACACACACACACACACACACACACACACACACACACACACACACACACACACACACACACACACACACACACACACACAGCAGACAACACAACCTCTTGTGATGCATTCCTTTGTGACGTCAAACTCGCTGCCTCTGGGCTACGGGGCACAGCACAGGATGTCGGAGAGAGAGAGACAGAGAGAGAGAGACAAAGACATAGACAACAGAGAGAAAGAGAGAGAGAGTCGTTCACATGTGTAGAAGAAGATCCATTTCATATTTGTGTGGTTTAAGAAAAGAGACTGGAGAAAATACATTTTTCAGTGAAATACACAGTCAATAGGAAAAAGAAAAAAAAGAAAAGAAAAAGGAAAACAGTGCCTAGGCCAGAAAGTCGGAAAGTGACTGCAAATAGCAGGAGTCTTACTTCCCTATAATAAGTCAAATTCTTTGCTGCTTCTCCTCCCTGCGTTTGATGGCCTGCCTTTCCCTTAGCGATGCCCAGCCTGCCAGCAAAGGGGAAGAGAGGCACGGCTGCCGATCATACTGGGACATGTGACACAGAGTCACACCGCAGCAACCGACATCCTCAGCATTATATTCTATTTTCATAGAAACAAAGACTTCCAAACGCTGCGCGGTTTCATAACACTGGCTGGTCACCAAAGTGTGTTTACTTATAGGTTATTACATTTTACAGTGTATACTTTTCTCATTTTGGACTTCTGTGTTTGCTTCTATGTTTAGAGACCCATTCTTGAATATTGCTCATCCGTATCTAATTAAGCCATGCTGCTGCTGTCAGGTGTGACTAGGGCCAGCTACCGAATTCAATACTTTATAGGCACCGACCGAATTGCCTCTGAAGTATCGAGTATCAAAAAATGCCTTATCATTCAATACCCAATTCCAATACCTAAGGAGTAAATCTCATCAGCATCAGTGAGCCAATAAGCATGCAGCATGCTTTACCGAGATCTAATAATGTTTGTGATTGGCTGTCTAACGTTACACGTTGTAGAGGCACGCAGGGAAAAGTCTAAGTTACACAGAGACGGGACTCAGGTAGTAGGAGCTAAAAAATAAATAAAAGGATTTGTGCAGTAATGTTATATTTCTTTTTGTTTTTTAGAAAATTGAAGGAGGAAGTTAGGAACCGGTTTAGAAGTATCGGTATCGGTACCCAGTCCTAATGAAGTAACAACAGACTTTTGAAAGAAAAAAGATCATTCAGTTTCTTTGCATTTTAGTCACTCAACATAGTTACCTGTTTACAATTGTAACAGTCCTCCCTTCCCCTCTTCCTCCCTACTTGTCCTTCCTTCCTGCAGTCCTTCTGGCTCAGCCCATAGAGAATGAATGTATGGAGGGTCTGACGTTGAAGATCACGGACTTCGGCCTGGCGAGAGAGTGGCACAAGACCACCAAGATGAGCACGGCCGGCACCTACGCCTGGATGGCCCCCGAGGTCATCAAGTCCTCCACCTTCTCCAAAGGCAGCGACGTCTGGAGGTGAGTGCTTCTGTGTGCACGTTTCGGAAGCTCCGTCCGGGATTTATATCATATGTGCAGATGTGCACCACAAAAAGTCTTAAATTCGCTGAAGTAGCGTGTTCTAGATCTTAAATAATTTGAAATGGGTCTTCATTTTCCTACGTCCAGGTAACGCTACCTCTTACCCCTATTTTCCACCGGGCGCGTCTGCGCTGCATTCTGTAGGCGCCGCAAACCCCGCGAGCAATCACTGCCATTCAAGTCAATGCTTGATATTCTGCCAGCCGCCATGGCTCGTCCCAGCAGCGTGCGTGAAGCGTCTCTCCGCTCCGTTTGGAGGTTGAAAAACATAATATGACATCAGAGATCTTTTTTTTTCCGTAAACCTATGCTGGAGCAAGACGTTTCAGAGTGGTAAGTTAATTAAATGTTAACAAATTAGTCTTTCATACGTGACGTTTTAATTCTGCACTGTCTCCTGGAATCTATCTGAACTCTTCGGGCCTCCGCTCTAACTATCGTGGTTTGAGGGCGTGCCACGCTAGCAGCTAGGCTAGCATTCTAATGTGTGTTACAAAGTGACGCGAAATGACGGGCGTTTGTCTCTGAAGTAAAGGCTGGACTACAACAGAGCTGTTTGGAGCAGTTGGTGAACAGGGTTTTCTGTTGGAGATGGTAAGTCCCTTTGGGGGGGACTTTAGGCTTTTTCACTTTGTAAATCTATAACGTGCACAAAAAGATATATAACACAATAAAGGAAAGAGAAAAAGCCAAAAAGCATAATATGAGCACTTTAAAGAGAATCAAAATGTCAGCATATAAACGGTAGACCTTAGTGATTATCTGCAGCGATTCAGCCCGACAGTGGAGCCGCTGCAGGGCTGTAGACAGAAAACAGGATCGAAAAAGAGGGGGAAAGGGTCAAAGTGCAGAGAAGTGATGGTGGGACACAGAGTGATGGATTGAAGCAAAGACGGCCGCAGCCATGTGATGGCGTCTCTTCAAAGAGCTGCTCTGTGCTTTGTTGTGGGACATCTGTAGTGCACACTGTCCCATTGTCTCCAGTATAGACAGAGAAGGAGGCCACACACCAGACCTAACCACAGCCCTTTATCTGGGAATAGCTGTGTGTGTGTGTGTGTGTGTGTGTGTGTGTGTGTGTGTGTGTGTGTGTGTGTGTGTGTGTGTGTGTGTGTGTGTGTGTGTGTGTGTGTGTGTGTGTGTGTGTGTGTGTGCGTGTGTGTGCGTGTGTGTGTGTTTTTGGCCACATCTACACAGAAAGAGACGTGTCCCTTGATTATGGTTTGTGGTTTTATAATAATGACTGTGTGATTTGTAAAGAGGAGATTCTTGGTGGCGTTTAAGTGCCGTATGTGAATTTGTATTTGGAATGAAGCTAGCTGGGCTGCTTTTTTTTGCTCAGCAGTAAGGGAAAAGATAATAATGTATTAAACCAATAATACACATTCATGGCTCTCCTGCGTTGTGGTTATGGCAGTGACTCTCTTTTTAATCCAGCGGACTTGGACCATTTAATCCACGCTAAATGGTTCTCTGCAGCTCCACTCAGAGTCTATGCGAAACCACTTGAGCAAGAACCTTTTTGAAATCGTCCTTGAGAACAACAAAAAAGAATTCCACTATGGCGCAAGCCTTTTTTTCGGTACTTTTTAAGGAGCAAGAGTCTACAGTTTTTTTTGTACTTTAATGGGTTAAGTGTCATCTCGCTATCTCACACACATATGCTCTCAGTTTCTATCTCCCCCGTCTGTCAACAACAAACCCACGCAAGCTCATTTTCACAGCAATCACAGCATAATCTGGAAAACACAGTGAAATGAGCGGCGGGTAGGCGGGCGGGCGGGTAGGCGGGCGGGCGGGCGGGCGGGCAGCCCTGCTCTGAAAATGAAGGGTAATCTTTGTTCTACTATTCTTTCTCATCTGTCCACGGGCACTCGTCTCCAAAAGCCACCATGCGAAGATGGCTACCGCCTCGGGGAGCAGCGCGCAGCGTTTCTGCGCAGTCATAGTGTGTGGAAGTTGTAATTAAAGAACTAAATAAAAAAAGGCTGCGGCCTACCCTCTCCACTTAGCGAGCCTCCACACTGCGTTCAGTCAGGTCCGGGCAAGGGCTAATTGACAGTGTGGGAGATCCAAGTTCTGCGCCACGCTTCATCTTCTTAGGACACAGGGCTGCTCCCATTGTGTGGGCTCAAAAGGCCTCTGTTTGTGTGTGTGTGTGTGTGTGTGTGTGTGTGTGTGTGTGTGTGTGTGTGTGTGTGTGTGTGTGTGTGTGTGTGTGTGTGTGTGTGTGTGTGTGTGTGTGTGTGTGTGCATAAGTTCACATTGCTCTGCAAGCGCGTGTTTCACCAAGTAAAAATATTCCACTGCACAAATGTGTCTTAGTTCTGTACTGTCAGTGCAATGCTAATGAATGAGCAAGGTTTAGTGTGCTGTACAAAGTAGAAGAAAAGAAAAATCCCCATGAAATATTTAAACACCGGAGACGACCCAAGGTGTTATCTTTTTATGTCGGTTCAGAATATTCTTTTAAAAGCGCCATCACATGCAGTATTTCAACTCTACTGTTGGAATAAAACACAAGTTACACCATCTATTGGTATCTATGCTGCAAATGTGTTGGCACAAGACGACAATAAGGTATCAGATTTGCCACATTTCTTGCATCGCAAAACAAAATAGAAGATATATTTTGACTGGATTGGTCTAGTTTTAATTCCTCTCCTCCTACCTCCTGTCGAATGTGATCGGTCCAGATGGCTAATTGGTCCAGAATGCCAAAACATTTTTTGCAGTGTTTTTCCCCTCCAAACATAAGGGTTATGTTGATATGCTGGAAATTCATATCTATGTTCCTCACATAAGATGTAGAGGAGGAGGGGGGCTTAAAGAGGCCGGCGCTGAAACGGAGCGTTTCAGACAGGGGGTGAATACAGGTATATTCAGACAGACAACATGAGCAAAAGAATGTGTTTTTTAAACATGAAAGCAAGTAAACATGTTCTAGTAGAAAACCAAAACACAAGTATGAACCTGACAATGAGTTTGATATGGGACCTTTAAGTTTGCATTAACAGCTTACAGATACAGACATGGCAGTAGTCTAGAAATAAAACAATTGTAAAAATTTGTATTCTTGCTGAGTATATTGATACTGCACTGGTCTTATTTAATATAATACAGCAATATACTAAAAATGCTGATAGAGCGTTACTGTATTGTATTGTATACATGGTCTAGGATATATCCTGTGTCTAATTCTGGAGTATACAGTCTCATGCCTTGATGCCTGTGTTTTCCCCCTCCAGCTATGGCGTTCTGCTGTGGGAGCTGCTAACGGGAGAGGCGCCCTACAAAGGGATTGATGGACTCGCCGTTGCCTACGGAGTCGCAGTCAACAAGCTCACCCTGCCCATCCCTTCCACGTGCCCCGAACCCTTCGCTCAGCTCATGTCAGGTGGGAACACGTGTTTGGATATGTAATGGAACGCACTCATCGCACTGTTTCAGGCAATGGCTTTCATTTCAGTGGTGTGAGAGTCCTCTTGCGTGAGATCAAATTGGTTTCCTCTGCACGCTCTTTTTCCATTTCCTTAAAGCGGAGTCGAAATTGAGAAAACAAATTCCTGTATGTTGTTAATATCGTGGCCGTGGCACGGAGAGGAAGTGTTTTGGTGCTGGAGCCACCTTGTGCAATATGTTTGTACCAATTTATATTTCTTCCTTTTGTTCTTTTTCAAGTTGAAATGAAATGTCACCTGGGTCTAACATGCTACCAGCCAGTTATCTGCTTTTGCCAAAAAAGAAGAAATAGCCCCTTCTCTTGATATCTGCTTGTCTTTTATATATATATATATATATATATATATTTTTTTTTAAAGAGATCAGTGCACAAAACCACCGATAGCCACCTCAGAGGATTAATTAATTATCGGATCGGTTGTTTGATCTGCTTGTACTGCCCAAAGTGTTGCAGCAAATTATGCAAAAAAACCCACAGCAAATTAATTAAGCATAACACTTTGAATAAGTGATCAGCTTGACTCTAGATGCTCACACAAGTGCCTGACATATGTGTAAATAAAGAATTAGAGGCATCGCAAGATACTCACTGGGCATGAAGTGTAATGAGAGCAGAAACATCCGTCTTAGTAAGTCATTTGACCTGATTTTAAGTCTTCAAATTCTGATTCGCGCCTTTCTTTAGGGTCATAAGATTGACTTTTTCTTTCCAATGCACATCAGTATGTCTAAGGATTATGGTGAACCAGTGAGTTACTTCCTTTTTTCAGGTCCCTCGTTCAAGAAAACGCTAAAAAGAAGTGAAACTGCTGGAAACAAATGTGAATTGGGGCGACTTTAATGTCTGATGTTTTCCACTCAGTACCAGACTAAATGAGCCTTTATTTTTGCTTAATAACTATTTTGTTTTGGTCCATCTGCATCAGGGTGAGGACAGCCATGCATTCACACTTTTAGAGAGTGTAGTTGTTGTAGTAAAAACTCTGCAAGTGCAGCAGTGTGGACCCTAGTCTATATTGACGACGTTTCATTTACGGGATTGTTCAGGTGCTGGCGGAAATTCCGCCGGATGTTCCTTATTTTCGGCCGGATGTCCGTCACCTTCCTCTTTCTTTGTGCTGTAATTCTAACCTCCGGTGGATTTGTGAGGACTCTGGTTAACTGCTCCTCAGATCTCTGCAGGGTAAATCCAGACAGCTAGCTAGAATATCTGTCCAATCTGAGTTTTCTGTTGCACGACTAAAACAACCTTTGAACGTACACATGTTCCACCAAAACAAGTTCCTTCCCAAGGCGATTTTGCAGAGGCACCGTTGCTCTGTCCGGCGCTTAGCACCGCCCAAAACGATTGTGATTGGTTTAAAGAAATGCCAATAAACCGGAGCACGTTTGTCTCCCATCCCAGAATACTGTGCGGACTACCCAGACCCTCCTCCGCAGCGCTGTGGAGGAAGGTCTGGCAATGCGAGACTATGTGGGCCATGGTGTCTGACCGTGTGTCTGCTGTGTGTGTGTGTGACAGAGTGCTGGGATCAGGACCCCCACCGCAGACCCAATTTCAGCTCCATCCTGGCCCAGCTGACGGCCCTGGAGCAGCAGGTGAAGGAAGAGATGCCGCAGGAATCCTTCCACTCCCTGCAGGAGGACTGGAAACTGGAGATCCAGGACATGTTTGACGAACTCCGGGCTAAAGAGAAGGTAAGGGAGGGGGGGGTAATACTTTGTATAATCTTTTTAGTTATCTATCCATGATCCATCCATTTATCTATCCAGGGTTCTCATCCATCTGAGCCAACCGTTTGTTAATTTATGTATCTATTCAATCAAAACAAAACAGTTCAAACTAAGATCATATTTTAATTAAAAGATAAATCTGTACTAAACTGTCTCTCGTCTGTGTACATTCCTGCATTTTTGCTTCAAAGAAAATACACAAACGTACTTGATATCAAACTATAAAGTCATTTAAAATGTATAGCCAGACAATATGTGGTATTTTTATATATGTATATATATATATATATATATGTATATATATATATATATATATATATATATATATATATATATATATATATATATATATATATATATATATATATATATATATATATATATATATAGCAGCTATTCCTTCCTGCCACACTTACACCTCTACGTTATTGACACAGACCTGAAAAAGAAGCAAAAACGGCTCATCACAGAAACATTCATTTTACTTTGGACTTTGGTGCATGTAAGATTCCATGAGGAGAAGTCCATACACTGCAACCTTTTCAGTTGTGCCTTGAGATCACACAGTAATCTAGGAAACATCAAATAAAATATCAAATTGTCAAGTTGTGTGCCACCTTGAATAACAGTAATGCCCATGAAAGGTTTCAGTGAGTATGTCAACATGCCCATAATATGCTGGTTTTGGCCATTATTCCAAAAAAGACGATATTCCGACTAAGCTGTTTACATGGCTACTGAAAGTGAATATTCCAACAGTATTCCTTTTAACATGTAGCCGTGCAAAATAGGATTTTTAAAGGATAGGAAGTTCTCCACCGGTGGCGGACTTCTTCAACCGTGCAAACACAGCCTCCCTCTTTCATTTCTTCAAACACCTTCTTGAAAGCGTTGGCGTTGCGATGTTTGTGCATATCCCAAAAAAACCTGTTGCTTTCCAAGTCTTTCATAATGTTTAAAAGTAGGTGTGTGTCTCCTTTTCTTTTTGCATCTCTACCACAGCCTTGCAAACTGTTGGCTGGTTGGTTTGTGTACTGTCACTGCGCGATGTGAGTCTCAACGCGATCTGAGTCGCGTCGAGTTGCGCATGCTCAGATTTAAACAATTTACGGCATAACGACAATAACGGAAGATGGGAACAGCAATAATCGAAGATATGGAAGATGGAAATGGCAGTAATGTATTATTTAGCGTAAAGCATCACATGTTCACGGCATGATCCCTCACGTCAGTTAATAACAAATAAAAAAGTAAGTGAAAATGGAGCTACATGACCAAGTTGGTTCACTGCTGGCTACAAGTTAGCAATCAAACACAACAACGGCTGTTATTTGAATGGTGTTATGAGCTAACGTTAGCAATCAAACAATCATAGATAGCGTTTGATAACTAAAACGTTTTTGAAATGATTTCCACCTTCTATATCTTCGATTATTGCTGTTCCCATCTTCCGTTATTGTCGTTATGCCGTAAATTGTTTAAATCTGAGCATGCGCAACTCGACGCGACTCAGATCGCGTTGAGACTCAGATCGCGCAGTGACATGTACAACAACCAAAGCAACGCCCAGAGATCACCGTAAGCTGTAAACAGGCAAGACGTCGTAAACTGTCGCAAAGTGCACTCGTGAAAAACCCTGATTGAGACGCATATTAGGAATGCGCTGTATACATCAAAAAAATGCTTCTAAAACCTGAATAATACTGGCATATTCTACATGTCTTATTCAGAAAATGCTATATTTGAAGAAAAAAAAAAACTTATTCGGAATATCTAAACAGAAGATGCCGTTTACGTGACCTGTATCGGAATATTGTCATATTCGGAATAATAGTGGAATAATAGTGTGCATGTAAACATAGCAGCTCATTTCACTCTGTAAACCTCAGCCCTACGTGACAGTGACCTGCTCCTATTAACCCCCTTCCTCGTCTCTTCCTCCACCGCCAGGAGCTGCGATGCCGCGAGGAGGAGCTGAAGCGAGCGGCTCTGGAGCAGAAGTCCCACGAAGAGTTCCTGCGGCAGCGCGAGCAGCAGCTGGCCCAGTGGGAGCAGGACGTGTTTGAGCGCGAGCTCAGCCTCCTCATCCTCCACCTGAACCAGAACCAGAACCAGGAGAAGCCCAACGTCAAGAAGAGGAAGGGCACCTTCAAGAAGCACAAGCTCAAGTGCAAGAACGGCGAGAAGATCAGCATGCCTCAAGGTGTGTGTGTGTGCGTGTGTATGTGCATGTATGTGTGTGTGTGTGTGTGTGTGTGTGTGTGTGTGTGTGTGTGTGTGTGTGTGTGTGTGTGTGTGTGTGTGCTATGCAATTTATCAAAATTTTAATCATGATTATGATTTTGGCTCCTGACAATCACATAAACAGAGTATTCGAGAAAAAACATAATCAAGCTGTGTGTGTGTGTGTGTGTGTGTTTGAACTGTATTTGAGTTGTTCTGTGACAAATCAACAGCTGGCCAGATTGTGTCAGCCAACGGTCTTGACGACAAATTCCATTTCAAGGGCCATTACTGGCTCAGTCTCAGGAAGCAACAAAAACAAAACAAGAGAGCTGCTAGGAGGAAGTGAGGGAGAGAGTTTTGTGATGCAACTGTATCGCTGTAACCATTTTGTAGCACGGCTTTGCTGAAGGTCTATCAGGACTGGACCCATGTAAGTTTAAAGGCTGATATTTAGAAAAAGAGGCCACTGTTTTCTGCTGTCATACAACACAATGAAATGGTTTACATGTATTTCCATCACGAAAAATGTCAAACTCTTCAACATGTTCCCCTGAAACAACATTCAGACCATCGTGACTAACGCTACATCTACACTACTACATTTTGGTTTAAAAACAAATATCTTTTGCTATGTTCATGCCTCACGTCCGCACTGCTCCAGCCCCTAAAACAAAAACATTTGGAAACTAGGGACCGACCGATTCTGGTTTTTCAAGGCCGATAATTGGTCTGCCCCCTTTTGGTTTGAAATATCTGGGGTTGCTTTGTAGTCTGGACGGGCAAAAATGAAGACCATGCACGTCAGTCAGTCTTATCGGTTAGGTAGGCTAACATATCTTTCAGTAACAGTTCCACCTCGTCGCCGGTCCAAGCTAATTAATCCCTGCTCTTACTGTTCACCGTTGTTATTATTTCTCCAAAGTATTTTCTGTATTTTCAACGTATACAGTCATAATTTACAACCGCAGAGTAACGTCAGACAATCTGCCCTTGCCGAGTTTATACAAATGGTCGTGTGATAGATACAGTATGCGTTGTCAGACGTGTTAATATGGATGGAGATTAGTTCCGCTACTGGAGCCAAAACTCTTGTGTGGACGGAGGTTGTTTTTGTCTCAAAACGCCGCTTAAAAATGAAAAACCTAGTAGTGTAGATGTAGCCTAAAGCGTTGACCCTGTGAAAGGTGGCTCACACGTTTGATAAAAAACACTGACGAGCACATTCAGTTTTTGCTTCTGTTTTCCCTCCTGCTTATGTATCTATCCTCTACTATCACAAAGTCACACAGCCTGCTGCAGGTCACATCCAGTGTGTTTCAATGCGTGTGTGAGTGAATTTTAGGCTGAGCAAGCATGCGTAAATACACTGTGTGTGTGTGTGTGTGTGTGTGTGTGTGTGTGTGTGTGTGTGTTGTGGTTAGGCCTTTCCCAGCAGCAGCAGGGCGGTGATGTGGTGGTGCTGTGGGGGGGTGGGGGGGGGGGGGGGGGGTTGATGAGAGAGGAGAGTGAGCCAACCACGCCTTGTTACTTCCTGTCTGTGGATACACTGCTGGCTGGCCTCTCTGCACTTTCTCGCTCTCACTCTATGCCTCTCTCCCTCCCTCATCACTTTTTCTCTCGCTCTTCTCCCCTCTAGCTCCCCAGTCTGTGTTTTTATTCTGCTCCTAACCATATCTGTCTGACTCCCTTTCTTTTTTCCCTTCCTCTTTCCACCAATATTATTATTTTTATCTTTTTTTGTCCCTCATCCTGTGTTGCTCTTGCACTTTGTACCCTGTGGAGTAACTTATATATTAAGCTTTATCCTGTACACATAAATGTTCTTATTCAGGATTTAGGATTTAAAGGTTTAATTTGTCACAAACCTTATATGCAGTGTGGCACACTGACTGTGACTGTGCTAATGGAGGCTTTGCAGTTGCATCACAAATGTGTCTCCGTCATGGCAGTATAGTGGCTAAATATACAGAGAAACAAATAGGCTGCCAATAAGGAGATAGCTGAGCATAATTGCTGTGGTATGGTATGGTCATTCCAGTTACAGTTTAAGTAATTTAAGTAAGTGAATATTATTGTGAAGGAGTTATTGTAAAGTTTAGTCTTTAAATAATACTATGTACATGAGTCAGCTCAGTTAAACTGAACAAAATATTAGCTTTTTTTGCTAGCTAGCCAGCAAGCTAGTCCAGCAAGTACTAGCTAATGCTAGTAGCTAATGCTATGAGTACATTAGCAAATTACTCTTATTTTATTACCTTAATTGACTGTTTCTGAATGTCTTTCCTTGGATTTATAACTTCAGCAATTGATTTATGAAGCAATGATGTCAAACTACATCATTATTTCATTACTTTAATGAATAGTTAGGCCTATATCTACTTCCTTCTATTTTTCAGTGCTCTCTTGACACTCTCACTATAGACCACTGCATTTAATAATACTTTAGGTATTTGCAGTTTAAAAAATGACATTGAGTCATCTTTTTTATCCAATTTATATTCAATAAGTAATTTAAGAACATAATGTAGTCACCGTTAATTAAAAGGGAAGGAATTAAGAAAGCCAAGGGTACAAATTACGCATTGAGGGAAGGAAATGGATGTATTTGTATATGAGAGTACTTTCATTTGAGGTAATTGTTCATAATTTGAGGGTGTGAATTACTCAATAAATACTTTTTTTTAGATAACATTTTACTTCTGATACTCACCAGGCTGTGTAGCTCATTATTAGCATTGCTGCTTTCTACTCTCAGCAGCAAGTAAGTAGGCTACTAGCTTACTACTGCTGCTACATGCTACTGCTAGTAGCTAATTTCTATGGAGTGTCAAAACTTTCAGGAAATCATTCCTCAAATTAGTAAACAAGTTAATCATTTGTCAATTTAGGGAAGAAATTACACAATTTAAGGAAAGGTTTCCTGACCCTTCCTGGGCTCTGTAGCTTCTTATTAGCAATGTTAGCTAGTAGCAAGTAGTAGTTACATAGCCAGTTAGAGTAGTTGTAGTAACAAGCTACAGCTAGTTATGTTGAAGATTAAATAGCCAGTTCCCACTAAAATACTGCACAGAAATTATGTAACATAAAGGTACTGATATCTGCTTAGATAGCTAAGTTTTTACATAAGGAAACACTGAATTTGCACTGCCATAAAAGTCAATACAGACTGTTATAGCGAAATAAGGAAGCTAAAAAAGAATTGCAAACAACTGACAACTCTTGAATGTAGGAATGTGAAGTAGAGCGAGGAAACCTCAAACCTATGCGGTTATTCTGGTTGGCGTCTGCCTGCCGTCCAGGTGGTCTAACAGCTGTCGCATATGTGTGTGTGTTGCAGATTTCATCCATAAGATCACGGTGCAGGCTTCCCCAGGCCTGGAGAAGAGGCGGAACTCTCCGGATTTGGGTTCGGGCTCCTCCCCCTCCTTCGGCCCACGCTTCCGTGCAATTCAACGTGAGTGCAGTCATTTTCCACCTTGGATAGACAAACAGGTGCACATGTTTGTGTTTGTGTAGGTATTGCGTGCACACACGCTCTGTTGCAACATTACTTCTCCCAGTTTCCAAATTCTCTCCTTTCATGTGCTCTCAACCACCCACGTGTCTTTTTTGTCTTCCCATGTTTCCCTGTGCGCCCCCCTCTTTCTCACGCACGCACGCACGCGCACACACACACACACACACACACACACACACACACACACACACACACACACACACACACACCCCCTTTTCCCTTTTCAACAGTCCAAATATTATCTGACTTCCTCTGAGCGGCTCAGCACTTCTCAGCAGCTATTTTCTCCCCCGCTGCAGCCCTGCTCTGCTCCCCTTGCCTGCAGTTTTCCCATCACTGCAGCGGGGGGAGCCATTGAGCTGTATTTTACATGCAGAAAGAGTCCACAGTTTTATATGCATGTAGTGGCTACAGTGCGGTTTACAGAATTAAAAATAAGCAGGGAGGAATTCATTGCTCCAGGAGAAAGGGGTTGAGAAGGGTTGCAGCAGCGGCAGAGATTTACAATACTCTTCTGCTTGTCAGGCTCCTAGAGAAACGCCCCGAGATCGTTTCCCTTTCGGAGGGAAATTGTAACCAGTAGGTCACAGGGCGTCTTAACAAAACCCAAAAGGAAATTTGTGGTGTAGCAACAGGCAATGAAAGAGATTTTTTTTTCTAAACAATTACCACCGGGGGTTGACTTAAAAGCACAAATTGCAGTGAAACATTTATCTATAAAAGTGGGTAGTGAATTTAAAACATCTGCCTGCTTCATTTATTCATCAAATTGAGGGCTGGTTTTCTTTACTTCCTAATGACTTTCCTTAATGAGTATCACTAAGCCATAAGTGTGTCTGTCATTAAAATGTGTTTAGTGGGTATTTATGCTTGCCCTCTCAGTAGCAAGCAGTGAATTATAGCTCGGGCTTCCCAAACTTATTTGTCTAGAGACACTGCCAAATTGATTAGCGTTAGTGCACAGAGTTTTATTCAACAGGATTTGTGTTCTGTTGATACAAATGAGTATAGGAGGGCTCAGTGAAACCTACAGAATGCTCGCAGAAAAAGTAACTTCTCCCATTGTGTTATATTCTAGGGAATTAAATAACAAGATGCATTTGTCAGGGACTGTTTTGAAGCATTTTAGCATGTCGGTAGGCTGGCTGTATCATATTAGCTGGCAGGTTATGGATATTGCTATCCTCATCTATCTGTGAGGGCAGGATTAGTCATATTCATCATTCCAGTTCCAGTACTTGAGGTAAAGAAGTCCCTACATGCATGTGTTTTTATTACATGGCTTGAATGGTCGAATACTTCATTCTGATTGGTCAGTCACAACATTCTGCGGTCTGCTGTTTCTGTATAACAGACTGTCGCTAAGTATAACAGACCGTTGCCATGGACGAAGTTCTGACGGTTAGCTCACTAACTGGAGTGACCAGGAGAGCTGTGCTCATCGGCGGTAAAGTTAACCGTCCTGACCGGGACACAGGCATTACCAGCGGGTAACCTCTGTATGAGTAGCTGAATAATAAGCTGTGTAATAGGAAGGATAATGAAGAGCGAGCCGGTCATTACTGCAAATTAGAACCCAGCCAGGCTGTTGCAGCGTTGGTCGGTCGGTCAGTCAGTCAGCTGGTATCAACAACCTTTCAATGAATTGGGATGGAATTTGGGACAGATATGCATGGTTCCCGGTGATTAAATCCCCCCAAATTTAACCCCTGAATTCTCCTCTCATGCCACCCTAGGGTTAACATCTTTCAGTGAAGAAAATCAACATTTAGCAAACTTTGGTATAGACATATTGTTATTTTTTGAGAGACATTTATTTGGCCAATACTTTGGTTTATGACCAAAACTATTGACTTTTGTCTCATCAGTACTTTGTGTTTAGTGATAATGTTGCGCTTAAATAAATTGTTCAGGTGCCGCCGGAAATTCCACCAGATGTCCCTCTTTTCGGTCGGGTGTCCATTACCTTCCTCTTTCTTTGTGTTGTAATTCTAAACTCTGGTGGATTTCTGAGGACTCTGGTTAACTGCTCCTCAGATCTCTGCAGGGTAAATCCAGACAGCTAGCTAGACTATCTGTCCAATCTGAGTTTTCTGTTGAACGTACACACAATCCACCAAATCAAGTTCCTTCCCGAGGCTATTTCGCAGAGGCACCGTGGCTCTGTCCGGCGCTTAGCACCACTCAAGACGATTGTGATTGGTTTAAAGAAATGCCAATAAACAAGAGCACGTTTTACTCCCATCCCGGAATGCTGTGTGGACTAGCCACTAGGGCTGGGCAATGTATCGATATTGTATCAATTATCGATATATGAGGCTAGATATTGTCTTAAATTAATTAATTAATAATTCATAATATCCTGATATGACAAAAGGGTTGTCTTTTCCTGGTTTTAAAGGCTGCATTACAGAGTGATGTCATTTTCTGAACACACCAGACTGTTCTAGCCGTTTCATTATTTGCCACATAGTTATTATATCAACATAACTGATGATCATTTGTTAAAAGTCTCATTGTGTGCATATTTTGTGAAAGCACCAATTGTCAACCCTACAATATCACCACGATATCAATATCAAGGTATTTGGTCAAAAATATGGGGATATTTCATTTTCTCCATATCGCCCAGCTCTACTAGCCAGACCTTCCTCCGCAGCGCTGTGGAGGAAGGCAATGCGAGACTACATGTTGCCATACTAACATTAGCATTTAGCTCAAAGCTCTGCTGTGCCTCACAGAGCCACAAGCATGGCGGTCGACTCTTCTTCTCATTGCTTCACACAGTATAGAGGTGTAAATGAATGTGACCTCAGGGGCAAGATTGAGTCCGTCACAGGCTGGTGATGAGCAGAGGAGCAAATTGTAAAATATGTCAAATACTACAAATATAAAGAACATTCCACCAACACATGATGACATTAACAGAAAAGAAAAATGTGTTTAAAGAGGAACATGCTGGGAAAGGGGAATGTTTTCAATCCATGGTCTGATCTTGATGAAATTGCAGTGCTGACACTATCGCCTGCCCTCTGAGCTTGCTTTGAAAACACTGTGTTGGAGAATGATGGGAGGCAAAGTGCATCAGCTATCCAGTGTAGCACAGGCCAAAGGAAATATTACAACATGTCCATTCGGAGAGCATATTTACTTGTTTCCCATTTCTGAAGCTGATATGACATGAATGAGCGAACTGCTGGAAAAAAAAGCAGCACAGAAGTCGTTGAAATGAAATAGTAGGTTAAAAGTTTTCTCCGTGGTATTTGCGGTATATTACAAGAGTGCCCATACAACATTTGTCTCTTCTTTTTGACTAACATGTCAGGCCTTGTGTTGAGAAGGCTGCATAAGGCTTCTGGAAGGGTGTGATGGAGTCTGTATGTTGGGAGGTGTTGTGTGTGTGTGTGTGTGTGTGTGTGTGTGTGTGTGTGTGTGTGATGGAGTCTATATGTTGGGAGGTGTTGTGTGTGTGTGTGTGTGTGTGTGTGTGTGTGATGGAGTCTATATGTTGGGAGGTGTTGTGTGTGTGTGTGTGTGATGGAGTCTATATGTTGGGAGGTGTTGTGTGTGTGTGTGTGTGTGTGTGTGTGTGTGTGTGTGTGTGTGTGTGTGTGTGATGGAGTCTGTATGTTGGGAGGTGTTGTGTGTGTGTGTGTGTGTGTGTGTGTGTGTGTGTGTGTGTGTGATGGAGTCTATATGTTGGGAGGTGTTGTGTGTGTGTGTGTGTGATGGAGTCTATATGTTGGGAGGTGTTGTGTGTGTGTGTGTGTGTGTGTGTGTGTGTGTGTGTGTGTGTGTGTGTGTGTGTGTGTGTGTGTGTGATGGAGTCTATATGTTGGGAGGTGTTGTGTGTGTGTGTGATGGAGTCTGTATGTTGGGGTGTGTGTGTGTGTGTGTGTGTGTGTGTGTGCACTTTCACACAATGTTCACACACTTGGTGCCAGTTGGTGGGGAGAGTAGCTGGGAGGAGATGTGGTGCCAGAGCCTGGGTAAAGCGTGTGAACGGCAGGTGAAATTCCAACTTCTATTAGCACTCCATCTTGTCATCTTTTTCCTTCTTCTCACAGTTTCTGCTCTGCGGAGCACTCAGAGGTTACCATGTCGACTATATCCATACGACTACGTGATCTTAACGCTGTTTCAGAGTTAAACGACTTGTGCAGAAATGTGAGCAGAACAAGTGCACTGAAGTTGCACGAATTCTACCTGAGGGTTTTTCCTGCGTTTGTGTAAGATTTAGGTGCACATATTTAGTGGGGGGTTTAGAGGTCCTCCCTCAAGAAAATGTTACGTTTTTCAATAAAAAAAAGAAGCAATTTGACATTATTTAGACCATTATTATTACCATATCTGTGTCTAAAACCGTTGGAAAAGCTAGAGCAGATGATAAATAAATACATAATCTGGCACCGACCTGCGGCCCTTTGCTGCATTTAATCCCCCCCCCCCTCTCTCTCTCCCCCCTTTCATTTCTAAAGCTGTTCTGTCAGAAATAAAGGCCTAAATAAAAAAGATAATAATAAAACTTGGCGACAAACTACAATCATTAGATCTGAGAAAAGTCATTTAGTTAGTTTTGATGCTTTGAGTTCACATTAATTCGCCTTAGGTGGTCCCCAAAACGGCTTGATTGCTGCTCCTTAGCCTTACAATGGTAGGGAACACCCTGCTAGCTGTAGCCGGAGTCAATTAAAGATCATTGTGTTGGAGATGATTGCAGGGCGCCAGCGATTTATTGGTGTAACCTGCCTTTTTAAAAATGCACACCTCATCAGGAAACAGCCAAGCAGTGTGCATACTGATGACATGCAAGTTGAAAATAATGTTTCTGTCTTTTTCTCCCTTTTTCCCTCGCAGTCAGTCCCAGCGACAACAGCCGGTCGTTTGGTCTGAGCTCGGCCTGGCCCCTAGAGGCCCCTTCTCATAAACAAACCAATGGAGACCTGAGGTTGGGCCCCCACTGGAGGCCCCAGAGCCCAAAAAGTCCCAAAAGCCCTAAAGTCCTGCGCCTTAGTCCCCAGGAAAGCAGGTACAGCACGGAAACATACGAAATCTAGAATTTAATTACACTCAACCTAATTCATTACAATCCTTTAATATGTTTTTTTTATTTGTATAATTGTTTTGTATTTCTTGTCGCTCTCAGTCTGTCTATGAGGGCCAAGCTGCTGGAGTCAGACAGCAATGAGAGGGGGGAATCCAAGGATGACTTTGAGGAGTACAGACCCGGCGCGCCGACCCCTCCCACTGCTCAGAACGGTACCCGCTGCCCTCCATCACCAGCCTAACCGCCAGCCGCATAGCTCCCATTAGCCGCTGTTACAATTCACGCTGTCATGACTGAATTATGTATTAACGCTGAATGAATAATAAATGGTTCGTCTTTTTCTCCTTCTCTGTCTTTTAAAAAAAAAAAACCCTCTCTTTCTCTCTCTCTGCAGGCTCGTCAGTGAAGGACAGCCTGCGGCTTCCTCTACCTCAGCGAGACTCGCTCAGCGAGGACGGGGGTTCCTCCCCGGCTGGCTCCCCCAGGCCAGAGAGGGGTTCCCTCGGGGGCCAAATAAAGGGCACCCACCGGGCCCTGCTGGGCAGTGGCTCCCTCCTGGCCTCCATAGGACTAGGACGCTGCCTGGATATTCCCCCAAGGGTGCCCCCTCGAACTAACTTCCCTTCCCTAGAGAACCGCACCCCCTCGGAACTAGAGATCTCCTCCCCTATGCCCCTCATTTCAGACCCCCCCGTGGTGGACGATCTCATCACCTTCTCCACATCTGAGCTGCTCCCCAGACCGCTCTTGGATCTAGCTCTGCAGTACCAGGAACTGAAGCCCTTGCCCCTGACGCCACCCCCGCCCAACCCCCGGGAGAGGAGCGGCCACCGGACGCCGAAGGTCCCGCACAGTCCGCAGAGCCCCAGGAGCCCCCCGCGGCATGGCAAGGCCAGCCCAGGGGAATGGACCCCGTGTTCCCATTCCACTAACGGGGAGCTGGGCTGTGTGGCCTGGGAGCCTAAAGCTGACAGGAGGAGGAGGTCCAGCCAAGGCCTGCACGCCGCTCACCTAGGTCAGTCTGAGTTCTTCTCCCTAAAGGGACACTCCACCAATTTGACAAAGCCATTTAACTACTCACCGGGAGAATTCACACATTTTTTTACAGAAAGCCTGTGTTTTAAAAAGTGTGTGTTTTCACCAGACAGTTGGGGTCCAGCACAGGGGTGTCAAACTCATTTTAGTTCATGGGCCACATAACCCTAATTTGATCTCAAGTGGGCCAGACCAGTAAACCAGGGGTCTTCAATGTTTTTTTAAACCAAGGACTCCGTAACTGAAAGAGAGACGGAGCATACATATATTTTATAAAATTAAGTTGCATATTAAACTGGGCTTACAATTACGTGTAGGACGGTCTAAAGCCTTTTTAGTGCATAGAATACTAAGCTATTAAAATAATAATTGTTGGCATGATTTTATAAATCTGTGGCACAGTGAATTCTTATTAACTGGATACCTCCGTGACTACCTCTCCTATAGACCAGTAAGCCTATCATTAGTGGAGATCTATATTTGCTAATAATATGTTGGATTCATGTCAATTTTATTTTGAAAAAAAAAAAAAAAGAATCTAAAATTAACAGTAATTTGGAGTCCCCTCTGCGGTGACTCTGAGGACCCCCTAGGGGTCCCGGACCCCCTGTTGAAGATCTCTGCAGTAAACCATTCCAGAAAGATCAGAAGCTTTATCAGCCACACAGTTTCTTGTCAGCTTGATGTTGGCAAACACAAGTTGCTTCTGCTACGACGGCGTTCTAAGGCCGTTGTAGGGAGGAAAAAATGATGTTACCGACCCGGGAGAGAGGGGTAATATTCAGAGAAAAAGCCCTGAATTTCTAAGTGTATTGTAAGTCGTAAATTTACGGAAAAAGAATGTTATTAAAGATAATCTCCGAGATTAAAATGGTGAATTTGGAATTTAAATTAAATACCAAACAATCCAGTGGGCCTGATTGGACCCTTTGGTTCTGGCCCACGGGCAAGATTCTGTCAAGTTGCATTGTGGGAAGTGTAGAAATTGCAGTGTTTTTTGGGAGCATGACCTATGCTCGGGGCTAAAAGTATTTGTCTTTTGCAAGTCTCCCCGTTAAAAACTACAGTGTCCAAAATTGGATTCATGATTAGGTTTTTAATTTATCTGCGTGGTTCATCTGAATTTCCTTCAGAGCACCAAGCATGTTTTTAGGAGTCCCCACACTGCTTTTACCTTCACCTAATGGACATCTTCAGCATGACAATGTTCCCTCACAGTTCTTGCAGAGTTCTTGTTGCAACTTCCTGGCACAAGGGAGGCTTCAGTGCTGCACAAGCTTTCTCATTTACATCAAAGCTCGTCTGCAGCTGTTTGCATATCTCAGGTAACAGCTGGCCCTCCATTCTCGACTGCTAATACTTGCTAAGCAAAGCTAGCGTCCAATCTTCTGTTGTTTTCCCTCTTTTAAGTCAGCGTTTTCTTTTATTGCATCGTTGAAGATTAATGCAAAATATCCGGGGGCACAGCTGAGGTCATGCAGACAGAAAGTGCAGGATTCAAAATTGCTAATAATCTGTTCTCGACTTCACCGCCACCACTGTGTCTTTCTGGCCATTTGGCTGGAGCTCAGCAGAGTATCTATTCAGCACATTTTCATATGGAGGCATGTCAAATGTATGCATATATGCCATGTGGATGCATACATGAGACAAAAAAAAAATCACATTCAGGAGGGATTAGCATTCATTCTTCCCCCAACCCCCCCCCCCCCCCCCCCCCCAGTCCTCATGGAGCATATTTATATTTTGGTTTTAATTCATGTAATTGTCATGCTAACTGAGTATGATCTGCATATCACTTTCATTTACTGCAGAGTACTTTCACATGTGTTTTTTTTCTTTCTTCCAAAGACGAGCACTGACACGGTTCAGAGCCGTAATGAGAGAGGCGTGGGTATTGGCTGTTTTAAGAGCAAGTGGGCTTCACGAGGGCTTTAAGACATAACATTTCACACTCCATATCTGGTCCGTTTGACTCACAAAGCCCTGGATTCTCCACAGAGGGGTTCTTACAGCGCTGCCCCAGGTACGGAGCAGACATGCCTCGCCTGTTCCGCTGCTAACAGCCCTAATCTCACAAACCGCATGCGCTCATTACATGAGCGCACACATAATTAAACGGCGAGAGTTTTTAGCTAAGCATCTTATTATGTTTATTGACTGTAATGACTCCGAGGCATTGACAGACTGCCACGAGGTTGCTTGAAAGAGAGAGAGATGAATGCAGAGGATTCCTTCGCTGGAGTTTTGCACGCGCTCTCGTGTGAATGCTGATTGCTCGCTCTTTTCCGCTGAATAGCCGAGCAGCCTCAAAGAGTTGCTGTTGATGTAAATAATGGCATTTGGCAGACACGTCACATTTGGAAGTAGCAATTATTCATTCAAGCTGATTTATTCGGAGTTTAATCTTCTTGTCAGTGCTCATTTACGCCCGCCGTTGCAGCTCTGTCAACTAGTTACACGGCGGTATGTTTCACTTAATTTAGACTAATTGCGTCAACATCATGTGCTGGTGATTGTTGCATTTCTTTTTGCAACATTACAGTAATGTACCACTTTCATGTTTCTGTTTGAATCAGTTTCATCATACAGGTTTGTGTGTGTGTGTTTTGCCGAATATTAGAAACCAATTGCAAATTTTCGGATTGGAGAGGAAAGCATAAAAGAGCACCAGGGAAACACTACAGTGGGTTGAGAGTACTATATGTAATTTTGCAGATTAACAATTAAAGCCTCCTCAAGCAAGAAGAAGCAAGACAGCACGATGAAGATGTTTAATATGTTGAATATTCAGCCTGTCTCTGAAATGTGTCTTTATGTAAACGTGTCATTGCCCCTCCCCCCCCCCCCTCCCCCCTCCTACTAGAGACAGAACTTCAGAAGGCCTCCACTGCTTTGATTTGTAGTTTTCTATTTGAAGTTTGTCTCTCTCTGGTCCGTCAACCGAGTGTAATCCTACACTAAATGGCTGAAATGTCCCTTTAATGTTTTTTTTTTCTTTCTGTTCCTTCCAGTTTTGGACCTGCCCTTGTGCCAAGACACACAGGACTCTGACGACAAGCCTTCATTGGCCTCCTCTCTCCACCTCAACCCTGCCCTCTGGAGCCCCAAATCCCGCCGGCTGGAGGTCAGCGTCATCCCCCGGCCCCGCCCGTCCCCCATCCGCCCCCGCATCGACCCCTGGAGCTTCATCTCGGCCGGTGGCGGGAACTCAGCCGGCGGCCGCAGCCCACACCGCTCGGACGGCAACCCTCTGGGCTACCAGCCCTCCCCTACCAACCCTTTCACCAACTGTGACCCCTTCCCCTCACCGGACTGTGACCCCTTCGCCCTGAAGGCTGACCCCTCGTGCGGCTCGGACGTGGCCTCCCCCTTCGACCCCTTCTCGGCTCCCTTCGCCACCTCCCGTTCTGCCCCGTGCTCCACTAACGGCTCGCCCACACTGCCCTCGTTCCGTATCGCGCCCCTCAACCTGGCCGACTCGCCCCTCATCGACCTGGGCTGGGCGGCCTGCGGCAAGCCCCTGGACGGCACCAAAGAGAGAGCTCACCCCCGTAAGACAATGGGGCTCAAGCCCTTCAAGTCCCCGACGCAACTCAGAGACGATAGGTTCTAAACCTGTGACTTTGGCAAAGCCCTGGTTTTTATCACAGCAACAGAGTCCAGTCCCCTTTCCACTACGATGGCCTACATCTAAACAAGGTTTTGGAGTCTTTAAAAAAACACACCCACTAAGGGGAGGTTTCCCCAACGGGAGCCTCGATCATTGCTAACCTATTTGTACGCCAGCCTGCTGCTTGGGAAAGCTGAAAGCCAGTGAAAGGTGGTACATTGGATTGTGGGATAGCTGCCTTTTAAGCCAATAGCTGGTGCCCATTTCATTCTCCCGCTCTATCTCGGTTTCTCTATCCCTTTTTGAAGGAGCAGAACACAGATCACTAGTCCCATCTTCAGATTCTATCAGACTATCACCTGCTTTCATCTCTCTCTCTCTCCCTCCCCCCACCACCTTTGAAGCATTGTGACAATGCAGAGGTGGATAAGACGACTTGCACAGCTTCATCTGCCTCTACCTCTCTGCAGACTGAAAGCATTCAGGACAATGGGAAATTGGAGTGCCTTATTGTGCTTTTAGTATACATATATATCTTTTCAAGATTTCTTGAATGGTTAATCTGGTGCATAGGGAAGATGCTATGAATTTGGCTTAAATTAGCAAATCAACTCAGCATTGCTGTGGAAGAAAATGTCGTCTGCGTGCGTGTATGCGTATGTATGTCTAGACTCATTGTTCAAGGAAAGCTTACTGTTTTTGCTTTTTTTCTTAAACAGCATCTGCCTGTTGTATTGTGGGAGAAAGCACTCAGAGTGGATTTTCCAGGCCACATATGAAATCCGAGACAAATCCATGACTCAGACATTCCACTTGGAAGCAGATAAAATTCCAATCACATTCCCCTCTAAATGCCAGGCATTGGACAGATTCATTCGGCTGGCTGGCGGCACGGCACAGGAAACAGGACGGGGGAGCCCTCTGCATTCCCTTCGTATGCCAAAGAATGCCACTGTGGCAGTGTAAGGGCTGGGGACAAAGAGTATTTGCAAATACATTGTTTTTACCTCCATGGAGTGCCGGACGGGCGGGGTCTGCCACACTGGACATTACCGAGGAAGTTGAGGCGATCACAGATAGTATTTAAACATAACTCCGATATGCTTTTCTGTGGTTAACTTTTTTATTATTATTATCCAGGCTGTCTTACCCGTCTGATGCTGCAGGAAGGTAAGACCAAATACCTTGGAGTATTTGCAAATACTACAATACAAGTCTGTATGGAAGCTTCACTGCTGAATACTTTATTTATTTGTACAGTCCACCAGAGTAGTAGTAGCCTCGCAAAGCCAGCCCATGATTTTGTGGTGTCTTGGACCTCACAACACTTCTCTCCTTGACCTGATTGGATTGCGTTCTTGTCGAGAAACTGCAGATAGCGGAAGGGTTGCTTAGCTTAGCATAAAGACTCGACGTATAGGGAAACAGCTGGCCTGGCTCTGTCTTTCTATAAATCCGCCTTTCAGCTCCTCTCTTACCAATAAATCACATGTTGTTTGTGTGATAGCAGTGACTTCCTGGAGTTTTATTGTCCCCATAAGGTGGCCAGGCAGCAGTCTTGTACTTGAAAGCAAAACTTGAGTAAAAGTAGAAGTTAAAGTCATATATTACTCACATCACGTTACGTTGGCAGCAGAGCCAGCAGCAGCTGCTTCCATTATTATGCTTCCTCCTCTTCTTTAGTTTTGGCGCCTTTTCCACCTTTCATTTTTGACAGGACAGCTAGGTGAGAAAGGAGAGAGAGGGAGAGGGAGGGGGGAGACATGCAGGAAATCGTCACAGGTTGGATTCGAACCCTAGACTTCTGCGTCGAGGCATAAACCTCTCAGTACATGTGGGCCTGCTCTACCCACTGAGCCAACCCGGCCACACCTTGTGGTGTTTTAAACTTTTTTTAGTTTTTTGTTGTTGCACGGATTAAACTAACAAGATATAACTTGTTGATTAGTACGCTTCAGGGTGGATTTGTTACCTTTGGACAGAGCCAGGTTAGCTGTTTGCCTTTATGCTAAGCTAAGCCAACCGTCTAAGCGTTGGTGATGGGTAGCGTGTGATTCCTAGCATATCTATTCGGGCTCAGTCAAAGCTGATTTGAGCTTGTGAGATGTAGGCTGGCTTTGCGAGACTTCTGTAGAATAGCAGGACTCCTAGCGCTTGTCCCTCCTGGTTTATTTAGTTAAAAATCCATCCTAAAACCATTTTAACACCACTGAAAAGATCTGGGTGGATCCTGTGGATAACTGGGATGTCATGTTGAGAGGAGTTCATCATTGAACAACAATACAGGAATAAATTCATTATAGAGACGCTGGAATATCAATTTTTCCACCAACAGCAGTCTCAACAGACCAGAATGCACTGGAGCAACAACTTTGCCCTTTGGTTTAAAATCATGACCATGTCCGATTGTTCTACATACTAGGCACTTTCTTCTGGGTTTAAATCTTTTTCTTTTTTTTTTATCCTGGAAATGTATGACGAGAGGCAGGTTGAGGAAAAGTAGCTGCATCACAAAATAACCCTTGTAATTAGTTTGATATCACAGAGAGTATCCAATAATTATCATCCAATATTTCTTTTAATGGCAGTCGAATAGATCTCAAGCGTGTGGTGTATTAACATAATTGGTGTAGGAGGTCAAGCATGTAAGCAACTGAAAGAGACCCACTTACACAGGGCACAAACGTCCTGTTACCCATCCTCGTCTTACGAGCCGCAAATACCGATTGGCTCCATCACGACACTGTGTCATTGGAGGACAATCACGGCTTTTGTTCTGATGCAGAGTGAAAACCTTGTCTCCGAAGGGGGGGGGGGGGGGCTTTGTGATTAGCCTAATAATCCTTCAGACGAACAGAGGAGGCAGATAGTGATAATTAGCCTCTTGATAAGAGCAGAGAGCGCTAACAAGGCTCTCTGATATTTGGTTAATTAATTTGCCCCGTTACAAAAATGCCCCGCGTCCTCCTCGCAAGGTATGTCGTGTTGCTTTCCGCACCAGCTTCCGTCTCGATTTTAAGCCGTGGCCTCGTTTTTTTATGCATACGGTTTCAATGACGGGTTGAGCTATCTTTTCCTCCCTTTTCTTTCTTTTTCTCTATTGCTACTGGCTGCTCAGCTGCTGATCGGACGGTCTTACTTTTTTTCTACGTTCTTCGCCTACCCGGCTGTGTGGGAGTGTGTTTTATTTTTTTTATTTCTTCCTACTCCTACTCCTTTGCTTCCCTTCTTGTCTGGAAAGTTTTCTTGAGGGCAGTTTTGTTCTGACACTGGCGAGCATTCAGTTTAGCACAACAGCCAGGCTTCTGTCCGGGAAAAAAGAAACAGCACAGAGTCCATTAACAGAGGAGTGCTCACTTTACAGAGGCTAACAACATTTGTTTGAAATTGAAACGGGAGCTTTATTGGATATTTCTATTGCACGTTAATGTGTCTGTTCATCATCTACTGGACATCCAAGTAATACTCAACAGTAGGGCTGGGCGATATGAAAAACAGGGTAACCTTGGTTCTCTGAGTGAAGAGACTATTGCTGCGTTCCAGGCAACCCGTAACTCGTGTTTTCACAACCTTCTACCCGTGAAAGTGCCCTGGAACGGCAGTCCAACCCGTAACTTACTCCCAGCTACAGGTTTTGACATCACACACATGTAAACAACAATGGCGACCCCTGTTGATGCTGTACAGACGCCGAGAAATAGAAATAGACATCAATAGGCAACGTAAAGTAATTCCACACATTGTAATCAAAACAATACACATATGATTGTGTACTACTACAGGCTATGTTTATTAAAAGAAGCCCAACATATGTCGCCGACTAGAAATCGTTAGTATCGGCTAGCGCTAGCTAACATCAGCGTTAGGTAGCCGCTAGCTAACGTTAACATTAGGTAGCCTAACCTGAACCCTGGAACGCTACCAATTCGTGAGTTGTGACTTGTGTCTTAAAGTGATAGTGCCCCGTATATATGGAATATGTAACTCTGTGGAGAGATAGTCTTGATACGATAGAGTATTCTTGACCAAATACATCGATATTGCGGCGATATTGTAGGGTTGACTATTGGTGCTTTCACAGAATATTTATACAATAACATTTTTGATAAATAACCATCAGTAATATAGATATAATAACTAAGTAGGTTAAGGCAAATAATAGAACAGTTACAACAGTCTGGTAAATTCAGAAAATAACTAGGGCTGTCAAAATAATGCGTTCATTTTGATTAATTAATCTGAGAAAAAATAATGCGTTAAAAAAATAATGCAGATTAATCCATTCCATATTCGTTCTAGCCACCATTCAACTGTAAAATGAAGGAGGGAGACAAGAGAATGCGTTGCCACAGGCAACAGAAACATTGCTGCACGTGACGCTAGTTAACACTACACTCAACAGCAGGTAACGTTAGCCTACCGCTAGCTAGCAGCTGGATTAAACACGGTTAAAATGCTAACAGCTAACGCTAAACAGTGTAAACTTTGACTGTATTTCACTCACTGTAGAGGATTCAGACACTTCTGCAGCTGCCCTTGCCGCAAAAACACAGACGGAGACGGTGCGTTCAATGAAACCTACAGCCTTGTGGTGCATTCAAAGTAAAATAAAGTGTAAAATACCATTTTCCCATCTGGTAGATTTTTTTTCATTCAACAGCAATTTACTAGTGAAATAACCCTATTCCTGAAGCACTTTTGAATTGATATCCTCAGCATATTAGGTCATATTGTTGATTGTTATGGTCATTATTTGAACAGTGAAAATAATAATAAAAAGAGTTTTTTTAACTTTAATGTCACTAATGCTGATTATTCATTGATTCATTTGAATTGAAATATTTAAAATACTTTCACAGCTAAAATTATATATGTGGTTAATCTAGATTAATTAATCAGAGTCTGTAATTAATTCAATTACATTTTTTAATCGATTGACAGCCCTAAAAATAACATCACTTTACTGTAATGTAGCCTTTAAAACCAGGAAAAGACAACCATATTACGATATCCAAAATCTAAGACGATATCTAGTCTCAAATCACAATAACGATACTGTATATCATTATGTTGCCCAGCCCTACTCAACAGTAAAAACAAGTTATTAAAGGTCTCAGTAGGCTTCAAAATACTTGATTGCACAATGTGTCGTCCAGCCACATCTAAAGGCAAACGTGTGTATAGCTGTTCCGAATGCCCACAGTTTAAAATGGGGTGAAGAGCCTTTTGTCATAAAGAGGGTCGAGACGGGATGAGTTGCATAAATGGGTATCGTGGCGCAAGTTTATTTGTTTGTTCTTGAATGCATTCCTGGTGTTGCAATTAACCGAAGTAGTTTTGTCAAACATGGAAAAAAAGAGAGATTGAGAGCGTTCAAACACAGCCTACTTTCAGACCTCGGCACACCTGGCATTTGCTGCGTAAAGCCGGATGAAGAATGTCGGGTTTTCTGTTTTGGAAAGACCCAGAAATTGTCATATGAACAATCAGAAAGACGGTTCTAAATTTTGTTTAGACAAACTGGAAAGCACTTTGATTGTAGCTCTAAACACTGAGGAAATCATCGATTCCAACAACATACACCACCGGTCAAAAGTTTGGGGTCACTAGAAATTTCCGTTCCGCTCCATTACAGACAGAATACCAGCTGAGATCAGTTGCATTGTTTTTTAATCAGGGCAGCAGTTTTCAGATTACATTATGTGCTTACATAATTACAAAAGTGTTCTCGACTGTTGTAGAAAGAAGTGGCTGATCTTTAATGCAGTATCTACATTTCCCATTATCAGCAACCATTCATGCAATGTTCACATTCTGTTTACTAATCTGATATCATTTTAAAAGGCTAACTGAGAAAACATTGGAGAACCCTTCTGCAATTATGTAAGCACATAATGTAATCTGAAAACTGCTGCCCTGGTTAAAAAACAATATAACTGATCTCAGCTGATATTCTGTCTGTAATGGAGAGGAATGGAAATTTGTGACTCCAAACTTTTGACCGGTAGTGTACATGCATAGGCTAACTGCTGTGTTGCGAATGGCATTTTTCACACATAGTTAGAATGTACCTGGAGGGTTTAAAAAGATTTACCCACAAGGGGGCGGGTCAGGTCTGAATGTTGAATGTTTCTTGAGAATGTCCGATTCGCACTACATAAACAGAGCTAAACATTGAAAACTTTAGAATGTTACTATCTAATGTTGGCAGAAAAAGCAGCACCAGCTACATCATACAGTAGTTTACTGGTTTCCCTTTAAACTGTAGGTGCATCTTGTGTACACGTACCGTTGATGCCTGAGATAGAATAAACCCAAAGCTCTGTAAACAGAACAGTATTGAATCCACCGTTCTTTATCTGACAGCTGAAACAAACAAAGAAATTCACAATTTTGCTTGTCAGAAGTTTGATGTTCTCTGGTCCGATCCAGCAACTCAGCTTGGACACGAGCACTGTGGATCTTCTTTCCCGGTGTGCAAAAAGTTGTAGGTTTGATCTAGAACGTGTGTCTCTCTCAGCAGTGTTCCCTTAACCTCTTTCACTCTCACCGCAAACATTTTTCTACAGACGTGACAAGTGATATGCTATTGCCTCAGCTCTTTGTGTCAACACACAAAGCCGCAGGAGCTATCCTGTGATAGTCATTAGAGCCGGGATGGCTGTTATTGTCGACGGAGCTCTGTGAGGAGAAATGATACATGAAGGAAGCTGAGATGATTGAAACATCCGACAGATTATTTCTGCCACATATTCCGCGTGTGGCAAGTACCCCCTTCAACCTGCCACTCACGTCTTGTCTGCATGTTCGCTCAGTTCAACACTTCAATTTTCCCTCAGACCTGATGCTGAAAAGCAGAGGTGGAAAGATTGCAAACATGTTCTACTTCAGTGCAAGTGCTGTTACTTTGAATAACTTTTACTTAACCCTTGTGTTGTCTTGCTGGGTCAAAAACATATTTCGTGAGTAGTTGTAAAATCGTGACTTTCCACCTCTGCTGAAAAGTCGTGCCTGCCGCTCTCTACAGTATCTAACATTGGCGCGTTTAGTAATTGACTTCATGAAACATGACTTGTAATAACACTGTGCTTTAATCACATATGATTAAGTTATTGCCCATAGTCAGAGTGAGTTTCCTCCCGGAAGTGGTTCATTTGAAGAGGGGGTGAAACTTTCCTGGTGTAAAATGACCTGTGCATACTTTAAAATGTATGTTTGTTTTTTTACATAAAGTAGGGCTGTGCAATTCATTTCATTTTGATCGCAAATACGGTTTTGGCTCGTAACAATCACAAAAAAAGACGGTCATTTTGCACATTACATTTTGCAAGTAAACTCTTATTTTGTCCTGTATTCTGAATGAGAAAAACAAATTCAAAAAGGAAAAGCATAGAGAGAAATTTCACAATTCATAATTTTTTTAAGTTCAATAATGGCAACATCTTTCCAAAAGACGAGTAATCGTGTTCTATATAATCGTGATTTCAATATTGACCAACATAATCGTGATTATGATTTTTTTTTTCCATAATCGAGCAGCCCTAACATAAAGAAAATGGTGCTATCTCGGCTCTAAATTTGAATCTGACAAAACTTCAGTTTGTTGGCTGAGGGATTGAGTGGGACACATTTGTAAGAAGTCTTTTGTTGACAGGGATATGTGATTCTTGGTTTTGGCTGTCAGATTTGGAACCGTAGCTGCCACTCCCGAGCTTGACAGCCAGCACTCCCAATAAGAAAGCGCTGATGAGTTGTTTGTAACGCTCTGCTCTACCATGCATCGCCCCATCCGTCAGAGCAAATCAGCGTCCCGAGTATAAACTGACAGGGAGATTGGAAGTGAATTCTCTGCCGGAGAAAAACTATATCTGGCCACCGGTAATCCACTTTCAGCCCGTCCGGTGGCACGGAGCACACATGATTTGATGATCCTAATTCAAAAGTTCAAGCTCAGACCATTGGTCCTAATCATTGAATGGCAAACGGCCAATACATTACATGAATAAAAGCTAATGAGACGGCACAGTGGAGGAAACCAAGGACCTGACCTTCATCACGCCGAGGTGAAAAATCAGAGCCATTATCCAGAGAAAGAAAAATTCTCTCTCGCTTGGCTTTGTGAAGGGTAACGGTAGAAAGTCGCCTAACTCAGCGATCCGTCAGGGTTACACCCACCCTTAAGGCTTTAATTTGGCTTTGTGATCTGTGGATATGTTCACATGCATACTAATTACTTTATTTACCCTTACCCTGCAGGTTAAAATTGAATCTAATTGACTACTTTGAACGTTCGAATATAGGGCTGGGTGATATGGAGAAAATCAAATATCACAATATTTTTGGGGCATTTTAGGCCTTTATTTGACATGACAACCTAGACATGAAAGGAGAGAGAGAGGGGGAATGACATGCAGCAAAGGGCCGCAGGTCGCAACCGAACCTGTGGCTACCGTGGCAAGGACCAAGCCTCTGCACATGGGCGCACGCTCCACTAGGTGAGCTACCCAGGTGCCCATATCACGATATTTTTTACCAATTGGTGCTTTCACAAAATATTTTCAAAATGAGATTTGTGATAAATAATTATCAGTAATGTGGATATAATGACTAAGTGGATAAAGGCAGATAATAGAACTGCGTGAACAGTCTGGGAAGTTCAGAAAAGTACATCACTTTACTGTAATGCAGCCTTTAAAAGCAGGAAAAGACAACACTTATGTCATATTACGATATCCAAAATTTAAGACGATATCTAGTCACATATCACAATATCGATTTACACTGATATTTTGCCCAGCCCTACTCTAATAGAACTATCTTGTAGTCAAAGTAACAGAGTACAGTGTGCATGTAAACCATCTTTGGTGTTTGACTTTAAAGAGGTCTAGTCAGGAAAGCCTGTATTTCTTAAATGGCTGCAGCTCCAGTGAAATCATGTTTCCTCTCCTTCATGGTTACTGAGAAAATTGAAGGATTGAGGGGAAAGGCTCCGGCTGAACACGTGTCGCATTTATTTTATTGATGAAGTCTTACCTTGGGCGGCTCAGTGAAGAGCACATTCTGAAACGACAAAATAGATGGCCCCGGCATTTCAGTGGCTTTCACCTCATTTACCTTTGCTGCTTTTGCTTGCGTGTGTTCAATTAAGTGGAGGATACAAATATACCTGGTTATCAGCCCCCGTTTCAGTTGTCTCACAGCCAGCCGTCAGCACCACAGACACATTATTGCTCCCTCTGGCTCGTGTTAACTGAAACACCTGCCCGGGCCCTTTGTTTGGCATTAACAGGCCGAGACCAAATGATCAAATATGACCTTTCCATTGACTGTACAGGCGTTGGCGCTGTGGACAAAAGCCATGTCTGCGAGAGGCGCTGCCAGGTGCGTAAGCTAATGCTCGCTCTCTCAAAGTGTGAACATTATTCCTAATTCTTTTCAGTCTGTGCATCCAAGGTCACCATCTGCGGTTCCTTTTTTTTTCTGTAACAATGGAAACGGGATGAATGGGGGCCACGAAAAAGGAGCACCAATTTGTTTCCAAGACCACAGTGAAGGCTGATGCTCTGTTTAGCAAAATAAACATGGATTTTATCTATGAGGTTATTAAGTCCAAGACCCACACACTCAGCTCAGCCAAGCCCCCCCCCCCCCCCCCTTCTCAACAGCACCATGGCCGTGATTATTGTTCTGCCTCGCTATTGGCACTCAATTACCTTGTGAGCTTCCTGGAATAGAAGCCGTTCAATCTGTACATTTCTGTTGCTAGAGTGTTGAATGAGTGTGCCGCAAACCAATTGGTTGAGTAAACAGCCCTGGTGTCTCAAACATGGAGACTGCAAATGATTTATTGTCGTCTAGTCCACATTGTTTGCAGATGAAAGAACTGAAATAGCTGATGATGTAATACAATGTCATACTACGTGTCGGCGTGCACACGCTAGTTCTATGAGTACAACCTATTTGGCGTCCTCAACGCTTGCTGATTCAGTTACTAGATCAACAATATTTTTCACCCACTTTAATTTTCCCGCCTTAAAATTCCAATTTCCATTCCATGAGTTTGTATTTTCAATTTTCTTCTCGTAACATATTTATGAATACCTTTCGGGGGTAAATCAATCAATTTCGATGAAATTGGCCATGGCCCTGCTAGCTAGCCCCATTAGCTAGTGGTGCGTTCTTTCAGCCTCGCAACTCGTATTTTACGAGGTCAAAGTCGTAAACACGCCCCCTGACCTCGTATTTACAAGTTCGGAACTCATACAACCACCAAGTACCCCGAGCTGAAAATCCAACATGGCTGCCCCCTGTATCGACAGTTGTGAAAGCTGTAGTAACATAGTTATAAGCTCTTCTGTGTTATTTGTGTCACACTAAATCAGTCGTACTCGCAGCGCTGTCTTCTATCTGTGTTGTTACGCGGTTTGTATGCTCAAAAAACAGCGTATACGTTGTTTAAACTGGCGTTGCTAACAATGGCTAACCTGGCTAGAGCTAATGAAAACAATGAAAATCCGACTAGCAAAAAGAACGCATTCAACTCGTGTGTGACGGCATTCCCAGTTGCGACCTCCGACTTCCGAGGCAAAAAGAACGCACCATAGAGTCCAAGCTAGCTCTGTTCTCTGAAAGGTTAGCTACGCTTAAAATAGTAAATGGCACAAATTTGCATGTCAAAGTTCACTAAATTTAAAATGTGGAAAACTGCATGGTTCAATGACATGAGTCGGGAAGAATTCACCAGACAAAACAATGATAGGCAGGTGTAAGCTGACAAAAAAAGCAAGTAAGTAAGCAGCAACAACAACATCCTTAAGCTGAAATGATAGGCCTACTATCCGCAAGTATGCGAAGGTCCGCTGGGGTCCATGTGACGTAAACTTCGTCACCAGACAGTGTACGCGTAGGCTCTGTACGTACATTTGCGTACCTCCAATTTGTTGTGACTGTGCGAACCTGTCCGGACTTGTCCGTGCGGCCTTTACACTAAAAGTGGTAGCGTAGCGATCTACTGCGCATGTGTGGAACACATCTTTCAAGAGGACTCCAGAAAATAGTATTAACAGAACAGTAGGTGGTCTCTTTCAGGTGCTCATGAATGGGCTTAAATGATCCACAGAGGCAATTTGAAACGGGCCCCATGACTCAGCGGTCACATCTCTTCCACTCACAGCATCACAGTACTGTAAAAGGCTTTTCTTTCTGACCTTCCTACCAGCCAGTCTAAGGACATATACAAAACTTCTACACGGGGGGGAGGGGGGGGGATATATTTATAAATGACCATCTTGTTACACACTGGATCAAAACTATTTCTCTTTTGAGATGGCCATTGACGCGGTCTACATTAGGATGACGGATTGATTGCTTCATACGAACAAAGTGTTGTTTAGGTTTTCACTGGAGTATTTAAGATGTTTTGTATGGGTGCTTCACATGGGGCGGATTAGCTTTTACATTCCAGTTCTTCAATTCGACCAAATCTCTATCAAAACAATTCCTCTACAAGCCTCAGTATTTGTGTGTAGCAGAACATTGCCTGATAGAGCTTGAAATCCGGTTCTTTGTGTGTACATTTCAGCAAAATCCCAAACCTAAAATCTCAGTCTAATGTCTCCTTGGGGCACCCATACTGAATTTGTATGTGCATAAAACTGCTAGATAGAGATGAGGATTGTGTCGCTACCTTAAGTAGTAGACAAGGTTGACCTCCTCTTTGTCTTTGTATCGATTTGCTTTTATTGTAAGTGTTCCAGATTCATTTCCATGTCTATTTTGTGTCTTATTACAACCTAGGCGATGTGATAACATAATTGTTGCATTGCCCTGGCAGCCATTTTTACATCTCTCTCAGAACTGTCTCTGCTCACACGAGTCAGAGGTTTTGTGGTCGTCGGGCTTTGGAAATTTTGTTATTGTTGCATTTTTGTGAAATCTCGCACTGGGCTGGGCCTAATCAACTGTTTTTATTGTTGTGTGTCAAGAGGACTATTTCTGTATACAGTATGTGAAAAAAACTTTTTATTTCTCTTGACTATTATCTCTTGACTGTTTTAACCTGTGGAAAAACAAAAAGAAAGGAAAAGCTCAAAAAGAGATAAGACCAAATAAAATGTAACACTCCTGACTGGTTTGTGACTTTATTCATATTATAGAAAAAAAAGGTCCTCAGTCGATCACAAAACTTTAAAAGGAAATTGTTCTTTTTGTGTGTTTTTTTAACCGGTAAGTGATTGATTGTATTGGTGTAATTATATTTGGTAACTGTCATTTTCATCCAGCTTGTGGACTCACTGTCAGCTATGGAAGCCCGGAGGTGACGTGCATGTAATTATTTCCCTTTTGTGGTTTTCTTGTCATGCCAAGTCATTATTTTATGATTTCAACATAACAATAATTAGTTATTCTGTGATTGCGAGGAGGGTCCGATGTAACGGTGACAACATTATTATTTTGTGATTAAGAGGTTTTCAACATAGTCTCTGTTTTGTTTTTTCGACACGTTCACAAAAAAACGAGAAAAGTCAAGATCCAACGGCAAGGACCATTTCAGAATCGGAATCAGAAAAGGTTTTTATTGCCACAGTGAGTTACACCTTCGTGGAATTTGCCCTGGTGAATGGAGCATACATACACAAACAAACATATTAAACATGAATAAGAAATAGACGATAAAAACGGAAACAAATGTAGGCCATACAAAATAGCTTTGATTTGATTTGATTAGTCTCTGCAAGATTGGGAATGATTGATATTTCTCTCGGAACAGCTACCAGAAGACTTACAACGTTCAGACATCAGTCACATCTACGGCGGGAAGCTCAGTTTGCAGCTGTGCAGTAACGCTCAGCCATCACCGGAAAAGTGCTTCTAATAGACTTCACTCGTCTCCGTCAAAAACAGCGGAGTCACTCGGTCCATTTCTTCTATGTCAGTGGCCTAGACTGACCCTGGCTTCAAATTAAATTTGCTGCCGCTAGGGTGCATCTAGATTTCTAGGCTAGCCTATTTAAGCTTTAGAACCAGACTTTATCATATATTTCAGAAATCCTTTCTCCATTAAATCTAGTGTCTCTCGTAGTTTAGCTCCGAAGTTGTCAGCTTGTACCCTGCATGAATTGTTTTGCATTTATTATATGTCAAATACAGTATATATAATACATGCTTATACTTGTACTTTTATATGAAAACCTTCTTCTTTTCCCATTGAAACATCAAAGCAGAAATTTTCTGAACCCGAGGGTGTATGAAGTTTACAAAAAAAGTGCTTACATTTTATGGAGGCCAAGTTAAACCTCTTAATCAAATCTCTATCACATCGTTCTGATCGAACCCTTTCTAACATCACATTATGTCATTCCACGTGATCTTTAAAACAACCACCACATCCTGAGCCCAGTTTCACAGACTCAAACTCACTCTGTTCTTGTGCAATGATCGCTCACTTTTCATTGAAAACAACACAAAGACTAGGGTTGGGTATCTTTTGGGTTTTTTCCGATACCGGTGCTAAATCGGTTTAAAACGGTGCCGGTGCCTGAACCGATACTTTTTAAGAAAGTTTTAAAAAAAGAAGAAGAAAAAAGAAGGGTACTAAACAACAGTCGGTGACATTTAAGGACACATAGGGCCAGATGTACGTACATTTGCGAACGTAGCGTTATCAGCGCCATGGCTCACCCGCAGATAGCGAACGCAATGATACCGTAGTTGACGCCATATTTACAAAAACCTGCAGGTCATCCGTAATTAGCGCCTTTCTCCGCCCACTATAGCGTAAACTGTAAGTACTTGTGCTATGATACGGCTGAGTGCAGACTGCGATATTCCCACTGCTGATGCTATGACTGTTTGAAATTATCCTGATGCCAATATGTGTAATGTAGCGGGGAGTTTAACAACTGCTGGAATGTGAACTCTGAGTCGGAGATTCAATGTCATCTTTGATTTCTTCCAGTAACTGTAATCTTGCATGGCTGCTTAATCTGTGATCCTTGTGGCAAAACTCCTTTCAGCTCGTCTCCTTGGCCTATGTCTTCGTCTTGCTCGGATTACTGCTGTCATTTCACCAGGAGGCATATGTGAGGAAACCCGCTTCCAGGTTTACACCTGCTTTTAAGAGGCGGAGAATTTTCACCGCAAAATAGAGGCGCGCTATCACTGCCGGTGTTTGTACATACCGCGGAATACGTAATTAAGCGCTCTTTACGCTTCCCCTCCCATCTCTTTACGGTAAACTCCCACTTTCCCCGCGACCCTCCTATGAATAAATATGCATGACACGAAAAACGCAATTTGCCCTTTTCAGCTCCCACGACATGCAGTTTGCGCTTTTACATCATTGCGGCCTGTTTGTACATACCTCGCCATGATTTTACGCGCACGTTGCGACACAAATACGCCTGAAGTGGGCGCAAAAGCGTTAGTACATCTGGCCCATAGTTTATTACTCTCCGGGAACCATCACCTTATCGTGGTGGAGAGGTTTGGGTGTCCCTATGAACCTGAGGGCTGTGTTGTCTGGAGCTTTGTGCTCCTGGTAGGGTCTCCCATGGCAAAGTGGTTTCAGGTGAGGGGCCAGACGAAGAATGGTTCAAAAGACCCTATGAATAAACGAGGAAGGGATAGAGAGACCCTGCCCGGAGGAAGCCCGGGGCCCCCGTCTGGAGCCAGGCCCAGAGGGAGGGCTCGTCAGCGAGCGTCTGGTGGCCGGGTTTGCCACGGAGCCCGGCCGGGCACAGCCCGAAAAAGCTACGTGGCACCTATCTCTCCAGCCCATGGGCCCACCACCTGTGGGAGGAACCGCTGGGGTCGGGTGCGCTGCCACACGGGTGGCGGTGAAGGTCAGGGGCCTCGAAGGACCAGACCCGGGCAGCAGAGGCTGGCTCTGGGGACATGGAATGTCACCTCGCTGTGGGGGAAGGAGCCGGAACTTGTGCGTGAGGTGGAGCGCTACCAGTTGGATCTGGTGTGGCTTACCTCTACGCATAGTCTCGGTTCTGGAACCGTACTCCTGGAGAGGGGTTGGACTCTTTTCTTCTCCGGAGTTGCCCAGGGTGTGAGGCGCCAGGCGGGTGTGGGGATACTCACAAGTCCCCGGCTGAGCGCCGCAACGTTGGAGTTTACCCCGGTGGACGAGAGGGTCGCCTCCCTACGCCTGCGGGTTGTTGGGGGGAAAACTCTGACTGTTGTTTGTGCATATGCACCAAACAAGAGTTCAGAGTATTCGGCCTTCTTGGAGACCTTGAATGGAGTCCTGTATGGGGCTCCGGAGGGGGACTCCATAGTTCTGCTGGGGGACTTCAACGCACATGTGGGCAATGACGGAGATACATGGAGAGGCGTGATTGGGAGGAACGGCCTCCCTGATCTAAACCAGAGTGGTTGTCTGTTATTGGACTTCTGTGCTAGTCATGGATTGTCTATAACAAACACCATGTTCGAACATAGGGATGCTCATAAGTGTACTTGGTACCAGAGCACCCTAGGCCGAAGGTCAATGATCGATTTTATAATCGTTTCATCTGATTTGAGGCCGTATGTTTTGGACACTCGGGTAAAGAGAGGGGCGGAGCTGTCAACTGATCACCATCTGGTGGTGAGTTGGGTCAGGGGGTGGGGGAAGACTCTGGACAGACCTGGTAAGCCCAAACGGGTGGTGCGGGTAAATTGGGAACGTCTGGAGGAAGCTCCTGTCCGACAGACCTTCAACTCACACCTCCGGCGGAGCTTTTCGTGCATCCCTGTGGAGGCTGGGGGCATTGAACCTGAGTGGACAATGTTCAAAGTTTCCATTGCTGAAGCTGCGGCAGGGAGCTGTGGTCTTAGGGTCTTAGGTGCCTCAAGGGGCGGTAACCCTCGAACACCGTGGTGGACACCGGTGGTCAGGGAAGCCGTCCGACTGAAGAAGGAGTCTTTCCGGGATATGTTATCCCAGAGGACTCCGGAGGCAGTTGCAAGGTACCGACGGGCCCGAAGGACTGCAGCCTCTGCCGTGAAAGAGGCAAAGCAGCGGGTGTGGGAGAAGTTCGGAGAAGACATGGAGAAGGACTTTCGGTCGGCACCAAGGCGCTTCTGGAAAACCGTCCGGCACCTCAGAAGGGGGAAGCGGGGAACCATCCAAGCTGTGTACAGTAAGGATGGGACGTTGTTGACCTCAACTGGGGAGGTGGTAGGGCGGTGGAGGGAGCACTTTGAGGAGCTCCTAGATCCAGCTGATGCGCGCTCTTTGTTGGAGGCAGAGCTGGAGGATGATGGGGGATTGTCGTCAATTTCCCTGGTGGAGGTCACTGAGGTAGTCAAACAACTCCACAGTGGCAAAGCCCCAGGGATTGATGAGATCCGTCCAGAAATGTTGAAAGCTCTGGGTGTGGAGGGGCTGTCTTGGTTGACACGCCTACTCAACATTGCGTGGAAGTCTGGGACAGTGCCAAAGGAGTGGCAGACCGGGGTGGTGGTTCCCCTCTTCAAAAAAGGGGACCAGAGGCTGTGTACCAATTACAGGGGTATCACACTTCTCAGCCTCCCTGGTAAAGTCTACTCCAAGGTGCTGGAAAGGAGGGTTCGGCCGATAGTCGAACCTCAGGTGGAAGAGGAACAATGCGGATTCCGTCCTGGTCGTGGAACAACGGATCAGCTCTTTACTCTAGCAAGGATCCTGGAGGGAGCCTGGGAGTATGCCCATCCAGTCTACATGTGTTTTGTGGATCTGGAGAAGGCATATGACCGGGTCCCCCGGGAGACTTTGTGGGAGGTGCTGCGGGAGTATGGGGTGAGGGGGTCCCTTCTCAGGGCCATCCAATCTCTGTATGACCAAAGCGAGAGCTGTGTCCGGGTTCTCGGCAGTAAGTCGGACACGTTTCAGGTGAGGGTTGGCCTCCGCCAGGGCTGCGCTTTGTCACCAATCCTGTTCGTAGTATTTATGGACAGGATATCGAGGCGTAGTCGTGGTAGGGAGGGGTTGCAGTTCGGTGGGCTCGGGATCTCATCGCTGCTCTTTGCAGATGATGTGGTCCTGATGGCATCATCGGCCTGTGACCTTCAGCACTCACTGGATCGTTTTGCAGCCGAGTGTGAAGCGGCTGGGATGAGGATCAGCACCTCTAAATCTGAGGCCATGGTTCTCAGCAGGAAACCGATGGAGTGCCTTCTCCAGGTAGGGAATGAGTCCTTACCCCAAGTGAAGGAGTTTAAGTACCTTGGGGTCTTGTTCGCGAGTGAGGGGACAATGGAGCGGGAGATTGGTCGGAGAATCGGCGCAGCGTGGGCGGTATTACATTCAGTTTATCGCACCGTTGTGACGAAAAGAGAGCTGAGCCGGAAGGCAAAGCTCTCGATCTACCGGTCAGTTTTCGTTCCTACCCTCACCTATGGTCATGAAGGTTGGGTCATGACCGAAAGAACGAGATCCAGGGTACAAGCGGCCGAAATGGGTTTCCTCAGGAGGGTGGCTGGCGTCTCCCTTAGAGATAGGGTGAGAAGCTCAGTCATCCGTGAGGAGCTCGGAGTAGAGCCGCTGCTCCTTCACGTCGAAAGGAGCCAGTTGAGGTGGTTCGGGCATCTGGTAAGGATGCCCCCTGGGCGCCTCCCTAGGGAGGTGTTCCAGGCACGTCCAGCTGGGAGGAGGCCTCGGGGAAGACCCAGGACTAGGTGGAGGGATTACATCTCCAACCTGGCCTGGGAACGCCTCGGGATCCCCCAGTCAGAGCTGGTTAATGTGGCTCGGGAAAGGGAAGTTTGGGGTCCCTTGCTGGAGCTGCTCCCCCCGCGACCCGACCACGGATAAGCGGACGACGATGGATGGATGGATGGATAGTTTATTACTAGGCCATATGGTCAAAATGAAATGATTTAATAGTAATGTAATAACTATAACTTATAATACACAATAACGTATTTCACCAGTAAATTGCTGTTGAACGACAAAACAACCACCAGATGGGAAAAGGGTATTTTACAATAACTTTGAATGCACCGCGGGGCTGTAGGTTACCAGTTTCAGTGAATGCACCGTCTGTGTTTTTCCGACGTCGGCAGCTGCTGCGCTGCAGAGCAGACTGTTGATATACAGTCACACTTTACACTGTTTAACGTTTCCTGTCAGCATGTTAACCGTGTTTTATCCAACTGCTAGCTAAAGGTAGGCTAACGTTACTTGCTGTCAAGTGTAGTGTAAAGTCAGGCACCGAAATTCCCGTTCTTATTCGGTCTCGTTACTACCGTCTACGTCGGAACCGGGGCCCTATTGGCACCGAGTTTCGGTACCCAACCCTACAAAGACAAAGCTTGCATGTTTTTTTTTTAAGTGGCTGTCATTTTGTAACCTTACGTATGTGGTAGATACAAATGTGCAGACCAGACCTGCAGTACGTAAAATGAAAAGCATACGGATGGAAATCAGCACTTTGCTTCCAGAAAGTGTAGATGGTGTGAAAAAGTGTTTGAAAAAGTCAGGAAATATAAATTCCTGATCTGTTTTTGTCTGAGTCACACTGATGTGGTAAAGCAAGCTCCCTTTGGTACACATCTGCATACAGATGTTCCTGTTTTTTTCACTTCTTGAGTTTTTTTGTGAGTCTACATTACAGATAATTTTGAAATGTAACTCTTAAATGTTGATCCATTTTTTAACACATAAATCAAAGGCAGAACACATACTTCAAAATTAAACCATTAATATAATTGATTGTATCATCACTGGTATTGAACAATAATTCTATCTAAAATGTTGGATCCATATGAAAAACTGTTTCAAAAGGAACTCATGAGTGCGTTGGTAAATATGTACCTGAAAACCAGAGGTGATAAGACCACAGTGTCAGAAACGTCATCAAAGTGTATGCTCATTTCATTATTCTATCCAGGCAAGGGGGGGCGGAATATGGTATGTATGAAATAGTTGTGTAGATTTTCTCCCACCTGATTTTCCCACAAAAACGAATGCATGAAGGGCACAGCTCACAGTGAACCAAAATAATCAAACTCAGATGTATTTTCTCATTAAAATACTTTTTACAACTCTCTATAAGGGTGCCAGTTAAGTATCTTATGTTCTTATCTTATCTCATATTAAACATTCAGTATTTTATGTGATTCAGCAACTCCCAGCGCTCCCTTCGGCATCACCCTGCTGAGCTGTGACGGCTCCTCCATGACTTTGGCCTGGAAGAGTCCCAAACACTGCGGTGGCTCCAAAGTCAACGCTTACTACATGGACAAGAGAAACGCTGACTCTTTGGTTTGGAAGGAGGTCAACCTGGCGGCCGTCACGGAGAGAGGCTGCACTGTGAGTGGCATCAGTCAGACGCAAAATCATACACTAAAAGAAAATGACGCGTGTGTGTGTTTGGGGAACTTTTATCAAGAACTTTTACAGATCTGAATGTAATAAGAGTTCAAATTAGCACAACCTTTAGCATCTACAGCATTAAAATGCAACATAGACATTAACGCAGCAGGAATATTATTCCAGAAACGTCAGATATAATTGGAAAACACTGACAGGGAACATTTTACTGCAAAATGAGTACTGTTCATACTTTAATACTTGTATACTTTTACTCAAGTAAGATTTTAAATGCAGGACTAGTTAAGTATTTTAACAGTGTGGTATTCGTACTTTTACTTCATAAAGGATCATAATACTCCTTCCACCTCTGGTATGGTACCAGTTATTCACTGAATCTTTCTGTATCTTCAGGTTGACAATCTGACCGAGGGAACCTTCTACGAGTTCAAGGTCCAGGCCGCTACCATGGCCGGCGTCGGCGTGCCCTCTGCTCCCAGCGCCCCGATGAAATGTGAAGCTTGGACCATGGAAGAGCCAGGTGGAAATCGGCAATTTATGCGGCGAAAGTGCGGCGTATTCTAAAAAATGCGGGCCCCGCATAAATATGCGGACTTTGGCTGATTATGCATTGAATTCTGCGATTGCATAATCGCGTTTTTCTGGAGGGACTGGAAATACGTCAACATAATTATAAGTTATTGTGATTGTACTAAAAACAACTTTGGGAAAAAATATATTGATGTGCAAATTATTAGCACCGAAAAACTGCCCCTAGTGTGTAAAGGCCTTCAAATGTCCAGAGATTTTCATATTTTTTGTCTCTACCTCCAACTGAAGGCAGAACAATAATATCACCTGAATGTTAAACCGGTAGATGTGTGTTATTGAACCCATTTAAAAAGACAAATGCACAGATAAGAATAATAAAAAAAAACGGTTTAATAATTCAAATGTGGCAGGTAACCGGATCACCCGGTTTTGGAGGGGGAGGGGGGGCAGATAACCGGATCACCCGGTTCTGGAGGGGGAGGGGGGGCAGGTAACCGGATCACCCGGTTTTGGAGGGGGAGGGGGGGGATCGAGGTGACGTGGTGGAGAGAAAGATTGATGACGTTAATCTTTTCTCCTTAATCTCTTCTCCCTCTGCTTCTCTTCTCCCTCTTCGCCTGCTCTTTCCTCTCTTTCTTGACTTTTTTCTCCATCTCCTCTTTTTCCTTCTTTTGTCTTTTCAATTCTTTTTTTCTTGCTTCCTATTTTCCTCCTTCTGTTTCTTCTCTTGCGCCTCCTTCTCTTTCCTCTCCTTTTTCAGCCTCTTTTCTGCCGCCTTATTGGCCTTCTCTTCCTCCTTTTTTGTTCTGGCCTTCTCCATGTCGGTTGTTTGAGCCAGCTCCTGCAGGCTAAGGAGATTGAGGATCTGGATTTCGTTCTCCATTTGGCTTACTTTGGAAATCCACTTCTTCTCCATCCTTCTGCTGTTTTTTTCCAACTCCTGGAGAGCAGAGATTTTCTCTTTCTGGAGCTTAATTTTGTTCTCCATTTTGCTCTCTTTGATTTTCCAATCCTTCTCAATCCATCTGCTCATGTGTCCTAAGTCCTGGAGGAAGTTGTTTTTTACCTGAAGAAAAGAGATCTCTTTTAGGAGCTTGATCTCCTCTTTTGCAGCGAGCTCACGCATTATTTGGTCTTTCAGATCAAATGCCGCGTCAAACTCTGCCTCCCTCTGGATGATCTGCCTTTCCTTGTCCATGAGTTTGGCTTTGCTCTCCAAATACTTGACTTCTAGAGACGTCTTATCCTCCATTATTCTCTTGATCTGTTCGTCCTTTTTCCGGACGACAGATTCCCACTTCCGATCATTGTCCTCCTCCAGAGTCTTCCTGAGGGTTCTCTGATCACTTAGAGCCATCAGGATTTTCCTCTGCTCTTCTTTCAAACCAGCATTTTCGGAGACCAGCTGGTTGATTTGTTTCAGTTGGTCTTTCTGGTTCAGGTCCTCGAGCTGTACGCTGGGAGTTGGGACGACGATATACACAAACATACAAATATACATACATTTATTTTACAGTAAAGACTATAAATAAAGTCCTATAGACCTTTCCAATTGAATTCCATTGCAAGGCAACAGTCTGTGTCCTTGTTATCATAACAAAAACTGCCTTTCTTCAGTGTTGGAAGAAGTATTTAGATCCTTGTGTAAAAATACTAATACCACACTGTAAAAAATACTATGTTATATGTCAAATTCCTGCATTGGAAATGTTACTTAAGTAAAAGTATGTAACTCTCATCAGGAAAATGTACTTAAAGTATCAAAAGTAAAATGACTCAATGCAGAAATGATCAAAACAGTTCTGTCAATCAACTAATCATTTCAGATGTACTTGTAGGCCTATATATTGTTGGGTAGTTTAATGGATTATAAAACATAGTATTTTATAAACTACGTACATGTGCTTTGTGTGCAACAGTCTTCATTTGTAAAGTAACTAAAGCTGTCAGATTAATGTAGAGTAAAAAGTACAATATTTCTCTCTGAAATGTAGCGGAGTAGAAGTACAAAGTGTCATGAAAAGAAAAGAATCAAGTAAAGTATAAGTACCTCAAATGTGTACTTAAGTAATTAAAGTGGCTATGTGTAACTTTCAGTTTGTGTTGATTCTAGCGGCCACTTTGGACAAAAGTGGTAGTGTTTTTACCACACCTGCTCTCATAAAGGTCTTTTCTTTACGCTGCTGTATTGCCCTCGGACGCTTCACACAAGTAACGTTACAGGAAAATAGTAGGCCAACACAAACACGGAGTAAAAGGAATAAAAACGTTGGCGCTAAATGGAAGGGGTGCATAATTTGATGTTGGCTACTGACGTACAACTACATTGTGCATTGTTAAGTTATTTTAGGAATAAAATAGACATATTACATACCTGAGGGACAATTCAGGGTCAGTTTTGAATAATTTACATTCCCGTAATTTTCTCCATCTGTTAAAAGTCCGACTGAGATTGACTCGGATTTCGCTTGTTGTCTTTCACTTTCCCTTTTATCTTTCAGTAGTTCTTTGTTTAATCTCCTTCTTTCCTGTGATGGTCCTGCCCCAGTATCAGCCATAACTACAGCAGATAGCTTCTAAAATAGCATTAGAATACAATCAGACCTACATAAAGAAATCTCCTGCTTCCTTTTACCTGGCTGGATACAATAACACAGGCTTTTTTCCGGTGTGACACTGAAATCTGTGACCCATCAAGAGATATTTTGAAATGTTTCTGTGTAGTTTCTCAGACAACCGTGTTATTCATGTTCACAGGCACTCAGGAGATTGTGGCCGGCGTGGAGGAGGAGATTGGAGACGTCGTCCTGTCTTTTGAGGCCTGTGAGATCTGTGAGACGTCCAAGTTTGTGTAGTCAAAGAACTACAAAGCCATCGCCGAGTGCCCCAGGGCGGCCGCCGCGAACAAGGGCAGAACGTAAGCTCGGAGCCCAGCGTTTATTTCTTTAGTCACAGAACGAACGATTACCTTAGTCCCATATTATGATAATTTTCAGACTCATGCTTGTATTTCAGGGTTTCTACTAGACGTGTTTACATGCTTTAATGTTCAAAAAACACGTTATTTTTCTCATACTGTCCGTCTGAATATACCTGTATCACCCTCTGTTTGAAACACTGCACTCTCTGAATTTCTGTACCGTCATTGCAGCCGTGGAACGACTGTAACGGCACTTTCAACATATACAGTATTTAGTGTAGTTACGACATCACAACCATACAGAAGTCCTAACGGCTCTTTTAAAGGCACAGTTTCTTAAAACGGACTGTGTGCATTTCTGTGTGCAGTGTTTTGATACTTTCACAGTTTTTATACAGCACACTCTATAATTTGCAAAGACCCAACAATGTCCCACGGGCAATAATTTACAGTGGCGAGGAAAAAGTTCCTTTTAGGCGAAACCTTGGACAGACCCAGGCTCTTTGTCGCTGCCGGTTTGGACACAGACAATGATACAGATACGTTTGATTTTTTATTTGGCCCTTTAATTATTTTTAGGTGTTAATATTGCTGTTCTTTTACTCAAATAAAAAGTTAAATAAAATTACAATTCTGAATGCATGAATTTTTCCTTTCTACACTTTGCTACTAGCATTGCTACTTAAGTACATAAGTAAAAGATCTGTGTACTTCTTCCACCGCCTGTAAAGACTTGAGGTCATGTTAGCTTCACATTTAATAGGAATTAATTGACTGAATGTGTACTTACTGAACACCTTTTTATATTTGACACATAATTAGTGTTACATTTCATTTTTGCAGGAAACCTCCTGGGAAATTATCAGAAAATAGAGAGGAAATTACAGATCCATGAAATAAAGCAACAAAAATGTGACAAACGTACAGTGAAATGCTTATGGGTCATTCTACAGAAACGTCCACTTTTGGTATGGCAAGATGTCTTAATTTTTTTTTCTTTTTCTAACATTTAAACTTAGACCACATTATTAGATTACCCTTTGACTTTATGAGTACACATAATTGAAAGCTTAATGATTTTTTATTTTTTTTGTGCATGTATTTAAAGACAGCATACACCATTTTTTTGTCACTGGTGTTACCTTACTTCTTTAGCAATATTAAAGGTGTTTATGAAATATTATTCCAAATTTTTTTCAGTACATGTAGTCAGAGGTACAGAAAATTAATGATAATCTAACTAGTAAGGAGATTATGTTTTATTTATTTTAATCAGGTTTGTTTAAAGTGTGACTGAATGATGTTAGTTCGTTTGCGCAACCATATATTTGCTATAACAATGAAAATATTTGAAAAACAGTTATAAACAAGCAATGATACAATCCTTTAAAGCTTAACTCTTAAGTGTAGCAGAATGCAATGACTTTACAATTATCATCATGTCACATGTGACAGATTTTATTTAATGTGAAAGAAAAAAAACACCAGTAACACCAGTGACAACAAATCACCAGTGACATATATAACATATGCAAATGCCTAATTTCATAAGAACTGAAATCAGTTAGCAAAATATCATAGACAACATTTTAAATGAACATTTTAAATTCATTAGAAAGCAACTACAATGTACAACACAGTACATTACCTAGTAACAATAGCATGACATAACAGTCACAATTGGACAATTGCAGTTTAGACAATGACTAAGACGGGAAAACTTTGAACATTCCCCCCATCATCACCAGATAGATCACCCAGCATTTCAAGGTAACTGAACTGTTACAAATACATATATATGCACTGTTATAAAAGTGCATAGCATACAGTGCCTCCACATATACTCTCACATAGTATACATTCTCACTTACACTCTCGCTCACTCACTCTCTCTCTCATTCACACACACTCACTCACACACATCATGGTGCTTTTTTTGCTTCTTTTTTTTACTTGCCCAACTGCCCCATTATGTACTCCCAGAACCGCTGATCAATCTGAACTGATCGCTTATTTAGTGCCATGGGCTCTGGAATCAGGCATTTGATCTGGTCATCACCGTACCAGTTAACATCATCTCTGGGGCTTGGCCAGAAAAACTTATTGACTCCATTGCGGTGCATGCATTTGACTTGCACATTGTTTTCCTCCACCTGAAGGATGATGCCAGGGTAGGGATCATCATCATATCCCACAACACACCACTGCCCAGTGTGATGCTGTTCTATGACATTGGGTCTGAAATCTTTGACTGTTTGATTGATTGCATCCATAGCTACAAGAGTAACCTCCTCAAGATTTGCATGCTGCAGTCGTACGTTACGTTTCTTCACCTTTTCATATCTTCGTTTCCAACTGATGATCTTGTCTTTCAGTTTCTCTATTTCCCTTTGTTTCTTTTGTGCATCTCTCCTACGTTGTCTCCTCCCTTGTTGTAGTTGTCTGTAAAGCAAAAATATTGTCTTGAAAAGTGTGAGTGAGAGAGAGTGTAAGTGAGTGTATACTATGTGAGAGTATATGTGGAGGCACTGTATGCCATGCACTTTTATAACTGTTTCACCATTTATTTCTGTATTTGTAACAGTTCAGTTACCTTGAAACACTGGGTGATCTATCTGGTGATGATGGGGGGGTCAATGCTCCTGCTCTGACTCTTTGCCTGCGTCTTTGCTGACGGACCCTCCATGCCTTTCGCTCATATCTCTTCTCCCTTTCACTCAAATCACTTATTCTCTTTCTTTTTTGTGTGTCAATGTCACTGACATAGCTCTGTTTCCTTTTCTGCAAATACTCTGCTCTGCGTTCAGGATCAGCATCCCTACGCTTTCTGTATAGTCGCTGTTTCTCAGCTGCACTCAGTTTAGCCATACCCTCAATTTAGAAATACCTGACCAAAGGAGAATTAACAATGATAAAGAAAAGTTAGAATCACACCATTTTAGTGCTATTTTATGCAAAAGAACTAAATGAATAGCTTTAAACAAAGTGGAGTCACTGGTGTTACCCATAAGGAAGGTAACACCAGTGACTGTAACACCAGTGACAATTTTCATGAAAACTGCTTTTTACAAAATGGCTGCTGCAAGGTATCAAACCACATGTTGTCAATCATGGTATACTCACTAAATTAAGTAATTTAATCCATTTGTATTCTAGTTTTTTACAATTCCCAGACAATAAAGGAGGTCATACCAGTGACTTAAACTAAAAGCTTCATATGAAATCATGAGATAAATGAGAATATTTTTGACAACTGAAAAGAGACAGTGGACTTACCATGGCTTCTCTTCATAGATCTCCAGGAAATTGGTAGAAGGAAGTCCAGTGATGTCATCAGTGTGATTTTTATTTCAAGATAAGAGCTTTTTTGTTAAACGGTAACACCAGTGACACAACTCCAGGGGACCACTACTTTCATTATATATTTTTTAATATTTATTTAGAATTTTGTTTTTTAATGTAATTTACATCATATATTTGATAGTTATGGACACATTATTGTATTTTAAATGGAAGAAAACACTGTTTTTGACCTCAAAATAAAGCATTTTCCGTCTGTACATGACTGTGGGGACGAGCACTTCTGTGGTGCTTGGAATTCTAATTAATTAATAAAAATCAAATATTGCCATATTTATGGCTAAAGAAGGTGTAATTGTTCAAATAACATATTGTTTCATTTTAACATATAAAGAAATTCTAATCCTAAAGTGTTTTTTAAGTGTAATATTTCTGTAAAGGCTAGGGACAGAAAAATGGACGTTTCTGTAGAATGACCCTTATCTTAAACTAAACAGCTTTTCGATATAACACTTTCAATATGCTTTACAATTGCAGTAAGAAAAGCCTGTAAACTTTGTTTTGAAATAATTATTCTTTTTTTATTTAATTGTAAAAACAAGTGAAAACAACAGCGGCTTCTCAAAAATAATCCCTGTATCCCCATCAGCTGATGCAGAACATCAGCTTCTCTTCCTGGGGCCCACACAAAACATGACAACAGATGAGACATTTTAAGACAAAACAACCACATGAAATAAAAATAAGAATAGTATAACACTATTTCTCACAAATATATACATACTCCACTTCATATACGCTTGTATAAATTACACTAAATCTATAAGCACTGAATATACAAAAGTGAAATCTTATAACATATTTGTATACATGTAAATATTCCTATACATAAAAAGTACAAAATATGGTTACAGGTGTAGGGCCATCAGATATTGCCTTACTTGCTTTTTAAAACTTGCTTTATTTTGTGCTTTAGCAATCTCAGCTGGAAGTGAGTTTCATGCACCCGTACCGCGATACAATACTGTTTGCGCTTTGATTGTGTTCTGGATCTAGGAACTGTGTAAAGGCCTCTGGTGTGTGGCCGGGTTGGCTCAGTGGGTAGAGCAGGCGCACATATACTGAGAGGTTTATGCCTCGATGCAGAGGTCAAGGGTTTGAATCCAACCTGTGACAATTTCCTGCATGTCTTTCCCCTCTCTCTCCCTTTTCTCATCCAGCTGTCCAACGAATAAAGGCGGAAAAAGCCCAAAAAATAATCTTGTCTTGTCTGGTGGGGTATGTGTGTGTGTGTTAAAGCTAAATGTGAGTTGTGAGTTGTTGTGAGCTGTTTAGCACAAGACAAAATAGGCTGAATGGGTTGAGTGCAGAATACAAAAATATATAGTATGTGCAATGGGCAGATGTATAGTCCAGGATGAAGGTTAGTGCAAATATAGTGACTAGGGATTTGTTGGTGAGACAGAGGGGAAGAAACTGTTTTTATGGCATGAGGTTGTGGTCCTGATGGACCGCAGCCTCCTGCGAGACGGGAGGGGTTCAGACAGTTTCTGTCCTGGGTGAGAGGGATCTACAGTAGTAGTTGTTCTGGAGTCTTTAGTCATTTCACATAATCTTCATCAGCAGACAGAGTTTGCACAGTAACATTAACAACAAAATAGGGATTAATTCATCCTCAGTGGACAACTACCTTTGGACTGAAGTGGTGGACATGGCTAGTAATCTTTACCTGCGTGTGTCCTGTCTGGCTTTCCCTAGGCTAGTTACTTCTGAGGGGCAGCTGTGACCATTTCCCATCGCCTTTAACATTAAATCTAAAACAATTTCCATCATGCCACAGAAGCATAAGAAAACGTTATGTTATTACCAAATTACAGCATCTTATCACATCATTTACGGTCCATAAAATGGAATGAAGATTAGCATGGCTGAGTGAGTGGAAATAATGGCTCTGTATGTATGTGGGTGTATCTTCTATTCTATTTCTGTAACTGTAGGTGAAGATGTTTCGTCAGGGGTGAGATGCTTCACAGCTACATGGGGCCAGAGGCATAACACTGTAGATTCACAGCTAAAACTGTGACCTGGGTGCACGTGCACAAGCCTCATTTCCAGTCCCACAGTTATGTCCTCAATGAAATTAAATCATTAGTTTAAGTTCTATACAAAATAGTTACAAAAAAATTAGCTCCACCTCAACCAACTAGATCAGTAATCACCAATAACCAAAAGCATCAATCAAAACTGGCCAGTGCAACCCACCCAAATATCTAATGATAATTAATTTGACATACCGTAATTAATTACAGTTGCACCATAAATTGATGCAGATAGGCACAAATTTTTGCAGAAAAAAATCACCAGAATGCAGGAAATGAAGTGTTTGATATGTTAAAAAATGAACTTTGGCTCAAAAGTGGTGATCTCAACCCCCCCAATGTGTACGCCCCTGAGCGTAGGCAAGGCTCGAGTTCCCATCAAATTGCCCGAGCAACGTTTTTTTAATTAAATGTTTGCATCAAAGTGAATCTAACAAGATTGATCCATATTATTATTATTACAAATATAAATAATAATTGTAAAAATTATTGTCAAAAATAATTTCACGCAAAATCGACCCGAGTTGACCCCGTCTTTTGATTGGTCGCTCAGAGTTGATGCGTGAGGCGTCAGAGAGAAGTTTGGCTGTGCTCGCTGTGTGAACGAAGCTAGCTAAACTACGCGTTATTAACACAGACGTATAAGAAAGGTTATTAACTAAACGTTAGCAAAGAGTAAAACAATAAGTGTTTGCGCTGTGCGGTATGTTCTGTTACGATTTGTTCTGTTAAAACGAGCGAAGGTGGAAGTTGACTGAGATGCAGAAAACGGTCACCACATTACGGAGCGAGTGACGCTAGTCTGTTGCTGAACTTCACCTGGCTAAACGCCATATTGAAAAAACTAAACAAACGGAATGGGGTTACTATCAGCGCCCTGCGTGATGCACTTGTGTTTTGAAGGCCATACCAGCATGCTTTCTTGGACTTATTCAAGCTGTTGTGTATCTGACATTGACATTGTCTGTAACATCAGCTGCAGTGGGCGTGGAGTTTTTTGACAATACCGACACACACCTGCAATAGGGTCCAACTCCACACCTGAGGAACAGGAGGGGAAACTTAAAGCTGTGACGCAGTACTGTGACCGGTGAGTAGCCTACATAACAGACCTTTATTGTTTTGACAATGTGTGTATTGTGTCATGGTGTATGTGTGTTTGTGTGACAGCTCATGTCCCATATGTTTTCTATTGGTAATGATAATAAGCCATGTGGGCGGTTAGTGCAGTTTGACCCGACGGTCTTGTTATAGTTGATCCCAGTGTGCATTCTTGTCAGTGATGCCATTCCCGTGTAAGTGATGTTTGTCTAGTAAAAGTGGTGTTTATGTGCTGGCTGCAGCTTATAACCAGGGCCCGAAATTAGCACCATTTACCAGCCAAATGCTGGTAAAATATGCAAGTGGCTGGTAGATTTTCTTCACTCACCAGCCAAAAAACAATGGTAATCTATTGAGTGGCTGGTACAATTTGAACATTCACTAGCCGTTTGGCTGGTGGACAAATAAGTTAATTTTGGACCCTGCTTATAACATAACATTTGATAGCATATAGAAGTGATGATGTTATTATGTTGTGAGCCTAAAACGTATCGTTGTGGTTGTGTTCTATAATTTGAAAAGGTTTTGTGTGTCTGTATAAAAAGTGATTAGCCTGTGAATGCATAGCGTTGTGTCTGCAGTCAGTGTGCTGTCTATACAGTCACAGTGAGGCATACATAGTGTTCAGCTCACTGTAGCACTCGCAAGCATATTTACTTTACTTTATTTACTTGCATGTACATTACATGCATATTCTCAAACAGTTTTGCAATTGATTGCAAATCCTTGGGGTCCTTGGGCCTATGGTTGTTGTCTTTGCTATATAGGCCACTAAAGAAAATAACAGAACAGGCACTTTTCTGTATTTACCAGAATTTATTTTTTGTAAATTAAACATTTACACTTAAATGACTTTAGCCTTTTTTCTTTGTGTTTACTGTATACTGTAGTAGCGTTATACCTGCTGTGTGTTTTGCTAAACTTGTTGAGATTGAGAAAATGCAAATGTCCATCAGTCTCTGTGCGCAATTGTATTTGACAATTGCCCTGATATTCTTACTGCAGTATTTCCTGCTAAAACTGGGACTTGATCTAAGTTTGCCTCTTTTTAGGTGGCAGGAGTGAAAATTAGTCATCCTCAATATTTGTTGTGTTCTGGGTTTAGAATGATGAAGACAGTTGGTGAATATTTAGATACAAAACAGGATGTACTGGATGATGCTTTTCATTCCTTGGCAACTATCAGGTTGTTCCCAAATGATGTACATATTTTTAGGCATTCTATTATCAATTGGCAGAATTGGCGATGCGGCGCGTATAGCTGTTGTAAATGGGGAAAAACAAATCTACCCGTGGGGAGCATTCCCCAGGCTCAGACCCCTCTAGGTTTGGACTGAGCCTGAATGTTTCCAACGCCTTGGCTCCGCCCCTGCTCAGATGTTGTTTGGACCCAGAGGCAGAAAAGAAGCGCCGAACCTTCATGCTTACTTCACCTCATGGTTTACAGCTCGGATGATGATGAGAATTTAAAGTGCCATATTGTGCTTTTTGGCTTTTGCCCTTTACTTTTATTGTGTTAGCATATATATATATATATATATATATATATATATATATATATATATATCTTTTTTTGTGCATGTTATAGGTTTACAAAGTGAAAAAGACCAAAGTCCCCCCCAAAGGGACTTACCATCTCCACCAGAAAACACTGTTCACCAACTGCTCCAAACAGCTCTGTTGTAGTCCAGCCTTTACTTCAGAGACACACGTGGTCACTTTGGAACACACGTTATAATGCTCGCCTAGCTGCTAGCATGGCACGCCCTCATACTCTGCTTCTGACTGGCTAGTAGTCCTTACCTAGGTACTGTCAGGACAAGCCCTCATACTCTGCTTCTGACTGGCTAGTAGTCCTTACCTAGGTACTGTCAGGACACGCCCTCATACTCTGCTTCTGACTGGCTAGTAGTCCTTACCTAGGTACTGTCAGGACACGCCCTCATACTCTGCTTCTGACTGGCTAGTAGTCCTTACCTAGCTACTGTCAGGGCATGCCCTCATACTCTGCTTCTGACTGGCTAGTAGTCCTTACCTAGGTACTGTCAGGACACACCCTCATACTCTGCTTCTGACTGGCTAGTAGTCCTTACCTAGGTACTGTCAGGACACACCCTCATACTCTGCTTCTGACTGGCTAGTAGTCCTTACCTAGCTACTGTCAGGGCACGCCCTCATACTCTGCTTCTGACTGGCTAGTAGTCCTTACCTAGGTACTGTCAGGACACGCCCTCATACTCTGCTTCTGACTGGCTAGTAGTCCTTACCTAGGTACTGTCAGGACACGCCCTCATACTCTGCTTCTGACTGGCTAGTAGTCCTTACCTAGCTACTGTCAGGGCATGCCCTCATACTCTGCTTCTGACTGGCTAGTAGTCCTTACCTAGGTACTGTCAGGACACGCCCTCATACTCTGCTTCTGACTGGCTAGTAGTCCTTACCTAGGTACTGTCAGGACACGCCCTCATACTCTGCTTCTGACTGGCTAGTAGTCCTTACCTAGGTACTGTCAGGACACGCCCTCATACTCTGCTTCTGACTGGCTAGTAGTCCTTACTGCGCATGTGCGACTCCCAACAAAGATGGAAAAGAAGTGAGATGCCTCACTCTGTAGCTAAAACAGAGCTCACTACACAGGGTGAAAAGAGGAGCTGCAGCAATGTGCAGTACAACAATGGTGTTTTTCTGAAAATTAAACCACATAAACCTATTCTGGTACAGCCTCTAAATACAATTATGAACCTGAAAATGAGCGTAATATGAGCACTTTAATATACATTGCTGATTCCCTAATTGAGACCGATAAAAATGCCCAAAACAATGATCATCTTTGCAGCAACATGAAGTAATGAACATCTGAAATACTCTTGTTCACGGCTTCAGGACTAGAATTAACTTTAATCACATGAGGAAGCATCAGCGTTTGCTCCTTTTTTTTTTTTTTATTGTTTAGCTTCTTTGCATGACAAAAATAGTTAGTTGTGTGTCAAAGGCAGCCAGAGCGATTGCGGGAGACAGAGAGGACTTCATTCTCACTCTTCATTAGCGTTGATAAGATGTTCTCTTTGGGGAAATAGAAGATGCTGACTAGCAGGAGCCAGATTTGATTACTGAACTGAGACAAAAATGATCACCCTGATGCTCAGCTCTGTACATCCAGTACAGATTATGCTTCACATGATCCTTTTGAGCTGTAAAGAGAGAAAAAAGATTTAAAATTAACAAGTTTAGCTGCACTATGTTTACTAGTTAATTGTTTACTTTGTCCGTCTTTTAAAAAAAACACTAAGTGCTCAGTGTGACGGCACTGCAAGTAGCGTCTACTCAGCATCCATAGTCATTTGATCTATAACTTATTTTTAATGGGTACATTTATTATGTAAAACTGTACTTTGAGTTTTTAAACCTCCTTATTTAATTTAATACATACATATTATATTCTGTTTATTGTATTTAAACAGAATAGAATACATCCAAAATGTAATTTAATTACATAGACCAAATAAAAAGGGGAAAAAAGCAACAACAAAGCACTCAGTGTGACGGCACTGCAGAGCCACACCACTGCGCTTTACAGACTTTCATTCACAGTGTCCATGGCAACAAGAGCCTTGGAGACTTGGGCCAGGCTAGAGGAGGGTCAGGCGTTGCAGAGAGTTTCTCCATCACGTCCTCGCTGACGCTGCTGATTCTCTGTGTTATCCAGTTGACTGACAGAGTTGATGAGAAGGAAGCGAGTCCAAGTAAAGTGTGGCGCTTTGTCTCGGCGTGCCCGACGAGGTCACAAACATCAGAGAGGCCCTTATCCCATCCCACCTGCGCTTCACTCGAGATGGCGAGTCACACACTGCCAAGAGACAGAACATCTGGGGCCAGGTGTATAAATGATACGTACAAAAATAACATTTCCCACACATAAAGTGGTATTTATAAAAGAATGTGCAGAGAGAATGCACGCACCTTCAAATGTAGCGGAGTAGACGGAGAACAAGCCATGAAAAAACTGACATGTAAAGGCCCAAATGTACTGAAAGCGTCTGACACGTGCGTTTTGAAGTACACCCATTGTTTTAAATGGCCGAACACGCACCAAAAGCATTATGACGTGCGTCAAACTGCTTTCTACTCCGACCAAAGCTGTTTTTGTTTTGCAGCCGCACTACATGTTTGTAGAGAGTTACTGTAATACGCTATGTTATGATGTGATCTGAATCAAAATTCATATGAATTAATGTATATAATCAGGCGCCTTACAGCCCAAAACTGCTATGCGCTTTCGCTGCACATCCGTCTCTCTCCGCTGTCTCACTGACTGACTGAGGTCAGTGTTCATTGTCACACCAGAGAGCAGGGCGATAGTGGTGCACACCACGGAGATCCGCTCTACAAATATTTTTCCATTTATATATTTTATGCGGTGAAACATGAGAGCAGGGATGTTTATGATTGTGTGAATCACACTCACACTTCGTTACGCCGACACCATTGCAAAATATCACAGCAGCTGAGTGTTTGAAAGCTTCTTTAAAAAGCCCAATAGTAATTGTGATGGCGTTTATAAATGAGTTGAAATAATGAGCGGTTGATGCGGGTGGAGGAAAATGATCAAGCACTATAACTACATATTCATAATGTTTTTAGTGACCTGCGCTGTCAATGCAAAAAACTATAAAAATCAATCATCTTTTTCACAACCAAAGGGATGCCCCCACTGACAGGTGTATCTGTAACATACAAAACATTTGCCTCAATAAATGCGCTATATAAACATCAATTGAGGCTCGTCAATTATTGCTTTCAGTGCGTTTGGGCCTGTAAATGTAAAGTTGTCTCGCGATATCAGTGCTAGGCATCGTTTTGAGTTGAACAATTTTGATTCTTCCTTTCGATTCCGGTTCTTATCGTTCTCGATTTCGATTCTTTGAACGGTGGAGTAGAAACGGGTCACGTGCTTATTTCACAGATAAAAAGAAGATTTTATTTTGATTGAGTGGTGATTGACAGTTTTACCGGGCTTTTTCCCCTTACTGTGCTCCATGGCTTCAACACAAGCGCCTGGAGGTACGGTGGCTGCTATGGAAACCAAAACTTGTGTGCGTTAAATTTGACCGCTGAACAGTCCTTTCATACTTGCTCTTGTATTGATGTATTTAAAGCATCACTTTTATTTCTCACACCAAGGCTTTCACACGTTCTTCAGTAAAGCCTCAGAAAATCATTTTCTGCAGGAATGCAGGTAATTCTCAGGAGGTCAAAAACCCGTCTCAGCAAAAGCCCACGTTAAATATAAACCCATCTGAAAAGGTTCTAATTAGGCTCAGAAATAGTTTCTCAAAAGGCCACCTTTCTGTGCTGAAAGTGACAAAATTAACATTCATGTCATAGCCTGGGGTCCAACTGAGGAGCTTTCTTTTGGTAAGTAAATTGATATGAAAATCCAGGGGGTTGAATGAGCCATTTAAGCTAAACTCTATGATGGCTAAAGAACGTTTTGGCTGACTTTTTTACGCCCGGTGGAAAATAGGGGTTAGGCAAGGTATTCCGTGTTTGGCAGTGAGTGATCCTCAGCAGACTTTTCTCAAACTGCAGCAGAAAGCTCCGCTGTGCTAGAGCTTCAAGAAATGCTTGAGGAAATGTAGCTTGTGTGTAGACTACAGCACTACTAAAGAGCTACGCTACTCGAAAGCTATTTGAATCAGAAAAACAGTGACGCTATTGAGAAGTATTGCAGTTAAACTAGTCAGGGCTCGACAGTAACGGTGGCCCGGTTGCCCTTTGCAACCAGATTGTGTCAATTGGCAACCAATAAGTCAGTATTTTATTTGGTTGTCTCCGTAAAGTTTAAACACTAGCTACGTTCATGCGCAACACATTTCAGCTGTTGTTCGACCGCTTTCCACACACGCGCGTTTGCCGTGAAAACATACAGGCAACGCAGTTTTCTGTTCACGTTAACGCCGCATGTTAAAATCCGGTGCTAATATGGCACCGGTGCCCGGTATCTACCGGACGGAATAATGTAGCAACGCGGATTCTGGTGCCTCAGAGAGAGAGAGAGAGACTGCAGCGGTCCGGAGGATAATTAACTAGTTGGGATTTGGTAATTGGGATTTGCAGCTCCAATGTTCACTCTTTTTTCTGATGACACCGGTCTCTTGCTCTTTTCAATATCCGTTCTCTTATTCTGGGCGAAGAAGAAGACTCCTGTTCCTGAAATTTGGATTTTGAATACGTGTGGTCCTCCGTGTTTCCTTCTTCAAACTTGCCGGGGTGCGACGATACACATTAGCAGCAGCTTTGAGTCGAAAACGCGAAAGGCGGAGCAGTATAGCCTGTATGTCCCTTACCAGCTACCGTATTTCAAGATGGCGCGTGGCTATGGAGCATCTACCCCAGTTCATGTAAGCGCAAATGTAAAATTTCAAGCCAATAGGAATACTTGGAATTGATGGTGGTGGTCAATATTCATAAAAAAGGACAAGTTTGTGAAGGGCAGTACAGATTTTGATAATAAACAACTACAAATGTTACACTTTAAATTTAAATTCACCCTTTTTTTTGATGATGACCTGGCCAAAGTAACAACACATCTAGAAAGTTCTGTTTTCACAGTGATTCATTGTAGGATTATGATATTATTGCAATATGGAAATCTACATTGACGTTTAACGTGACTTATTATTGTATGAATGTAAGAAGGACTGTACATGCCTTTGCAAGAGACAACAGCATGTAGCTAAGATATATTTATGACAAATTAACAAATTAACTTTAATGGGTGCATATTGAAACATTACACTGTGACACCCCCCCACCCCCCCTTTCAAAAAAAAAAGTTTCAGGCTCAGGATTTTTTTTCACTTTAAGCCCTGTATAATATATTTCCATATGAACTTCTTCCATAACGTCTCACCTATTTCCAGCCTATCAGGTCCTCAGGCTTTGAATGTGCCAATCTGATGTGTGATCTGTACTGACACAAAACGCCAATTACACAATGTCCTTTTGAGAGTAACGAGTGAGTCAGAGCAGGAAAAAAGCCAGTAGTCTGATAAGGCTGGCGTATAGCAAATTGACATTGGAACAAAGATGTCCCAAGTGCAGTTATAATGGGAAACCAAGACATCTCAAGCCAAGGATGACAGAGCTCCTTTTTCCGTGAGACTGTACCAAAACTCAGGAAAGACCAAATATAGTCATTAAGCCAACATATAAATGTGTTGTCTGTATACATCTGTGTTAATCTGAATGCTGATGTCACATTAAAAGATAAAACAAAGCACATTTAGCTGTGCTCTGATTGTAAAAAAGATTAATCTCTTCCTCCATGCATTAATCAGGCTGAGGAGAATATCCATTCAGTTATGTTTTTGCGCAGATGTAACCACCAGAGAGCAATGTGTAAGTGCCCAGCCACCTCCTGGGGGCAGCATGAGACTTTGTGCACAAATCTATTCTATTAAAAATCTCTTCTATTAATTGTCACCGTAGCCTGCCATTTTGCTGCTGTGGTTTCCCACCTTTACCACCGGCTGAATTGTACTAATGCTCATGTGCTAATTGTACACAGCAGTGCACGGGGTCAGAGGTTGAGCATGTGTTTCCTTTTCCTCACTCACCTGGAGGCCCTTTGATAAACTTCTGTCAGAAATAGCTTTGGCACGGCGGGGCTGACTTAACAATGTGTTTAGGGAGAGTGGGTCCTCCCACCGCAGAGAGCTTCACACGTAACTGAGGAGGGCTGATTGACAGATTGAGATCATGGAAATCACAGACAAAAAGTCTTTATGGAAATGTATGCAGAATTAAAACGTTGCACAGTCTTCATTTCTCTCTCCCGATCACCCCGGAGTGAGTATCAAGGCGAGAAGAAAGGAAGCGTCATTTTGAATCTCAGTAGTTCCCTTTTGTTGCGGGCTTGGAAAAAACACTTATTAGAAAGGCTCACTTGAGACTGTCTGATGTGATATTTGCCCCTTCCCCCCTTCTTTGGCCTACATCATTACATTAAAAAAGAAAAAAATCCATCCATCCATCCTCTCGCATGATTTCACAACTAACCCGCGTCAACGGGAGCATGTCTGAGATAGGACTATGAAGTGCACGGCAGCAGTGCACAATTACACAGCGCAACGGCGCCACAAAACCTGCCTGTTTTGCGGCACCCGATAAGAGAGAGCCCTGAATAAATGCGCCTGCATGCATGAAAGACTTGAGAGGGAGAAGTGTTTGCAGGGTAAATATTGCGGTTGGCCCTTCGTGCATTTGTACAAAACAATTACATGCTTCATTGTTGTGACAAAAACGGCCAGAGACAGCAGCGATTAGCTTGAGAAGTCCCCAGCAGCAGGGGGATACATCTTATTGGATACTGTATGTCAGCAGCTACACTCTCCTGCAGGCTGCTGGCTGTAAAAAAGACACAAGTAGCTCTAATGTAACTCTATAGGATGACAGATTAAAAAAAATACTCAACCATACTGGGCGCTCGGTTTGGTCTAATTACTGTGTAGTGGATTCATTGTGGATAATCAGATCTTTTAGGTTAATACCACTAATGGACGTGACTGAGTTTAACGTATAAAGCATTTTTCTACATTGTATTGCCTTCAGCCAATTCAGCATCTGCTGCAGCAGCGCAATTACTAAGACAGGGAATCTGTTGTAATTGATGATTACGTCGCCTGACTTTTTTTGTCTTGATAACAGAGATGCTCACAAGTCTCTGTTTTACATACTGGATGCTTCGCGCGAGCGTGTCAGCTGCATGGTGTGTCCGTTTTTATTTCGGCTCCCATGTTAACAGGTTAGAGCTTGTAAACTGCCTGCGTGACATGCACGTCTCACGCGACATGCAAGCGTGTTGGAAGCGTTTCCAGGCAAAACAAAATAGGAAAAGATGTTCATATGTAATTTTGACACAAATACATATTAATAAATGACATTTTGATGTTTGAAAGTCTCTAGTTTTGACATAAATGCAGATATAATTGTAAAATAAAAAAATTTTAAATATAATTTTCAAATGGCGCACCTGTCAATTCTGGAGCCTATTTTGCCGTCAATACTGCCGACGTTGTCTTTGCTGTAATCACATCAGCATGTTTAACATGAAGTATACTGCTTGAGTGCAGTAAATCAATGGGAAACATACACGTGTACAGCAGCAGCAGCGCCGCGTCAGACACGTTTCTGGTATGCAAAGACAGAAAAAGCCACGCAGCTAACACGCAACAGAAACACCACGCTCACGCCACGCATCCAGTCTGTCGCCGGCCTTAGAGTCCAGGTCAAGTCTCAAGTCTCTTGTGGTTATGATGAGTGTTGAATCCCCTTCTGCGTTCCATCCAGGCTGCTTAGAACACTGCATATCTCTATCTATATCTATATCTATATCTATATCTATATCTATATCTATATCTAAGGAATTCAAAGCATTGCAGCCAGCGGGACGTAATGATTACGTAAATCCACTACCACAAGTTTGGAAACGCTCATTCATTTATCCTATCAGGGTGCGTTTTCAGGTGCTTGATAAAATTAGATTTGATTGAGCCAGAATCCTTACCACATATTTTGGGCCTTGTTGTCTTGTTTTCAAAGACAAAGCCTCTGATGAAAGGCACAGCAGCTGTGGTCGACATGCTTGTTGTCCTCTCATGTGTTGCTGCGTGCAGCAGGTACGTTATGTATTACGCATTACATAGGTTATAGGTTATGCAGGAATTCGCAGGATTGTCACATCTCGAGTCCGAGTCGAGTCTGAAGTCTTTTGAAGACGTCAAGTCAAGTCTGAATTCACCGTGTGTGCCACTTAAGATGCGACTCAAGTCCGAATCTTGAACTCGAGTCCCCATCTCTGCTTGATAAGATGTGATTTGTTTTTTCTGGACATGTCAGTAACACACAGAGGTTTCTTATTACACGTGTGAGCCCAAAATGGTCAGATGATAGAAGACATAGAAAACCTGCAGATATTCACAGATGGAACCAGAACAGAAGCTTGAGCTTAACAAATTACAAACGATTAATTGATTATCAAAATCGTTGTCAGTTAGAGCTACAGTTGGTAACTTTTATAAAATATAACTTTGCTCAAACTCACTATATTCTGACAGTACTACATGAGACAGATACTCGGTGAAAAGAATCACGTTCCTCTGCCTCCTCCTGGTGCTACTAGTGGCATAAGGAAAACAACCAGTCGAGGAGTCTGTGATGTAAGGCTGGGCGATATGGCTGAAAACTGTATCACGATATAAGAGTTTTATATCAGTCGATATCGATAGTTATTGATATTTTTTGTGACCTATTTAAAATAAAAAATATATTAAATTTAAACATTTTTATTTTAAACTTAACCTTCCTCTGGTTATAATCCCCTCAGTTATAAAGGCAGAAATGTCAACACAACAAAGGAAAACACTCAAATAATTAAAATCATAATGAACATTTAACAATTATCTCTTAACATTAAGGTGCAACATTAAAGAATACGTAAGAAATGCTTAATAAAGTGTAATAAAATAGTGCAAAGTGTTAAATATAAACATAGAGAAACCTGAGAAGAACGATCTTTTGCAAGTTTAGTGCTAGGAAGTTCACAAGCTGATTCATCTCTTCTTTGGCCATATGATACGCCTCCGTTATTTCTTTGTACTGTTTAGATGCTTTGTCATAAGACACTGATGCAGAGTACCTCTCCTGGTGCTCTGCTGCTTGTACGTTGTTGCAGATGTTGTTGGACGTTGCTGGCGAATACGGCTGTGCTCCAAAGGGTGAGCGTGAGGTGGTAAAACAAGTTTGCGGTGGGGACGATGGTCTTGCATAATTTGCAGACGACGTAGGTCTGACTACGGTCAGGCTTATAAAATCCAAAAAACTGCCATATTGGCGAGCTGACTTTTCCTGTTTTATCAACAATTTCCAGAAACAGAAAGGTGTGTGTGTGTGTGTGTGTGTGTGTGTGTGTGTGTGTGTGTGTGTGTGTGTGTGTGTGTGCGCGTGCGTGCGCATATCCGTCTCACTGTGGGACACAAGCATCACAGCGATAATATGAGAGTGCTGCTTTTAAAACTTTGAGATATGTTTTATATGTGGTTGAATATTTATACCTTTTAACGTTGATGCAGTTTAGAACAGAAACTTGAACAATTTGTTGCTTAATGTGCATCTGACATCACATTTTCCTCTGTTGATTTATGTTCTGTAGTTGATAAATCTGGTAGCTTCTTTTACATTTTTGTTTAGACCCACTAGTGTGTTGTCTTTGCATATTATCCTTAGACATGCTCATTTTATTTTATGTAGAAAATTGAGGGAGCAAAAGCAGTATCGGCTCAAGGCTGATGAAAAAAAATCGTCATCAGCACAAAAAAATCCATATCGGTCGATCCCTACTACTGAACCTTTAATACTATGTGCATTGACAAATCAAGTAATCAATTCTGCTTTAATTGTGACAAAGAAAGATACCAGAGGTTTCCCTATGTTTTAGCGAATCTGCATGTAAATGATAAGCTTAGATCCACATGAGCAGATTGGCACCTTGCATGGCAGCCTCTGCCATCAGTGTATGAATGTGTCTGTGAACGAAGCATGTATTAACCGTATCGGTGACAGCTCAAGCAATCATTTGCGTAAAGTTAGTGGTTGTGGTCGAGAGAGAGCTCACCGAAAAGCCACATCAAATTATTAGCCAAATAGGGCTGAACAATTTGGGGAAAAAATCTAATTGTGATTTTTCTGCCAGATACTGCGATTACGATTCAATTTGTGATTTAGCTTAGCTAAAGTTCAATATTCACTGTGTAACAGATACAACATGCCATGGAGCATTATAACATGAGACACTGTCAAAACTGCTCTATAATCTTATGCAAGGATAAGAACATAGATATGAATTGCCAGCAATAAGTGTTTTACTTTTAATAAGCATGGAACAGTCAAACACAGACCATTTATCACAAAAGCTAAAGTTCTAATAATAAAAAAAAACAATTCCAATAAAAAAATCTGTATTGTCCTGTAAACAGAAATGTCTGATGCCTCAGTTCAATAGCAGCATACATATGGCACCTTCTCCGATCATGTTAAATAAAGGAATACAAAATAAATTACAATCCACTGAAAATAGGACATTTCTGTAAACAATCTGTGGTAACATTATTCCAGCATTTATCTTAAACATTTGGTTTAACATGTTGCACAGTCGATTAAATGGGCCTTCGCGATTAGCTAATCACCTTCTTTCAAATCGCAATTTTGATTTGAAAACGACGTGCTGAGCAATGCTTGTATTAGTTGGGCTTTAGTTTGAAGCAGATATTAAGCTTCAGGGTGGAAACATCAATCTGTCATGAAACTAAAGAGCAGAAAAGACAGATGGTGTTAGAAGAAAATGAAGGAAAAGAGAGTAAAACAACTCTGATTCTTCCAATACCCTAAAGAGCAGAACTAAGTCTCAAAATGAGGAAACTGATATCATCAGCTCCAGTAAGCTGTACCACTGCAGAGGGCTGATGGTGCAGTTCATTTATTTTCCCTGAGACTCTCTCCCCGGGGATTTGAGAGTCCATGTTGTGATTCATGACCAGCAGCGGTGCAATTGAACATTTTAAGAGGAACCAGGGGTATATAGTCCAGCATAAGCCTTAATAAATGGTGTTCTTAAAGAGCCATTCATAGCCTGTCCTGAGCAAGGGGGAATGATGACGGATCGGTTTTCTTTGCCCTGCCTCATTTCTTATCCAAATGAAATCCAGGAAGTCCATTCATCCCTCTTAGGAGATAATAAATTGGTTGAGTTGTTGGCTGTATATAGACCTCACGAGTTGACCCGCCTCTGTGCTTACTGTGTGCTGGTGTCCGTTACCTTCTTCCTGTACAGTACCTCCTTCTCGTCATTGTTGTCCTGTCTTTTTATGGTCACTTGTAATCAAAAACCAAAGATATTCAAGTAATCCTATGAATACCTGTGATCATAGAGACATTGTTTTTACTACTTTTTCTAGTATCATTTATCAGTTGTCTTTGCCTGCATACTCCGCTCACTGTTCCAGGGAGCTGGATCCTATCCCAGCTTGCATTTGGCATGCTACCGCTAGTATCGGTACTTGCAGTACTTAAAAGCTGCACCAGGGCCAGTATTCCTGTGTAAAAATTAGGGGTGCAAGATATATTGACTCAATATCGTTTTTGCAATATCAATATCGAAAATACCCGGAGAAGTATGCGATATTCTGTTTATTTTGTGGAGAGATGCGCCGGTGGCTGTGTGTTGTGATCAAGTTAGAGACCAAGTATTTAATTGGCCCTGTCACACATGCACACTTTGACAGCGTGAGTGAAGAGGGAGATAGAGACAGCGAAAGGATAGAAAGAGAGAGTGCAAACTGCGAAGCGAGTGTGTGAAGCGAAAGGAAAGAAGAGATAGAAAAGAAAGAACATGAGACAACATGGCTCAGGGAGACGACAACATTCTGAAGATTGAAGAGGAAATGTTAGTAGCCAAAAATAATGCCTCCTCGCCAGCGTGGCAGTACTTTGGCTTTAAAGCCAACAGATGTTGCTCAAGCTAATGCACTATGCAAAATGTGCCATGTGTTGGTACAGCGTGTAATACAACCAACCTCTTTTCTCACCTCAAAAACCACCACAAGACACTGTACGATGAGTGCATAGTCATTTCCCCATTCAGGTTCTACTGTCAGTTTAAATAAACCTGTTGTTTTGATATTGTATTGATCTAATTTGATTTGCTTTCCCATAATTGTTGTGTTTTTATAAATGTTTAAGAATATCAAAATTAATATTGATATCGCAATATTCATGCTTAATATCGCAATATCACATTTTGTCAATATCGTGCAACCCTAGTAAAAATACAATGATTATTATAATTGCAACAGAGACACAAAGCTAAAACCTCATAGGCCAGGTCATTTCACCTAAAGCTAACCCGTTTTAAAATAATACTCCACCTCTTGAGCTTTGAGTAACAACTAATCAATCAACTGGCACCTAATAATAATATCAATAATAATAATAATAATAATAATAATTTGATGAAATCACAATACGTATGTTGGTGACTTGGGTGCCCAGATATATTGTTATTCATAGAGCTGGAATGATTAGTCAATAAATCAATTAATTGATCAAAATTCATAAAACATTCATTGGTTCCAGCTTTTATAGGATAGTCTACTGAATATCTTTTGTGTTTGGACTGTTGGTTGGACAAAACAAGTAGTTTGAATAGGACCTTTTATAGAGGGAACCATGAATTGATTAACTGAGAAAAATCATCTTCATATTTATCTGTAATAATCCTAAATTGTTGCCTTATAGTTCATGTAAACATATTTCAAAGATACTGATACATTTTTTGCATTAGAAGTAACGCTGGAGGTAGCAAATGTTTTTGATGCCCTACGATATCTTCAAATCCACGGTAAAAGCACAAACAATAACCTGTTCAAAGAATGGGTCTGTGGATTGGTACTCTAAATACTCTCAAACTAGATGAGTGTGTTATGGCGATCATTGAAATAAATAAAACAATCTTCAGTATCCCAGGTCTTAATTAAACCTGTAATCAGAGAATACCATCCGATAATGATAACTATGAATACTGTACGGTCTCTGGCCCAGTAAATAGCAGCAGCCAACAACACCTTCAGTTGAAATAGAAAAAATGAGACGGGAACCCTCTACTCGGCCCACCACTTTCTGTTCCCAAACACCTTAACCTTTTCACCAAACTAATTCCATTTCATAACCTCTAATGTGTTTGTCTAACACTGATGTCACAGCGTGCATAGACAGCATCTTTATCAGACGGTAAGGTCTGCAGTTCAAAGCTAAATCACTTCCCAAAAAGCTCTTTATTACTTACACACACACACACACACACACACACACACACACACACACACACACACACACACACACACACACACACACACACACACACACACACACACACACACACACACACACAGCTCAGAGAAAGTGCACGGTGGTAATGAGTGGATCCTGGTTGCGTGATAGAGCTGAAGTGTCTTCGGAGGCGCCGAGGTCACCCGGATGTTGCTACAATGCCACGGCAGTTTAATTAGAGCGCTCCATAATGGAGCCCTATCTGGAATAGCCCATAATGAGCACCTAGTTATTCTATGTCTCCTTAATGTGTTCCACATAACTGAGGCCATGAATAATCTCAAACTGTGAATGATTATCTAAGGCCAGTGGGGGGGTTCGGGTCGGGTTTGGAGGCGAGGAGGGGATTATGGGTGAAGTGGGTTTTTGGGAGTCATGTTAGCTCTCACCATAGCCAGCTCTGAGGTGTGGACAATGCAGTTTCTCCGAGCCTCGACTTTACATTCCCCAAACACACACAAGCATTAAGGGTGATGGTTGCCATGGCAACTGGGCCAAAATTGTAGGGGACGGATGACGGAGGGTACTTGCACACACACACACGCACGCACACACACACACACACACACACACACACACACACACACACACACACACACACACACACACACACACACACACTCATCAACACACAAACCGTCTCCGAAGCCTGTTACTCTTTTGTCTCCTCCCCCCCCCCCCCCCGACATTAGTCTTTCACCCTTTCTTCTCTTTCTCTCTCTTTCACACACACTCTGTGCGAGTGTGTATTGTATGTGTGTCAGACAGTGTAATCCGCTGACAGCCAGATTGATAGGTAAGTGTGGTGTGTTTGTATGGCTTCATTCCAGCCGCGGAGGTTTGGAGGCAGCTACCTGTTCATCCATCATCCTCCTCTCTGCCCCGCAGTCTGGCGTTCTCTCTGCAGCCAACCACTCACACACACACACACACACACACACACACACACACACACACACACACACACACACACACACACACACACACACACACACACACACACACACACACACACACACACACACACTAATGCTTATTTCTCTATATATTACACACACATGCATGGGCACACCTATACCACCTACTGTAAGAAAACACACTCTTGTGCCTACATACTTGCACGCATCGCCACCCATGTGTTCACGCTGGCACGAGCACACCCACGTTCATACACGCAGACAAAAACACTTCAAAAGACACATTTCAGTGAGCAGCCACACACACAAACACACCTGTTCTCCCTATATACGGCTTCCCTTACTTTTCTTGAGCTCCCTCTATGCCACACTTTTAGCCCCTGCTCACCATCTTGTATCCAGTTATTTTATTAACTCTCTTTGCGTCTTCCTGCTGCATTCTCAGCTCTGCTTGGCTCCCCTTCATTTACGCACCGCTCCTTATACATATTTGACTTGTAAATTGAGGCTCTATTTGTGTCATGCCCAAGAGGTGCTGTCAATTAGTCTGAACACCGTGACACATTCAGAGAGAGAGAGAGAGAGAGAGAGAGAGAGAGAGAGAGAGAGAGAGTGAAGTAAATTCATTAATGAGGCAAGTAGAAGGGTTTTGCCTGGTGTAGTAGCACAGAGGGACCTCCTGGTGGTAGAACAGATCCCAGATCAGTGTGAGACGTCATCAGACAAAACCCCCAGTCCATGCTAATGAAGGAACAGCGCTGATGAGACGCTCACCCCCCGGAGAGCTGCTGATTGTAGGGGAGTGTTTGGATTCACACCAGAGAGGCTGCACACACTGACTGTCCAGCATATGTTAGAGGCCTGCTGGGCGACTCACATTGTACATTTAGACATTTACTACAAAAACATCAAAGTGAATGAGTAATTGTATAAAGTGGAAGGACATTATGCAAATTCAAAGGATTTATAACTATTGAAAAAAAAGACATAAAAACATACAGTAATTTAGAAGGAAAGAGAAATATTTAGATATCAAACAAACCAGACTAGAAGATGATACAGATAAAGTGTATCTGGTTCAGCAGATTAAATACCTGATTAACGTTACCCAGAGCTACAACTTAACCTTAAATGCAAACTATGATCCATACAGAAAGTTCCATGTTGTTATAAACACTCAACACTGTCTCCTCCTAACTCCTGTTGAATCATATTACACTAAGGCTATCCAAATTTGGTTGTAGATCATTGTTAGTTTTTTTTTTTTTTAAGATTATTTTTTGGGCATTTTTAGGCCTTTATTGACAGGACAGCTGAATACATGAAAGGGGAGAGAGAGGGGGGAATGACACGCAGCAAAGGGCCGCAGGTCGGCTGCGCCGAGGAGCAAACCTCTATATATGGGCGTACGCTCCACGAACCGAGCTATCCGGTTAGCGGTTAGCTCCAGTTAACTCCAAGTATAGATCAGCTCAAACGTAAAAAACATTGCTGCAGAAAGGCCGAACAACCAGATTGTATAAATGACGTCTGGGGAGCTTTCACAGAGGTGTGGTCGTGGCGTTCTTACGGTTTATAAATACAATGAATCCTACAGGAAGCCACAACATCACAAGCAGCGTGCTACTATAGAGAATCTTTGCTACTACCAACGTGCTACTGGCTCTGAACCTGAGCCTGGCCTGAAGTGAATTGTTTTCATTTTTTTGAAGTGAATTGTTGATGCTGTGACATGCACGCGGCGAGCGAGTTCATTAGGGGGAGTGGCCAGGCAGCCCCGCTGGGCTGTGTGCCATAAAATGACATCGTTGATTGGAAAAAAAAATGTAATTCAGATTTTATCTACCTGGGCGGGTATCATCCTACCTGGGTGGGGCACCCAAGTATAACCTATGTATGGGAAACACTGTTTCTGTGAAATATTATTGTAACCTGTAAGTTTATCTCTCTATATAAATCCATTGTTTCTGAGGAATGTATGTTTCTTTGAAGGCTAATTTTGCTTAATGCATGTTCTTACTCGCAAAACATTTGCAAATCATATTCTGAAGCCTGTTTTAGCACCACGCTAGCCAGCAGTTGTCTTGTTCCCTGCCATTGGCTGGCATGTTTCTAAGTTTCTTGGCGCTTTGCTGCAGCAAACTGTTCCTCAGTGAAATGGCATGAAATAGTCTGCAGCAATGTGTTTATGGCACTCGTAATCCAGTGTGAATGCTTATACATTGCGATATACAAAAGACACACCCAAACATCCATAGTGCCACAAGGTCAGAAATACTACAGAATACCTTTTTTAATATCAGTCTAACAAGTAAAGTCTACTGTGCATTGGTCTTGTAGTTTTTTTAAGGGTTGTAGTCTTTGAACTGAAGCAAAGTGTTCACTGCAGTCTGCAGGTGTCTGTGCACTTGCTTTTAACAAGTATGTATACTAAGCTAGGTGACAGAATGTGAGGGTTACCTGCCTGGTTGTCTTTGGGGAAAACCTTTCCTGCGGGAGACCCCCCTCTGTCATAGCACCTTGGGGTGCATGATCACACACATTTAAACACTGACCGCATGCACGCACGCACACATCTCACAGCCCATTTGAGCTTTTATTCAGAGGCAAATAAACAATGTGAAGCTGCCTGCATGTCCTTCACTGATACTCACGTGCACCCATACGTGCACAGATACACACCCAACCATGCTGATTATTTGCATGGCAGGGGGCTGCTGCTGAGATGGTGTCATTGCTGATTGTCTGTCTAACCGGTGATTCGATATTATTTGTGAAAGCCAAGTTCACAGGCACAGCTTTCTGCCAGTGGGGAAATGATGCCACTGCTTGGTTTTTGGCTTCTTAAATTTGATTTATGTCGAGCGGGGCAGAAACAAATATCTCTCTGAGGAGGTCATCTAGTTTAGTCTGGGAATATTTCAGATGTCTTATCCTAGTGTGATCCATGCATCATTTTTTTTTTTTATTACAGATTGGTGGGTAAATAGGAAAAGCAGCCATTGGGTACATCTCACAGTGGGATAGAAGATTGGATGATGAAATACAGAGGAAACAGCACACAAAATGGAGTCTAGTTCTTCTTTCCTTCCTCACCTTTACTAACCTCTGCTCCAGATTTAGAAACAGAGCTTTTGATTTGACACAGTCTCTGTATCAAATCAAAAGCTCTGATTTAGTCCTGTTGAGTTTTTTTTTAACTTGATCATAGAGGAGTTTCTTTATCTTTGGGGCATAGAAACACAAAACTATAGCACTATTTGCATGTATCACAATTACTGTAGAGATGGAACAATTCCAATATTTGTTCAACTTTTGCTGTAATGCATATTTAATGAATTTGTTTAAAAAATCAATCATGTGCCTGATGTGGCGTCTTCTTTGTGCCAGCACAGCACAAAGTAGCTCTGAGCGACTTGTTTCCTAAATATTAAAGGTATAGTGGAGGATTTTCTTTTTCCGGGTGGATCATCAAGACTATTGGTCCTCCTAGTTGTCAATCATTCTGGGATATGTTTACGTAAGGCCGTCGTACGTGCCGTGACAGGTCAGCGAGCAGACGGCCACGGCCTCCGACCATAGACAGTATATAAAAGCCTCCGACCGCTGTCTCCCCACTCTCGGCGATAGCTTGTTTGTTGGTCTGTAGCATGCTAAAGTTAGCTATAGAGATGTTCGTCGTAAATAGATTTCCACTTACCGGTGGCGAGTCTGACATAGTGGAAAAAGTGCAAATCTTCTTTTGGAAAGTAGGCTTGTAGAGCCATGCCGACAGCAACTTGTAAACAGAGCGTGCAGGAGGAGAACTAGGCTTGTGCATGCTCTCTCGTGCACATGTTTAATAGGCGTTCCCTCTCGGGAGCAGGTAGGGTGTTGCGCATGTGCATTTTTTCAAAAAGTGGAGAGGGCGGTTCTTTTCTAAAATTCAGGAAAATCCTCCATTATACCTTTTAACGCTGTGCCTACAACTTGGCTGAAGGAGACCGGAAGTCTTCTTCCAGTGGAGGGTTAGTGATGGATAGCTATGGACTACTGCCCCCTGGTGGCTGTTGGACTTGCTTGCTGACAAATTGGGTTTTTGGGGGCTATATTTGACATTTTAAAGGGATACGCCACCGTTTGTTGAAATAGGGCTTATCACGGTCTCCCCTAGCTGTAGATAGGTGGGGTCTCCCCTAGCTGTAGATAGGTGGGGTCTCCTCTAGCTGTAGATAGGTGGGCTAACGCATTTTTTTGTCTCAGTGCAAGTAAGGTTGTTGGTTGTTAGGTTGTTTTTTTTTTTGTGTTTTTTGTTGTCTCACTTTTACTCACAACATGCTAACTGGCAACATAGGATTCCATTCACTACGCTAAGCTAACTAGCGGCAGTGCTGCTGGTGTTGCACTGGACTAAAACAATGCATGCACAAAAAATGCGTTGGCCCACCTATCTACAGCGAGGGGAGACCGTGATAAGCCCTACTTCAACAAACGGTGGCGTACCCCTTTCAATTTTCATATAACAATCTTCTTAATCGCATAACATTTGTTTCATAAGAATTGTGCCCTTGATACTGTATAGGACCTTACATTGTTGGAAAATAAACTCGTCAGTGCTCCCTGCTGGATTAGCTCTCGGCTCCATTCACTAATTATTTAAACGTACAATATGTGACTTTCTGCCGCTAGGGGTCTCTCAATCAAAACCATGGACGTAAACACAGACTTTTGATGACATTATGGAGTTGCTGGCAAAAAAAGTTTGTTGTACTCCCCGCCATGTGGGCAGTTTTGCGCTGGCTGGGTTTGGGCAGGCCCGTCGCGACAAGGCAAGCAAACCAAGCAATTGCTTGGGGCCCCGAGCTGGCCTGGGGCCCCAAGACAACGACTGGTTAAGAACAAAATGCAACGACAAACTGTGAGCGCCCCTTTGATAGTCAATGCAGTAAAGTGCAATGACACTGTTATCGGAATCCCCCTCAAGGGGCCCCTCTCGTGATCTCTGCTGCCGGCAAAAACAAAACCTCCGTCGGCAGTCATCATGACGAGGAATTATGCTTCAGGAAGCCAGAAAAGGAAGAAGAGAATGGAAGCGGAGGATAAGATAAAACAATATAGTGGTTAGTGATAAATTACACTGGATGAAATAGCTCTACTTGTCTTGGTGTAATTTTGCAGCAGGTAGGCTAGCAAAATTATGTTTATGTTAGCTAACGTTACCTGTAACCTGCCTGACGGCAAATGCTGCTTATAACAGTTAGTGCAACTTTGTTTTCGAACGGACGGAATATGGTTACATACTACTGTAATATGTTTTTAAACGGGATAAGGAAGGCGCAGATCTGTTCTAGAATCACTGTTTATCATATTTAATAGTAATAGGTTTTGATGAAAGTGGCATAACGTTAACATGCTATACTACCTATTCCACCGTGATAATATTTACCAAATGGGGGTTAGGAAAACCACACAATACATTCCGTGCATCAAACATTAGCTCGGGATGTTTTTAAGCATTATTAACCCTTAACAAAGTGTTATTAATATCTGGTCGTCTATCTATGTAATGTTTATAGATGTTTTAAAAATGGTTTCTTAAAGGTTTACAAAAAATGTTTAATCATTACCCGATACCTGATATATTATATGATAGATAAAATGTGTTACAATAAACTGTTAATTTACAGCACTACTAATAATTAGTAAACATTTAATTATAATTTCATTGTTTGCTTACAGTTAAATGACAACTGACTAAAGATTAATTAACTATCAATTTACCATCTATTAATGATTGTTATTATAAAGTGTTACCATCTTTTCTTTCTCCCTCAAGGTGCTTTGCTTAAATGTCTCAGCCCTCAGGCTCTTCCTAAGGATACCTCCACTGATGAAGGTAGAGTGAATTTCTCTCACTGAGCATATTGAAAGAGGTCACTATTAACAGCTCAGCTAACAGTGAAATGGTAAAACGTACTTCACAGGTAATTTCAGATTTGTTTTTCAATTATTTTCCCAGCTACACCATCAACTTCATCCTCAACATCAACAGATGCATCACTTCTCAGTGCTGATGTTTCCTCTATAGCACAAGGTACCCCCACAAGCTCTATAATTATAGCTGATATCCTGCACAGCCCAGAGTTTAAACTGATAAGTGTGTGCTGTCATATTGTTAGAAAACAGTGCAAATCACTATTGAATTCCCACAAAAAATGTAATGTAATGTGTAAATACCAGTCACTTTTGCCCATGGACATTTCAGAATTTTTAATATACAGTAGTGCCTGTAAAATTTATAGGTGCAACAGCAGTTTATGCACTGTGAACCTTTTTTTATTTATATAAAGTGTGGGTGAACTTTATGGCTATGCTGTGGTTCCTGTAGGCTTTGCGTGCGTGCAGGGCGGGGCGGGGGGTTGGGAGGGCCTCCATGTCCATTTTGCTTGGGGCCCCCAAATTCCTTCAAACGGCCCTGGGTTTGGGTTGCTGTAGTCGCCGGCTAAGGGGCTAATGTTATCTGTGGCTATGTCCCGCGGGCTGTTTGCTCTCATCCCGACTGACGTCTCTTATCCCCGGGAAGTATGGCAGCCTAAAGGTTCAGCACACCGCTGTCCGCGCTGACGTACCGTCACCTGTTGGGACACAGATGTTGTCCGTACCGTCTCTGGTTCTGGCTCTGACCACGGGAACAGTGACGGGACAGCTTGCTTCAACGCAGCGTAATAACTCCTGAAAATAATCAGTCCCTCCAGGATTTCAGACTTTTTTGAGATTGTTGCGGGCCAAAATGCCTGATTTTGCGGGAGCTTTTGTAAAAAAAATTGCGATAAAAGTTGCAATGTCTTTTGTATTTGTTGCAATTAAGTTGCAGGAGATAGAGAAAGTTGCAAAAAAAGTTGCAATTTTTTTTGTATAGTTCTTTAAAAATAAAAAGGAAACTTGTTTTAGGGAGAATAAAACTACTCTGGGCTGAGTTTTCCCAGTAACCTTACCAAAAAGGCTCAGGATGCTGCAAATGTTGGTATAATATGAAAATGGCTGGTGGATTTAAGACAAAAAATAATAATGTATTGAATGAATCAAATTTGAACATATGTGTCAGTGGCTTGTTGATCTTTATGTTGTTAGTTAATTTCCTATCCTGGCCTGGGACACATTCATACGGTTTGATAAAGTACTTATTGGACTTTAACTTATCATTGCACTTACAACGAGCGTAGCTGTCCTCAATGTAGGTCATCCTGTACGTCACATCTCTTGTATTTCCTGCATCCACCGTGTGTGTGTGTGTGTGTGTGTGTGTGTGTGTGTGTGTGTGTGACGCGCACGTCAGTCGAGCAGCAGCCCCGCCCGCTGCAGAGAGCCAACAGGAAACAGCAGCCGCTTTGAGCAACTTTATAGTGAAAAAAACGTTACAGCGTACATTGATGTTAAAATGTGTACAGGTTGGCAGGACGGTCTGAAATGTTTTGCACGGTCTTTCGCGGTACGTTTTGTTGGTAAATGTGAGATGTTCGAGTCACACACGTCTCATCTTACAAGGAAATGAATTTGGCGACGTACGTGTGACGTCAACCCGTTCTCACTCTTGCTTCGTCTGTGGCTCTCAGAGTCACATACTGATGCAAAGTCTGGCACGTGGGACTGCTGGGATTGGTTGAAGTCGCGGGAAACTCTGGTTGTTGGTCCAGTTTGCGGAAAAGTTGCGGTGATTGGTCAAAATTGCGAGTCACACCAAAGTCAATTGGCACGAAATCCTGGAGGGACTGAATAATATCCATTTCGCAAATGTATCTGTCTCTGCAGTTATCTCAACCATCGAAAACAGCAACAGGAAATCATTTTGCGGCTTTTTTTTTTTGCTGTGAAGAAATGTTTCGCGCTGTTGGTGAATTCTTTAAAAAACACCACTAAACGTTGCGTTAAAATGCGTTGCAACTCGCGTTACTGAGATTGTGACGGGTATAATATTACCGAAATTTTATTAGTAATGCGCAAAAAAGGAATACATTACTGTAATTGCGTTACTTACAAATAAAAAAATAAAATAAAGCTGCCTTACTTTTGTTACTCCCAACACTGGTCTTGAATCAGCCCGAAGGTGACGACCACCTCTAATTCGCATTAAACTGAACATTTCCGTTGACGGTGAAGAGAGACAAGGTGAACGGGACTTCTTTGGGAATATTTACTTTGACGTTTTCTGTCCTCATTCATCTCGTTTCCTTTTTGCACAGCCGCTGCAGTCGACACACCTGTTGTCGTCCCTACAGCCGAAGTTACCGCGTAGCGATCATAGACCGTATGTAAAGACGTAGCGATAGGCGCTCACCAGATCTGCTGTCGTTGCCTGTATCGGAGGACAGGAGCAGCTCCACTTTTCCCCACTTTTTGCCACAGCTGATAAATTAACTGGAATTCTTGCAGCGGATTGACAGCAGTCATCCAGAGTGATCAGAACTGGGTCCACGACGACGCTACGCATAGCAACGGTCTGTTGCTCTTATTCTAACGGTCCGTTGTGAAGAATTAGTGCGACCGCATGCCGTTTCTGATTGAGAACTGTACACGAGTTGTTCCAAGAAAAACATTTTCCTTTGTTAAAAAAAAGAAAAAAAGGACAGGGTACAGTAAAACTCATCGAAAGTGATTCCATACAGTACTCTCATAATCTGTTCCACTGTGTCTGTGTCACACCCAAATGATGTGCAAGCAATATATATTGAACGTGAAATTAAACGTGTTTGTTTTTTATATATTCCTGTGAGATCACAGCCAAGCAACACCTACAGATGTTAATTAAAAATAAGCAACAGCCCGGCGGGTCATAAAACAATAGCAAGAAAAATAAAGTTTTGATTAAAATACAGGGAATAAACAAACCATCTGTTACCGGCGTGACTCAGTTGGCCCGGTGAAATGAATGTTTTTCTTTGTTTCCATTCACAGCAACAGCAGCTCGACGATGCAGACGCGTTCTGCGGCCATACGAGGACTCCCTTCCAGCTCCAGAGGTGCTGTCCGCGCACTGATCGGACCTCTCTGTCGGGGTAAGCGATACCAGCCGTTCCCAATAGCACTGAAACGAGCACCGGGTATGTCTAACTCGGTAACGCCAACAGAATACAATAGGCGCGTTCACAGTCTGACGCCGCAGACGGAGCTCTCCTCAGACAAAAATCGAGACAACTCGGCTCTACAGTAATAACGTAACGGACATAAAATTAATGAAAGAGTCTAAATGACTAATGACTGAGGTTGGCAAAAATGTGCCATGATTTGTAGTTAAAGTATAAAAAAAAGAAGTTATTTTTCTCACAGCATCTGTCTGAATATATACCCGTATCCACTCTGTCTGAAACGCTCCGTTTTGGCGCCAGTCTCTTTAAGCCCCGCTTACTGAAATTGTCCTCTGAAGTCAGCGTGGAATAATTTAGTTTATGCATTCTTATTTTTAAACTAAAACACCTTGTGGTTAATAATCCAATCTTCCAGTCCTCTCAATAAAATGTAAAAGATCCTTACTCGGCAATGACACTTACCTGATACAGTTTATATATACCATTAATATATGTATGCTGCTAAAGTAGAGCCACTGGGGAGCGATGAAATGATATTGTTGTAGCATCTTTAAAAATAGTTTGATGATGTTGTAAATTTTCATGTTGTAAAAAAAACTGACTCCTAGTACAGTTGCCGCCATGCCAGTGGGGGTGCCTAGGTCAGAAATGGTCAAATTGTACACAGCAAATGTAATCCTGATGTGGAGCTATGACTTTCAAATCAAAGTGCAGGTTTTTATAACTGTCCAAATAGTCAAATTAGACAGAGACAAGCATGCGATAAAGAGACCACGCGACACAGGGAGTAAGAAGTATATAACCAAGTGTATTCCCTCTGTTAATGTACACATATTTAGAGTCATCGCACTGGAACACTTTACAATAACATTTAGAAAGAACAGGAAGATACTGGGGGGATGGGGAGAGTATGCTCAGAACGGAGAAAGAGAAACCAGACGAACGCGACAAGAGACTAAATCAAACGAATTGGCCGCAATCTCGTCTCTAGCCGCGTAGACAGAAATAGATATAAAACAAGTTGGGGGGGGGGAAAACACAACGGAGGATGGATAGAGCCTGCTTCCTTCACAGGATATGGGAGACGTACAGAGAAAAAGGAATAGATGCAAGACAAAAAAAAACAGATTGAGGATGACAGACGGAGGATGGAATAAAAGGAGAATGTACGGTTTCAAGCTCATAACCCAAATCACATTTGCTCAATTAGCAAAAGGAAATACATAGAAACCTTCCGTTTCCCAGAATCATTGTCATTTTTTTTCTCCAAACAGGAATGATAGTAGGGAAAACACATTTTTCTTAATAATGGCATGAGAGTCAAATATTTAGACATTTCACAAACTTTTTTCAGGATTTTTCTTTTCTTTTGATGGTACAGTTTATTTTTTATTTTTTTTAATAGAGTTGAGAAAATTGGAATACTAGAGTTCGGTTGTACATCTTCCAGGGAACTGCCATTCAACTCTTACGCTTGTGCTCTTCCCACAGAGTTTGCTGCGCCCATTGGCTGCCGTCAGTCCAGTCAGGCTAGAGAGACGATGGGTGAGGACGGGGGGGCGGGCAGGAGACTCAGCTGCAAGGTATCTCTCTGTCCACAGTGGAACTCCAGCGAGAATGAATTCAGAATATCCCTAAAATGTCTGTCATTCCTCCAGAGAAAAGAATCAAAGGAAAAAGAAAAGAGCAAACCAAAAGTCTCGTACCGCGAGAGGGCGGAGTCTGGGGAGCGGGGGTTCGGGCGGCATAACCGTTCCGACGTCACAAATCCTAAAGTCCGTCTTCGCTGCGCGTCGTCAGCGCGCCCTCGCTTTAGGTCCGTAGGTTTCCGCAACGTCTATACATATATTTATAGTTATACAGAACAGAGTTTGTCTCATTTGCTGGAGGTTTTTTCTGTTTTTCGGTTATTAGTAACTGTAAGGACGTGACACAGTTTCTCTGCCGGCCCGCCAGGGGGCGCCTCGAAACCCCAGAAACACGACAGCTGGAACAAAGGACGGCCAAAGGGGTTTTTGGCCTCAACAAGTTTTTGGCGGCTAAACGTACAGGTTAGCATCCGTTTAGGTGGCATCTCACACAGTCGCTACGTTTAACGTTGTTACGACGTTCGATCGTCGTCATATTTTTTTGTTTTTTTAAACTCCACAGAAAGAAAAACAGTTTTTATCTCTTTTTCGTAAATGAATACTACATGCTTGAAACACGGCAGAGTTCACGTCGCGTCAGCTGCTTTAGCACCGGACAAGGAGAGAAACAGAGCGCACGAGAGGAAGAGAGAGAGAGAGAGAACGAGATCAGAGACGCAGAACACTTCCAGAGGTGGCTTGACACAATGTTTCTGGCAGTATATAGATTTTTACAGGGGGACGTCTAGTTGCTAATTTAAACGGGTGGAAAATAATACGTCGATACAGTCTAAGGCGAAGGCTTAAGCTTGCCTCACAACAAAGCGCAGACCACGACACAAATACCGACGGTGGCGCTTTCCTACAGTCCTCGAGATATTAAATAACTTGCGCGTTTAATCGGCAGTCAGTTAGCGGCATCATTCGGTTAAAGCCGCACCATGGTTAACATTAAACGAAAAGTCAAGTCAATCAAAGCAAGGAACCGCGACGTCAGCTTGCCTTTTTATTTCGCCGCTTCCCTCCCTCGGATTAGACCGGAATCGCTGACGAGTACGGCCACCTGACAATACTGAGTTTTAAACGAATGACCCCTCTGTTTACGTTTGCCACATGCTGCCTTTTCTCTCTCTCTCTCTCTCTCTCTCTCTCTCTCTCATCTCTTTCCTTCTCCAAGCGCATCTACCGTGCTCCCTCAGACGTAGTACTCTTTGTCTTTGTTCTTCTTGTTCTTGGTGACCGTCTTGGCGGCGCCAGGCTGTTTCTCCTTCACCAGGGCGCCGTTGCTCTGCGTGGCCGAGTTGCTGATGTAGTTGCGGCTCTGGTCCACCTGGTAGGAGCCCTCGTCGCGGTTGCGGTACTTGTACATGGCGTAGAGCAGGATGAGGATGCAGAGGGCGGCGGCCGCCACGATGCCCACCACCATGCCCGTGGTGCTGCTGGACTGCTGCACCTCCACGGCGCCGGGGAGTCCTCTCTCGGGAGACGTGGGGTCTGGAGTGGGAACATGGGGGAAATTCGGGGGATAGGTTATTCCCGGGACCCTGCGGCGGCCCGGGTCCGACGAGGGGTGGGCCGGCGGCAGCAGCACCTGGTCCCGGGTGTTCATTTTCCCGGCGGGGATCTTGTCGCCGTCGCCGGCGGCCGGCTCAACGCGCGGGCCGAGCCGGTCGGGGTCGGCCGTGGGGGTGGAGGAGAGGGGAGGGAGGCGGGAGTCAGGGGAGCGGGAGAAATGGCGGTCTCGGGGGTTCTGGACGTTGCCCTCGACGGCCGGGGGAGGGGGGAGGACAGTCCTGTCGGTGACCAGGGGGGAGTTTTTGTAATAGTCCTCGTCGTCCGACTCTGTCATCTCCCCCGAGCCGTACGCGGACACCTCGACGGTCTCCTCACAGTCCTCCTGGTCCGGGGGGCAGGGAGGCCGGCCGTCGGGCAAGGGGAGGGACTCTTTGGTAGTTTCGAGCAAGGTGAGGAAAGGGCGGTAGGCGGTGGGGGGCGAGGGGATTACCGGGTAGCGGGTGGCGATGGAAGGGGGGTCTAGGGAGTCCACGGTTATTATGGGCAACACTAATTCACCTCCTAGGACAAGAAAGAGACAACGGAGAGAAAAAGAGCGTTAGAGACCGGGCGCGAGAGAGACACCGCCTCCAGACGAACAGAAGAAAAACACCAGCATTAAAAGCTAACATTAGGGTTAGTTGTATAAGTCTAGTCAGTCTGTTGTATTTAAAAAAAAAGTGTAAATATGCTGACTAACTGTGAACTGCAATAAGTACAAGATCTAGGACTGTGCTGTACTCTACCCTGCACCTGTTGCTCCCTGCGCTGCACAGACCTACATGCTACATGGCTAATACAAGGTAAGTAGACTACAAATTACACTGAACAGCTAAACATGTATTGTACTAGACAGCCTAACCTTGACTATGCTGCGATTGGTCAAACAAGGTAGCAAAAACCACGAGGTTCAGGTCACTTACATCAACAAATTGGCCGCATGATTTTTGCATGAAAAAAAATTACAAAAAGAAAGCTGTGTAAGATTGTTCTGGGATAGAGATAAACAACTCCCCCACCCCCCCACCCCCCCTTATTTACCTCATCTCCTCTTTAGCTTTTATTTTTGAAATGTATAGTATTATTCATTTGTCACGGAGAACGGGCTCAGTCCTGTTTTGGGCACGGCTCATTTGTTATTATCTTAATCTGTACGTAAACCCTTTGGGAGCTGCTGCAGGAAACCGACGCCCCTAATATCTAACCCAAACACGGGCAACGGTTTCCTTCTTAAACAGCCAGCGACACAAAGAAAGAGTTAAAGAATCGTCAGAATGAGCCAGAATGGTTACGTAGCCCACTGTAAAAGACCCAAATTGAATAAAGATCATTGGAGGTGTAACAATATCATTTAGCTGCGTCGGTTCAGGAGCAATCTTACTGTATTATCACAGGCCCAGCTGGGGTTAAGGGTTAAACATATTGGGAGTACGTTAACAGAACATGTCAGAATATCAGTTTATACACTACATTTTACTTTGAAAACAGTTAGAAAAACATAGCAGGGGGGATTATGGCACATCTTGGGGGGGGTAGGAGAAAGGGAAGGTAACAGTAAAACATGACTGAAGATATGTCAACATCCCCAGCATAAAATCATGACTGCGGCTCTTTGTTCATTTGATGAGGTGAATCAGAGTGACTCAGAGAGACGGGTGGGATCGGGTATTTGTAATGGGATGTGTTTGGGACGGGCGGCTTTAAATCAGCTCAGTGAGTACCCCCCCCCCCCCAAACGTTGTCAGTTATACAAGCATACATTTTCATTCAAAGAATAGCATTAAGTTAAGAAAGCCACTAAACAAGTCACATAACAATAGGAGAGAAACAGGCCTTGAAATGAAGCAAAAATGTGAAACCTGTTAATGGGGGGGAAAAGAACACAGTCAACCCTTGTTGTAACTTGTCATTCCATTGCTGGAAAGGCTAGTTTCCATGGCAACGCTGTTATCATAAGAACTTTGTGCGTCCGAGGGATGAGGTTTACCTAGATGGCCGAGAGGACAGCAGAGTCGCACTGGAGGAGCGCGGACGGAGAAAGATTTTGGGAAGTGTAGCGCGTTCATGGAAATGTTTTACGGTAGATTAGAAATTACAAAGCTTTCTACCTGCAGCACACTTCCAGTACACGTGGTCGATATTAAGAACAGAGGCTTTTGTTTGTGTACCTTATGTGAAGCCACAGAGTGGTGGTGAAAACAAAGGACATTTAGCTTCCGTTGTTGTCCTTGCTGCTGTTGCTGTGTGTCTTAGCTGGATTTGCTGTGGTTTGTTGGTTGGATTTGTGGTAGAAGTCTTGTGTCAGAAAGTGGCTGGGGCAATTATTTGGTGTGGTTGGGTTAACAACTCTCCATTGCTAAGCCACCACCAGCACCAGGTGCTGGTTAAGCGATTGGCGAGGGTGTGGCCTACGCAGCTGTAGCCATCTCCGGTCATCATCATGCATTTAAAGCGTGCAAGTCCATCGGCCAAAGACTCCGGAGGACAAAGACACAGGAGTCTCCCGCTGGAGTCTGCCAGCTGGCACTGTGCGGGGCACCCCGCACTCTCGCACGGTAGGTCACTCAACTATCACAGCTCCATCATACAGACAACATGTCTCCAACATGTGTCCTTGAATCCACTCATTCCCAGTAAGATCCACAGACAAAGACACTTACTGACTGACTTAGCCATCTCCTCATAATGCCAGATCAAACTCAAAGACTCTTACTCTCTCCCTACCTCAGGAGATACTGTACTGTGGCTTCGTCTACTTTATCCACTCTCCCTTCAACTGACTTTCTCACTCGTGTCTCCCAACGCTCCCACAGACTCTCTCTCTCTCTCTCTGTCTGTCCTCTTACTTTACAGCAGGCTCGCGAGTGCTCCCCGGCCTCGTGGTTGTCTGTGCCATACGGGTGGCGGAAATCTAAACACCCAGACGATCTGCTTACCTATCAACCTCTTCTTTCCTCCTTCGCTGCCTCTGTTTCTGCAGCACAAAGCTCTTTCTATTAAAACCAAAATGTAATCTAATACTCCTTCTCCAACCCCAAAAAACCTTTTCCCATCTTTTCTAACCCCTCCTTCCTCCCAACCCACTTTGACTGCACCTTGGATGATAAAAAATAAAACACATACAAAATCAAATAAAACTTTGTAGTAAAAGTTTGTAGTGGGTTAATTGTCCCCGGTGAAAGGACATATATTAAAAGGTTGGTTTGGGGCTTTTATTGATCGATATAGGATCACTCAAAGATCGGTTTGAATTGGAGCATCCACAGCCCTGTCGTTTACATATTCCGGAGGCAAATGTTATTGTAAAAGTCTTTAACGGTAATGGATTGTTCCGACAAATCGCTTGCGTTGCTCTGCCGTGCTCTCGGCGCGTAGCCCGGAGGCCGCTGTCCCGCGTGACTTGGGGGGTGGGGGGGCGTCGTTGTGTAATAGTGGACCTCGGCCCTCTGCGGTTTGCGGAGTCAACACTTGTTTAGTTTCCCGTCGTGTGACCCGAGCACGCTGCGCTGGCTCTCCACTTCTCCGCAACTGCCCCCTCTTTTTCTCTGTACGCGACTCCGATTGCTCAGTTAACGCCCGGGCGGGTTGGGGACGGGCCGAGAGAGAAAAACAAAAAACGTCTCAAAAATAACACAGATGTTCACAGTTGTGTTCTCCTGAAAGCTGCCAAGAACCACAGATGGACCATTTTGATGGATTTTTAACGCCCCCAAGTGACCGTGAGACATTTACGTATTTTATTACATAACTGTCTAATCGCATTTGTTTTTAACATAATCACGGCTTCTTTGTTTAACCGCAATTAATACAAGTATTCGTAATTAACTAATGTCCCAAGTGGTATGGCTGTTGATGGTAATTGTTGATTTCGTTTAGATGTGCCAAATTGTAACTATAAAAGTTATTATTGGAGATTATTTAAATTGTTATTTGTTGGCATTTGTCCCTATACGCCTTCATAGCCAACAGCGATGACTCTTTTTGGTTTCATCTGTTTTTTTGTTAATGATTAATGCTTGTATTGATGAGGATACATGTTCTGTGTCATAAAAATATATAAAAAAAATGTGGATTACTTTATAGGCTGCGTACTTGGGAAAACTTATGTTTGTTTGAAAAAGGTATAAATAAATATTTCAAATTTGACCTGAAAGACAATTATATCGTCAATTGCAATATTTTGTATGGCAATATCTGGAATTGTTACAGCTCTACGTCAGCAATGTTTGAACTGAAAAATGAGAGAGAGAGAGAGAGAGAGAGAGAGAGAGAGAGAGAGAGAGAGAGAGAGAGAGAGAGAGAGAGATTTTCAGCCCGATTGATTGTGTTCCAGTGATTTGAAAGGCTGAGACAGTAAAACCACGTTTATCCCACATGATGAAATTTCTTCTTCATCTTTACCCACGGCGCGGCCGGTATGAGTCACACACCCCCCCCCCTTATTTACTCAAAAGGAGAACAGGGCAGATGGCTACTGATGCATCTAACGTCGGTCTCCTGACAAACATTGTTATTCTACCGATCACGTCGCCTCGCTCGCATCGATTGAAATATTTAGAGCAAAAAGGTTGTTTGGAGTTTGAGCGTTCTATAATTCAGCTTTGATTAGAGCACGCTGATGGAAAATCCAGCAGCGTGTCCAAGCGTAATATATATTCTCTCTTGCTCACTTTTAAATCGTGCCACAGTAGTTGTAATAATAATAAAGCATACGATCAGTGCAACAGAGGGGAAAAACTGTTTGCAGGTGCTGCATTTGCTGCTGTCGCTCTCGGGCAAAGTGATTGATTTTGACATAAAAGGAATGACGTCTCGCTGAGAGTGGCTTTCTGGCCGCGGTCGACGTCGCCTCCCTACGGCTCGTCGGCAGCTGGATCCCGTCCGTGAAACTGGCTCGCTACGGTGGAAATCTCAGACCTGATGTGCGGATACTGACGTCTTCTACTTGCTCTGTGTATCTTTTTTTTTTCCTCCTACCGTGGTGCAGCAACCAAGTATATCTGAAGGGTTCAACGGATATCTTACGCCATATGTCATGTGTCGTGCAATATCAGAAAAATCGTGTCTGTTTTTTGTGAGCTCGAGGGAATATCGATCGAACCAGCTTTTATGTTTTTGCAAATTACCACTTTATCTGCTTTGCGTCTCTTTGCCGCTGTAAGCTTTCCTTCATGTGTATTTGTCAAATGAAAAGGTCAAACAACCACCAAGCTCTTGGAAAATATGTATAATGGATGATAATAATAATAAATATAATAAATATAAATAATAATAAAAATAATTAAGAAATAACTGGATTAGGTGGTCCGGAAAGCATGTTAACCAGCATTTCTCCACCATCCTTCCAAAAGAAACTATATTTGTTTACAGTTCAAAGTGTAAACAAAGAACCCATTCTCCATCTGCTGCTCCGGGCGATCGGCACATTTGAATTGTAATTTCAATTCGATTTTGCAACGGATAGCAGAAATACTTAAAGCTGCAGCAGGTAGAATTCAAAAGAACGCAAAGATTTTAAGTAGAGTGAGACATCTCTCTGCAGCTCTCCTCTCTGTCTGCATATCTATCTATCTATCTATCTATATTTTCGACATGCTATAATACTACTTTTTTTATAATTTACGACGTGCTATACTAAGACTTTTTATCACTTTTGTGACATACTAGTATGACTATTTTCAACATAATATACTATGACTTTATTTGACATGCTATACTATGACTTTTTATTGCATTCAAAAGCATTTTCTGCAGGAAATGCATTTTTGAGTAATAGTCTATTCTTTTTAATCCCATTTCTGTCTCTTGTCGTGTTTCTTTTATCTCGTCTTTTATGTCTTATGGAAAGCACTTTGAATCGCCTTGTTGAATGGTGCTATACGGATAAACGTGCCTTGTATTAGAACTCGATACCATCGGTAGTCTTCGGTATTATCCGCACATATTATTTATGTTATATGTTATTACAACATATGCACAAATAATCACATAGAATGTATTGAACTTCAGCAAAACAACAACACCTACCATACTTTAAAGAGCACTCGTCTGTGATTATTTGTGTACACGTAATGGCAGCAGGTTGCGCAGGTCAGTGTTTGGATTTCACTCCTTCACTGTTCATTTTATAGATATGAGATTAATTCCTTTAAATTGATTAATATCTGTATTTTGAACAGAATGCCTCCTTTTGATATTGTATTCTCAGTTCAGTCATTGGTCCCCGAATCCAGGGTGGTGCCCCGTTTATAATTTGTCAATTTGATAATAAATATAAACGTATTCATAAATGTATTAATATTGTTAAAATATCTTTGATAATTGCTAATAATCTCATCTATTTAAATCATTCAAATCTGAAAAATGTCAACGGGACCGTGTGCGTCCAGAGCACGCCGCTTCAAGCCTGTACGTTGCCCAACACCTGGAACCCGTATGATAAACCTGGGGCCGTTTACCCGTGGAGAACGTCTAGCAAAGGAGGGATCGATAAAGCACCGCGCTGACAAATAATAACTGACGGCCGAACCCATCGGCCGGTGTGGGGGATTGATCCCGTGCGAGCTGCGAGTCACGCTGGCCGAGGGGGTTCGGCGCTCTGGCTCGTCCCTCATCTATCTTGCCAATCTCTCACTTTCACTCTGCGACCTAGAAAAGAACATTTGCAGGTTGCCTCTATAGCCTGTCGCCTGATGAATATTCAGGAGCTCCCGAAAGCTCTGATCTCATCAGAGTAACGGCGACATAGCGCCTACGACATCCTGCGACTGAGAAGCAGCTCCGAGGTATGCGAGAGAGGGGGGAAAGTGAGGTCGAATTACGTATGCAGATGAAAATGAAAGGTTTAATGAGCGGGGCCTGTTGTCGGAGAGACACATTTGTAGAATAGCTTCTCTAATGTGAAAACAATGTTTCTATGGATTACTTTTTTAAGTGTGCGAGTGTTCATACAGATATGTTTTTGAGTGTGTTTTTTTCTCAGTACCGTAGCCTACGTGTTTCATCTTTGTCCCCACTTCCTAGGCCTCGTCACCCGTCTGATAGAGGCTCGTTAACGGCACCGGAGCACCCAAACCTGAGCTTTAATTGGCCGATGTAATTAAGGCTCCCTTACATAGTCAGAGTTTAATTAGCCTGCTGGGAAAGGCGGGAATCGTTCATGGGAATTTCACTCGGTTTACTCTATTTCATATCCTCTCTTCAGCTTCCTCTTGCTTCTCTCTCTCTCTCTCTCTCTCTCTGCCCTCGTCCCTTTCCATATTTCTCTCTCTCCTGCTTTGAGCGCAAGGGAACGTGATACAAATCTCAACGAGGGTCAGCCCTTCACAACGCAGTCCTTCCAGCCCTTTCTAGTCTCTACCTCGGGTCCTTTTCTCCACGCCCCTGCGCTTTTGTCTATTTTGCCAGCAGCCATATCTGGCTCGGCTTAATAGAAAATCCACAGCCGCGTTTAACATTTCTTCTCCTTCCTGAAGGCAGTTCAATAAGACAGAGCTGCGTCCTCACACAGAATCTTTCCTATCGTGCGACAACTCAAGGCCTGTGTTTGTGGAGAGGTGATGGAGGGGGGAGGGGGACACATGTTTCCGCAGACAATGTTGATTATTTTCTCCTCGCCGACAGTTTTCACCAAGGTTTATCCGACCCCCGCCGGCTTTGCTTGCTGGAACTCTTGTGGCATCTGGAAGGTGTGATACGGAGCGCGTGCGCCAGAGCGTGTTTGTTGTTTCTCAAGGAGCGAAAACTTTACACCCGCAGAGTGCGAGAGACAAGTGTCTGTCTGTCTGGTGAGCATGTCTGGCCCCTGTATGTGTGTGTTTGTGTGGGCATACGAGAGAGAGAGAGAGAGAGAGAGAGAGAGAGAGAGAGAGAGAGAGAGAGAGTGTTACGTTTCCCCATGGGAGATTAGGCCTGGGCATAGCATCCACTGAAAAACTCTCATTTCTCCTTTTGATAAGGAGGGAATTGAGTCTCTATTTCGGTCTCCACCACCTCCAGAGAAAACCGCAGGGGAAAGCTATGCTCAGAGCACAGGTTCAGATCCGCTTCTCCTCACGCAAACGTACCCAACGCTATAATCTCCTGCCATTTACAGTCCAACATATATTCTATTCGAAGCACTAATCCCCATTCCTGAAAAGAACTTCAGTGAAGTGCTTGAATCACGTTTTGGTCACGTTTGCTCTACCTCGGGACAGAGTACGATAGATTTTGGGCAAATCTGGCCTTTATGTTGTTTAATTCATGCTAGATCTATACTATATTAGTCATGCATTTTTAAATTGGTTACTTACATTTCTTTCTATTTTGGAAAAGCCTGAAATGAGCTCATAATAAACTGTACATGCTCACGTTTGCTCTTGTTTTCGTCTACAGCGGTTTCTGCCAAGGAGGGGGTCTGGGGAACTCCAGGAGTGCTTATATGCTTTTTGAAAAGTGACAATGTGTGCAAATTAAGCATACTTAATGTGCGCTTCTAGGCATGGTTTCCTAGAGAGAGCCAAGTGTGATGTGATTAAAGACACAGTGAAATAAAAAAAACATTTGCCAAGTTCTAATTCCGTTTCCGTGTGTTAATTGTTCCGTTATCACTCGTGGCATACTAAGTATTCGTCAAAAAAAATATGAATTATTTTAATATTTTTAAAGCGAGCTCTCTTGAATGCGTTTGACTCATTGCAATCTACACAGTGATCTATACTATGCTAATCAAGTGTGCATTTCTGGACTTAATTTATAAAGATTGCTTTTGCCCCGAGAGTTATTAACGGGGTTCCAGAAGAACACTTTCTACTATTTAAATCCCAATAAGTTAGCGCTGTAACAGCATGCATACTGGCACTGCTTTAATGATAGGTTTCACGGAGTGTTTCATGAACTGTTGTTTTCATGCCACCCACACCAGCCATTTAAATCTGCAACGCCATTCGACAACATAAATCTTGCCAGACACGATTAAATGTGGATCTGAATATCTCTATTTTGTCTCCTAGATCCAGTCATTTGAGTCGCACTGCCCGACTGTACGTGGTTCTTGGCAGCTTTTGAGTACGGTCAGCCTAATAGAGCTAGAAAGCACAGAGGCAGGGAGTCAAACACCTGACCTTTAGCTTCCACCTCCTGTCGTGGTGTCAAAACACGACTTGGACCCGCTGTTGCCTCGGCCACCGGGCCTGCCGGGCTACAGCTGTGCGCTGCGAGCGACGTGCTGCGTTTCCACGTCGGAACTGTCCTGCCGTGTTAAAATTGGGGCGAGAGAGTGGTGCAACAGCTGGGTAAATGCCAGATGCCACCGCTCGGCCGAGCAATATATGGACAGACTGCCTGCCGCTTTGAAAAAAACAATAAGAAAAGGGGGGATTGGGGATGGGGGGGGGGGATTGGGGATGGGGGGGGGCACGTGTGGCCAATCAGAGCTGCGTACAGAGGGGCTTTGCAGTCACAAAGTGTCATGTAAAAGTGAAATGGAGCAGTAGTCTAGGTGAGTCTACTTGTGTTTCTACGGTAAGCTGCGCTTTGCCGTTGGATACCAAGTGTTATGATGACAGAACCCCCTGAGTTGACTCACCATTTCCAGGCTCACACTCCTCCAAATCTTCGTCATCGCTAGGACACTCAGCTGATGCTACCAAGAGGTCATCTGCATTCTGGAAGAACAGAGACAGAGGAGAGTCAGGACACATTTTATGGGTGTAGAGGATAGACAGAAGCGCTACCTACGTACGCACTAGGACTGCACGATATGAGCCAAACATGCCATACTGTTGAATATCGCGATAATAAACAGAAGAAAATGTACTCGGTTCTGCATTTCTGCTCCTTTCAGTATTCCGCTAAAATACAACAAATTGCTTGTTGAATTTATAACAAATGAATGGAAATCATTTCCAACATTCTTTTCTTGAACATTGAATTGAACATAAAAGGCAGATTCTTTTCTTTCAACTAACACAAAAAATCTCCGAGTGTCTTTCGCGATGTGTTGCAGCCTTTCGCGAGATATATACTGTATATACATGTATTGCGGCAGTTGGTATCGCGATGGCGATAAAAACAAATTATATATTGTGCAGCCCTATTACGTACACATAAGCTTACGCAAATTTGCTGAATAGATGCGGCTGGGTGTGCTTTATGAGTAGTAGTATTTATGTAAGCAGAGTCAAAGTGAAACGAGCTCTTTCGGGACAAACGCCAACCAATTAAAGAGGTGTGTTTATGTCTGAAACAGGAATCTGTCTTTCTTGACCCAGCTCGTCCTCCTTACTGCATGAGTCACACAGCTGCATGTCTAGACGGTACACCCTCACCTTCTCCTTACTCCATAGAAAACGGCACAAAACCAATCAATTAAAGTGTGCACTGCTTTGAATGGAGCGACCCGGACGTCAATAACTGCCGGCGCCGGGGCGTGGTTGCGGCCATAATCCGACGTTTTGCTGACTGAATGTCAAACGGCTGCTTCGGCCTCCGACGGTTGTAATTTGCTGCAACGTCTGTGACACTCTTGAACCCCAATTCCCACAACGTCAGCGCTGAGTGTAATTTATTGGATAAAAAACGTGTCACATGAGGACCACTAACCCAGTGCGCTGATACATGCTGGAGGAGTAGCTCCAAACTCCAGTTTGACCTGCTTGGAACTTTTCTCATCAGTTTCCAAGAATCCACAAAGGAGACAACTTGATAGCATCTCGCATCCGTCCAGACGCCAACACCTGGGGGTGCTCTCGACTTAAGACAGTAGCAGCACGACTGCTGCTTGTGATCTTAGTTTTATAACACCCTGACTCCAAATTTGGGTCAGAGCGAGACAAGTGATGACTCCAACTGTTTCATGGAAGGAGTGAAGGGAAGAGAAAATGCTGATCCCACACACACACACACACACATCAAAAGGTAGATCTATTATTCTAAGCATCAAAGCACATTATTCCACTATGATCAAAGCTGCAGCGGGGCGGGTAGCTCAGAGCTTTTGGAGAAATTGAAATTTGTGTTTCCGCTCGCTTGCTTTCCGCCACCCTGGCCTGTCTCCGCTGTGTCTTGGCGGGTGTTAGTGATATATTTATTAGAGCTCCGTGGTTCCTGTTGGCTTTGCCCGTCGCAGTATTTATAATGCTATTACTATGTTTGCTCTAGCACAAAATGACAGCACAGACCCCCTAGGATGGATTATTAACTACCCAAATGACTGAGATGTACGCATTAGGGCTGTCAAAATTAACGGCATAACACAAAGTAACAAATTCCTTCTTTTTTGACGCGCGCCTTCTGTAATTTGGGCCTCGGGCCGCTCCGTAGTTTGGGAAATCGGGAAGCGATGCAGCGGTGATGTTGTGGATGGCTAGTGGAAGCAAAGCTCCTTGAGCAGAAATGGATAAAGAAAAGGCTCTTTAGAAAGGCAGGTTGAGTTTCAAAGCCCCTCCAGATGGTTCTCTCCACAAAACTAAAGTTGTTTGCATGAACTGTCAATGTGAGCTGAGTTACCTCCGAGTACGCAGAGTCTCAAACACCACCTGAGCATTACAAACTTCAAAAATATCCCTTTAAGGACATTTAGAACAGATAATGTGCGATTCATTTTAAATGTACTTTGCCGCAGATCAGTTATTGTCAGTTTAAAGCTGTAACCTATAGCAGGAGTTCCCAACACTTTCTGCACCGCAGACCTACTTAATATTGACAATATGGCTGGGGACCCCTCTGTAGTGTGAAGATACTGGTGGGAGCTGCAACTGCAAATTAACATTCATTTCTCTTCATCAAAGACATTACTTAGTTATTATACACTAGCTTTAATATTTCTTTATATGGTTTTTCATTTGGGCAGAAGAAGAAGATACACACTCAAATCACTCTCAGTGAATTATCCATTTCCTGTAACATACATACGTGTATTTTGACTTAAACATATCAATCTATATTATTCCTATAAACCGTGCAAAGTTTAAAAATACTATTCAATATCAGGTTATATTTAAATATTTAAAGAAATGCCAATAAACCAGAGCATGTTTTTCTCCCATCCCGGAATGCTGTGTGGACTAGCCAGACCTTCCTTCGCAGCGCTGTGGAGGAAGGTCAGGCAATGCGAGACTAACCAAACTCTAACCAACTAAGACGGACTGAGTTACCCACCGTACCCACAGCCAGACTGCACCGAGAAGCCACATAACCAGGATTTAAAGCACTGCCTGAATAAAGACTTGTGTCTGCGTTATTAAAAGCAAAAGTGGGATCTGACTTGGTTCCAGACGTCTGAATCACTGTTCACCTCTCTGATGTATCTTACAGGGATTTAAATAGCTCTCGCGTGGTGCTCACTAATGTCAGTTTCTTCGATTTAAATAACAATCAGATCTTTGTAGGCGGATTTGACTAGAGACGACAACAAAAACAACAACCAGGAAAATGGTAACAAGCATGTAGGAGATTGGTGTTGTAACAACATGACAAACTGTAACTGCTTCCACATTAACCACTGCAGCTTCCGACAGGATGGAAACTACAGTCACTGCTGATTGGTTAGCCACCTCTGACAAACATTAAATGGAAGATTACTAACAGGCACACTGTTGTTGCATGCGGGTACAAAAGATGGCGCCACAGTCGCTGGGTTCATCCAAAATGAACCCAGAATCTGTTTGTAAAATCACTTTTCTCACTTCTCTTAAGCCTCTAACCACTGTTAGCAGTGCAAGTGATCGGTCGTTTCTTGCCAAAATGAACCTTGGGAATCGTAGTTAAATTCTGCCCTTGCATTTTATAAAATCATCTACACTTTGGAGCTTTAATTCAATTTGTTAAGACCTACAAATTGAACATTTCTTCTGCAAGAATTGAAACACTTCTGGGACCTACACGTCACATTATGAAACAGAGTTGCATTACAAAACATTACTTACTATTTTAGTAGCAACTTTATTCAAAAATGACCATTTACAAAGCAGAACTTATTACTCCTAGTGCAACATAAACGCTGACCAAATTTGAGACATTTACAGTGAATATCTGTTCTGACTGGGTTTTGAGTTGTGTATGAGTTTTGAGTTTCAGTTATGTGACATGCTTCTGCTTGTCTGTTTAGCTCTCATACACACCGCCGCTCGTGCTAAACACCCATTTCTCATCTATTTCTGCCAAACTGCTGTCGCTGCCATAATCATAAACAAACGACAGCACTCCCTATGCACCACAGGCCTTTTCCCAGGACAGACATGTTGAGTGTTTAGAAGAGCAAATACAAAAGATTTCATACGCTGACAGCTGTTCAAAATCGATGTAATCCCTAACCTTTCAGGACTTTCTTGCTTAATTTTACTCGACTATAACTGCGTGTACTCTCTGTCCTTTTATTTTCTCTCTTTTTTCATCGAGGGGGAGCAGATGAGGCCTTCTGGCTGAATGATTAGGACTGTGGTAGTCAGCTATACGCCCCAATAATGCTTTTATATTGTGCACACAGCAAAACATCTTCGACCATTAAAGTATCTGGATGAGTGACTCATCGGTAATGTCTATTAATTCTCAAGCACATATCTTTCAATGCTATTTTGGGCCATTGCGACGATCTACACTATGTTCCGCTAGGTACATAATAATAATAAAGGAGAAGCTGTTACAATATGTGCACACAAAAATGGATTCTTAGCCATAAAAAGCAACAAACTCTAAAAGTGCTTTTTTTTTTATGACCCAACATAAATGTCAGTCAACAAATACAGCCCACATTAGGGCTTGTAACAACAGAGAAGCAGACAACACTCAGAGCCCTCTGCTATACTAAAAGAGTTCCAGATAATTTATCAAACCGGGCCCGTAAAAGCTCGTTATATGCTGAACATGGAAGGATATTTCCGCCGAGAAGTCTGGAGGCCAGAGATATGATATTGAACTGAGCGGATGGATACATGTGACATCTTAGAGTCAGGTTCCATTGATCTCATGTGTAGAGAGAAGACACAGAAACACAAAACCACGGACCATTCATCTAAAAAAAAAGTCATGCCAACTGCGCTTGCGGTGAAGGAGCTCTGACCGACCTTTAAGTCCAAAAAATGTTGCTGTCTTGTAATTACACGGCAGGCTCAACCACGACTGAAAGAACGTGCCTTTGGTAAACATTTGTGAACGGAACCACCTTCACAGCTTTTGTCAGCCGCCGCCAGGAGCACTGCTATGTACGGAAGAGGATTAGGGCCAATGTGAAAAATGTATTTGAGTTCAGAGTGTCAATGCTGAGAGTAAAAGTCAGAGTTCTCTGTTAAAGGCATACCTCTGACAATAAAGTCAGAGTTCTGGGGAAAAAAAGTCAGGTTGCATCCGGGATTCCATACTAACATGCTATTTAGTAGGCAAACATTTTTTTTGGTAGTCCGAAATCTTAGTATGAAACCAATAGTGAATTGAATACTATTTCCAGTGAAATATTACAGTATGCAAACCCTGGACACAACGCTGGCATAATTATCCCACAATGCAATGCGGTAGTCACGTCAACTTTCATAACAGACTGACAGCGACCAGGTCAACTCTGTAACGTCAAAAACGCTTCAATTGACATTACAACAAATAAAAATCTGTGATTTTGTCACCTGTGACTGTTGGTCTAGTTGCTGAACTTTTATTCAATAATTTAGGCATTATCTGGCAATGCCAAAAGTATTTTGAACGATAGTATATGTACATATTGAGTATGTAGTGCATAGTATGTGATTTCGGACGCAACCTCACAGGCCGGCTACGTTGCACACGTAACGTATGCGGAGCGGATGTTCCAACACTACGCTTGCACTCTAATCAATGAAACTGGCTACACCGGGCAGAGAGCAGCGCATAGTGGTGCTTATGCTCCGCGGAGATCTGCTCTACAAGCGTAAAAATATTATGGTCTTCTATTTATATTTTTTACGCAAGGTGTGTGCAGCCCTTTTACACAGAAATGGATCATAAAGTGTCTTTATTTCTTTTAAATTAACCTACCGATATACAGGAAACGACTTAATGACTGTGAATGAGCGTATTGGCAGTTTTATTTTGAGAGTTTCTGTTTTTATTTCTTGTCCCAAAGCAAAAGCTCTCCGTCCTACGCCGTGTGTGCGCAGCAGGCGTAGCAGGTTAAAAGATACATTCCGTGGCACGGTCCGCATACATTACGCATTCAATTTAGCCAAAGTGTCAGAGTTCTGTGTGTAAAGTCAGAATTCTGACTTTAAACTCAGAACTCAAATGCATTTTTCACACGTGACCCTAATCCTCTTCCGTAGCTTTGATAGGGTGTCATTAAGCGACTATTTTCCAAATGTGAAAAAATAACACAACAAAAAACATTCCATTTTTCTTTGCACTGGGTGTCTGCAATACTAAGTGGCGTGAATTAAGCACTCGTGCCATCAACAGCCTCACCTTGACTTCACTCTAATTGGCGCTCAAAATGAGACAGATCCTGCCAAGGTTTGAGATGGTGATGAAGGGACAACGAGCGAGCCGGTTCTAAATATACTTCGAATCTGCTGATCACGGATGTCAGGGACGAGTGCGAGTAGCTTGCCGTCTGATCTCAGATAAGCTTCTGTGGACATGAATAGCTAATGAACACACTGGAATGAGAGAAATGCGCTGGTAATTGGCACCTCGCCTCTGTGTTTCCTGCGACATCAGAAAAGTTTGTTGGACAGTTGAGGCTTAAAGTATGAGATGAGCAACGTTTTGAAGTATTTACAGCACAAAGTGATACAATGGCATTGAAATAGCTGACATAATGTACATCCGGCGTAGACATGGAAGAAAAAGTTTTCATATCTTCCATTTATCTGATTCACACGTACTTTAAAATGCCATGCAGCAAGGTCTGTTTCCACACCACACAGCTTGTAGCTAATAATACTGGCTGTGAACTAGAGCATTGTGTCCACCCCCCCCCCCCCCGGAACATACAGAGCCTGTTATTAGGTCTCTTTACGAGAGTAGTGGGTCTGGATGACCTGCTTCCTCCATCCTCCAGGATGTGGGCAACAGATCTTCCCTACTGTTTGCTAATTCTTACTTACCATGATGGCGACGGCTGGCCTTGGCACAGGGGGATAATCATCAAATCGTAAATCATAGCCTGTCAGATGCGTGTGAGGGTATAAATATAAGTTTATGGCACCCTGAGTTGTTGTGCGGTTTCCTTTTCATTATGTTCCTTTCCCTCCTCTAGCCTTTGTTGATCTGTCTGGATGTGCTGTAATTTCCAGCAGCCGCCCACGTCTGCGCGGTTTAGTATCTTCTTAGCGCAAATCAAAATTGCAGCATTGATTGGTCTAATAGAACGAGCTACATAAAGCGGCTACGTGACCCCCTCAGGCTGGCGGCTGTTTGAACATCTGAATGTGGCTGAAGGCTAAGGGACGAGGCCCGCGCAAAACATGGTGCTGTTGACCTTGCGGTAGGATTGACGTAGGATTTCTTTTGAAATGTGTCATCTGGGGGTTACTTGGCCACGCTGTTTAATCATTCAAATATTGTTTTCAGCGCAGATTTTGAAAACCAATTAAAAGGTCTCCCAAGCTCAGTGCAGGGGCGGACCCAGATGTTGCAAACATTTGTGGCTCAGCCCAAACCTACGGAGGGTCCAGCATGCTCCATTTACGGCAGCTATATACACTATTTTTCAAGACTTTTTTATAAGAGAATGCCTAAAAGTCTGTACATTATTTTGGGAAAACATCATAGTTGCCAAGAACAAGAACCATCATGTAGAGCCTACATCCTATTTTGTATCTAGTTGTTTTTCAACTATCTTCATCATTTTTAAACCAGAACACAACAAATTCTTTTCACTTCTGCCACCTAAACGGAGGCAAACATTGTCAGATGTTACCATTTTCAAGTTACATAACATAAGTAGGGTAGGAATTTGTTTTTTAAAAACCTAAACGATTCGGGGCTCAGTGACTCGACGGTAGCCTTCTTTCAGCTGTGCTTTGTTTCAGCTTCTCGGTACGAGTCGTGTAAACTCGCTCGGATCACAAACTCGTCACTGCTCACCTGCGTGACACTGTCCCTCATGGTGGGCGAGCGCTGTTTGCGGGTGGTGGTCGTGGCCATGGTGGTGGTTGTCTCCATGATCGTGGTGGACATGTCGGCCAGCGGGGTGGTGGAGGTGGTGTCGGTAGTGAGCACCGAGGGCACGTCGCCCACCAGCCGCAGGTTACCCTGGGTCTGGATGTTGGGGTCGCCCTCGGCCGCCAGTTTGAGCACCTGCAGGCCGTTGTAGTACAGGCCCGAGATCTGGCCCTGGAAGTGGCGCCCCTTATCTCCACCACCACCGATTTTGATGAACGCCTGGCTGTTGAAGATGGTCAACTGGCGACCTGATGACGTGAGCGATAAGGAAGGATGAAGAAATGACGGAGATAGATATATATATATATATATATATATAGAGAGAGAGAGAGAGAGAGAGGAAGTGTGGGTAAGAGGAGGAGAGAAACCATGAACAGAGGGAAAGAAAAGAGAGAGAAAGGGCAAAGAATACTAATCAGTCAAGATCTCTGGGTTAGCTTGCACATGAAACACAAAGTAACACACAGGCACAAAACTGGGTCATAGAGGGACTGTTTCAATCACATGGGATTTCCTGGGCAACACTTTAGGGAGATTGGACCCTGGTTTTGCTGCCACTGCAGCCATTATGGGGCTGGGCACGTGCCGCTTTCTCAGAAAAGGCCGTCTGAATGTGGCACTCATATATATTGCGGGGGCAGTTGCGGCTTGACCCTGAGACTGAAGGTTCACAGCGAAATGCTTCTAATATGCCCCGAGATGGAATATATTAGAACAATGCTGGGTCTGTGTCATTGACCTGCAATGCACCTGAGCTGCACGATGATAAAGTGCCTCTGCCAGCGGGAAAAAATGTCGCCCCGCTCTGCTATCCTAAGCAGGAAAATAAGATCCTCATTGGAAGGAAATGTTTAATTCAGCAGGGGGTCTCCCTCTCTCTGGTCATTACCATTCATCTGGATGGATGGATGGATGGATGAAGGGAGGAGAGGGTCGACCATTTAACCAGGGTCCAATACTAATGTGCTACCAGGACTTGTGGTGAAGGGCTTGGAGTGGGGGCAGTCTAACATGGGTGTCGTTTTTCTGCCTGTATTTTCTTAAGCCGATGGTTATAATTTTTCATTTTCTTTCCCACATTTGCATCCCCCGGCTCTCCTTGGGGACATCCCACCATGGACTGTCTTTGACCCCTGTTATGAGTCATGTGGATATGAGAGAAGATGAAGCGGAGAGGGAAGTATTATTGCGGGATACTGTTGGAAGGAAGTGGGTTAAAAACAGACCCAATGAGGTAATTACTCAGAGGAGAAAGATGGGAGAAGGCAAGGAGATTGTATGGATAAATCAATCGGTGTAAGGAAAGAGGGAGTGTGCTTGTTTGTGAAAGGGATACTACACTAATGTGTGCATCTGAGAGCAAAACATAGACTCTAGATATGGTGTGGTACGGCCCTCAGAAACGAGAGACCCCTCTGGCCTCATGGGAGTGTGTATGCAGCTTGGACTACAGCGTAGGTCTGCACATTTGAACCTCGTGCAGGCTCGCCAACGGCATCTCTTCTAACTCCATGCATGTTTGAAATTATGAATACCAACTTTTGCCTTCTAACAGGCTTAAGAACATCAGTCTATGCTGTTGCTAACCCAAATCAGTGTGCTGCCGATTAAGATCTGGATCCGAGAATATCATGAAGCATGTTTCTTTGCCATGGGTGTTGATAAGTCTTCATCTTTGTACTATACATGTAATTGTTGTCTACCTATATTTTTTCTCTCTCTCTCTTTGAGCGGAGCTGCTCAGGAACGCAAATGAATTTCAGTGTAAACTGACAATAAAGTTGCATCGTCTCATATGTCTTTTTCCTGAAACTGGCTTCTTTGCACTTAGTTGTGTTTAATGATGACGAATGAATCCTCGGGATATCTTTTGAATGTTGCTATTGTTTTCCCTGTGGGATTGCGAGCCAGTAAAGACAGCCTTCTACTCATCAGCGTGGACACACTAGGGACGGGCCTGGGTCCCATTTGTTTTCAATTAAAAGAGATGAAAGGGTACTTCATCACTGTAATTATGATTAACTCTCCGTCGATATGGGTGCACTCGTTCGGACATGTGTGTAACACCCAGGTGGGTGGGGCTATCAGACAAATAATGTCGATTAATGCAGGTGTGTGTGTGTGTGTGTGTGTAAAACCACATGTTCAGTGTATGTGAACCTGTACGTTTTAAGTACTGAAGAGATACATCTATTCCACCGAGATGGGCCATTACATGTGTCATCCCATTATCAGATCATTAGGCCCGCTAGGGGCCCACAAGGGACCCGGCTCCCGTCCCCTAACTTCATAACGATGAGACTTAATGTCTGGCATATGCACTGTTGACATAATGGCTGAGTCGCACTCTATTATCTCATTACTAAGCATGTTTGGTGTGGGAGTGATAATGGGGAAAAAGGGGAATGGGAAAGCATGGTGAGGGACAGATTGTCAAATTGTGGACATCAGCGAGGAAAATACAGGAGAATTACCATGCGTGTGTACATACAGGGAACCTTGAAACATCACAAACACCCCCGTTTCACTCTTCCAGTGTCCTTGTCAAGAGGACACATGCACACACACAGCCACACGTCTGCCCAGAGGGTCTCCCATTTCAAGCAGCCCCAGTCGGCCCCCACTCTCCAGTAAAGGCTCGTTGAATGCAGAGGCGTTGAGGACACACATCGTCATCTGTATTCCCGAATGTTACCCGTCCTCTTGCTTTACCAAACTGCTCAAGTTCCTTTAAACAAGACTCTCCGTGCGTGTGTGAGCAGCAACTCCAAGTCTGAAGATGATCTGTTCAGATGGGGCGGTTTTTACTCCTGGGGAGTACTGTTGTCACAGTTACACTGTGAGCCAGTGACACAGCCATAAGTAAGCCATATTGACAAGCGGCTTATGATTATGATGCAGAGTAGGGGGGGTGGGGGGGGGGGTTAGTTCGAAAGAACCTGTTGGATGACCTATATAATACTGCATTGCAACTGCAGCATGCCACGAAGTCCTCCGTCGTTGACAAAAATTGCAGGAAGGCGAGCCTGGAGCGTGGGAGAGCTCTGTGACGGCCATTTGGGCGTTCATCCCGTCTGAGACGGAGCAAAGAAAGAAGAAAGGTGCCCTCTAGACTAGATGAAGGGAATCAGTGTTTGTTTTTTTGGAGCTGTCTGGCCAGGATGAGACTAACAGGGCTTGATGAAGTTATTGTTTCAGGGTCTGCCGGGTCAAATCAAAAGTGACATGTGGTTTTAGAGCCAATTTGGGTGACGGGCAGGAGCGGGGGGTGGGGATGGAGGGCTGGGTAGGGTAGAACCAGAAGCCTCTGCATGACAAGCAATCCCAGCGCCTAACATGACAGAGCTGGATGTGGCGGCGCTGCGGAGGAGAGGGTGTGTGTGCGTGTATATAATAACTTATGAAATATGTCAGTGAAATGACCTTTATGTGTGTGATATTTGGCCTTTTCAAGTAGTGTGTATTTGCGCAACATTTATTTACATACGCCTTCCCTGTATGTGTGTTTCGACAGCACACAGGGTTGGCAAATTGATGAGGGTCTATAGGACCCGTTTGGCGGGATTGGGTGGCTGCTGCCTCGCCTCTCTCCCCGGGGCTCTTAGGCATTTAATGGGCAGAGGCTTGGGACAAGATGAGTCAAACATATTCAGGTACACTGTGTATGAAATAGATGACAAAGAATAATAATACAAAAAAACCCTGTATTAATTGCAAGGCTGTCATTGTTCTGCACATTTAAACTAACAGCCATGCTAGCTGCTCTGAGAGGCTGCACTTAGGCATAGCGGCGCTTCAAGCTAAATGCTAACGTCACAAACGATAATGCTAACAGACGCTGGCAGACGATTAGCTGTTCAAGTGTTTACTATGTTCACAATCTTAGTTCAGTGTGTTAACATTCTAATTAGCATTGAACACAAGTATAGCCGAGGATGATGGGAATCTTAGTCTTCCATCTATCCATCTATGTATGTATGTATCTATCTATCCATCCATCTATCTCTATCTATCCATCTTTGTATCCATCTATCTATCTCTATCTATCCATCTATCTCTATCCATCTTTGTATCCATCTATCTAGCCATCTATCTATCTCTATCTATCCATCCATCTATGTATCATCTATCTATATATCTATCTATCTATCTAGCCATCTATCTCTGTATCATCTATCTATCTATCTATCTATCTATCTATCTATCTATGTATCATCTATCTAGCCATCTATGTATCTATCTATCTATCCATCTACCCATCCATCCACCCATCCTCAGCGATAAATCTGTGAGAGGTTAGAGGTTACTTCTTTTCTTCTTTTTGTTCTGTACATCCTCCTCCTAACTCTTATTTTATTTATAGCCATATAGTATCCTATATAAAATCCATAGGGGGAATGGAATGCACAAAGTAGCACACAGCGGCCCTCAAATTTGTCACAACAAAGCAGAGTAAAAATAACTAGATGATGAAGGGATATGCATAGAAACATGCAAAGCAAAAGAAGAAGAAGAAGTGGAGGGGCAGCCTGAGGAGGACTGAGCAGTCTAACATATGTCGTTTCTTTTAGGCATGTGGATCCTCCCTGCAGGACTAGAAGCGTGGTAAAGCTTTGCTCCTGGGAAAACACAGTACCCTGGCTGGGAGCCGTCCACTCACTGCTGCTTAGAAAGGGCATCTGGGTAAAAGAAGACTATTTCTAAAGGCATTATCATCCACAATCACAACTGCCTTTGGTTGAAACACCAGAGAGGGGGGGGGGCTTAGTGGCTGATAGCCTAGCAGCTGCAGAGGAGGCCACTGAGAAGCGTTCAGATAAACAGTAAATCATCACTATTAAAGAAACTGATCTGTAACATGGCATTTACTTCATTTGGGACTGGCGGTAGGGCAGCTCCTGAGTTATTGAATGCATGAGAGAGGAAAGTAGAGGTCGGACAGGGACTAAGAGAATGGGGACATGAGAGATGACAGGGGCAAGGGAGGATGACAGACGAGTAGGGCAGAGAAAGAGCGAGCCTGCATGAGGATAGAATGTCAAAGAGACGGAGCGAGGGGCAGAGGGAGGGGATGACAGGCCTGATAAAAAGAACAAGAGGAATCATGCAGTTAAAGACGGTGGCTGAGGAAGAGAAAGACGTACAGTAACACACAGGAGTAAGATGGTAAGAAATAAAGAGAAGGGATGGCAATGGCAAAAGAGGTAAAAAGGATTACCTAAAAAGCTCCATAGTGATTTGTCAAAAACTGACAACTTCCAGTGGGTAATGCGAGATCACTACCCGCAATTAAGGTGTGCTCATTAAGGTTTTATCTGCGAATAAAGTTAGATAATCTAGACTAGGGGCTTTCTTGCTCAGTCGGACTTTGATCCAATGGTGCCAATGTTCCCAGATCCGAGCAATTCCTTTGGTGAGTGCAATGTTATCCTGGCAGATAGAAATGTGAAGAAGATGAAAGTTGCAATAAACCATACAGTGAGTTTCTGTAGATAATGCAAAAGTATGCCTGAGGATTTTTCTAATGAAAGACCACAGAGGTTGTATCTGTTGGGTGCAGGTTGCGTCACATCGTGTCTGATGTCAGTTACTAACACTTCTTCAACCCAAAGTAAACTGCACTAGTGAGCTGGTATAGAAAGTTTTCCGGTTGCGGCTCTACATCGACGCGCCGTCCTCCTTGACCTTTTTTTTTTTTTCAAAACATAGAGACTCGTCGAGAGGCTCGTCTCAGATGAGTTATGGCCGGTAATTACTAGCTGGGGGAGTGGGCTGGGCTTGGGCCATGCTCGACGGGCTAATGCACAGATTGCTTGTCAGAGGCTGTGGGATAATGGCTGTGTGTCTGCTACAACCCCAGAATGGAGGTGGAAAGAATGGGGGCTTGGTACTGGCTCTGAGCTGTTGGAGGGGAGGGAGGCAGAATGGGGGGGATGGGTAAGTCTACCCATCCCCAGTGGAGGGATATATGAAAAGGACTGCAGCTGGAGAGAGAGCAGCATCTCTCTCTCGCTCCACCGTCGTCATTACGCCTCTCATCCTCCTTCCAGTCCTGTTATCTCACGGAGAGGAGGGATGCCATATGGTTGCAAAGGAGCTTCTATCTCAAATGTTTTCCCTTAGCTGAGCTGCAGAGTGGGAGGGACGGCCCAGAATTCACCTCAGTCAATCCACTGCTTTGTGATGTGCGGAACTTAAAGTTGGGACTGTTTGCGCGCAGTCTTTGTGGGTTTGTGTTCACAAATCCTCCATGCGCCTGTAGAATTTCGAGTATCCGTATCAACAAACAAGAACTCCCCCTATTTTCCATTTTCTTCTCTACAGAAAAAAGACAAAAAGAATAAGGCGGGAGAAAGGCGAAGGAGACTGGAGCAGAATGGGGGTGGGATGCTGACAAAGTCGATTATGAATTGTTCCCAAGTTATCTCCTTGGCGCAAGGCTCTCTTTGGTAAATTAAGAGCATTTTGCTTTTTTACTCCTCAGAAGTTGGGCTGCTTTGTGTAGAACACTATGAATTAATTATGTTTGACAATGGAGATGAAGGGGCCAAATGCGGCATGAAGCCAGACTGAAAGCCTTGTGAGGCAGCATGGCACCCTCAGGTCCTTAAAGGCAGCCGAGGGCGCCGCCGAGACGGAGGATCTGCTTTACAGGACTCTACAAACAGTAGATTGGATTTAATCAGATGTGGCTCTATCTCTGATCCTATATCTGTACATAGATCTTAAGAGGCGACACTGTCGAGGCAGAGACACAGAGAGAGATGGTACGCTGGTTAGCTGCGAACAATCGTCTCTCTTCTTATTCACTCCAGCTGTGACTGTGCTGTTTTTAGGCCATTTCATGGTAGGGGACCATGAAATAACAGCAAAGTGTCTCTTCTTTCAGAGGCGCCTTTTTTTGCAGACACTTTTCTACTCATGAGCAAGCACGTTCAAAATTCATACAATTTCCCCCCATACTTCCCTCAAATATGGCCATAATAGTGCATCGAGATCAAATGAGAACAAGATAGTAACTCAGCGGGATACAAAGCTCCCCATGGGGGTTTGCTGAAAGACAGACTCAAACGGATTTACTCTCAGTCGACAGCGGCCCGATGCGAGAGAGAGGATCTCTGAAATCAGGAATAGCAGATCTGGACCAATGCCTGGCCTGGAGATGTTGATTTGGGCTCTGGCCTCACACCAAGTGGAGGACTTGATTGCCTTTGATTAGGGAAGAGGGGAGCTCACAGCAGACCATTAAACACCGAACATTAAACCTGCTTCTCTGGCTCTGCTACAGCTTTCAGGGCACAGAGACCCCGTGTTGTAGTATCGATCGTCATGCTTCTGGAGAGCTCCAGAGGGCTAGACTCCTCGCCGGAAGAAGATATAAAGCTCAGATTCTTTGGGGAGCTTTATTGGCTTCCTTGCTCATCTGCTAAAGGGAACAACTAAGGGGAACTCATTCTTGCTAGTTATTTGTAATATGATTTATTTTTTTAGTGGAGCTCCCTGATGAGATCAGGAAGCAACACACTGTTGTTTCTGAAGAAACAGGGCACACTGACGTAGAGAAATGCTTGCCAAGTTTTTAGTGAGGGCTGGCGTTGACGGTCAAGGGAAAATAAAGATAAAAAGGAATAAAGGAGAGCGAGGGGAAGTAAGGGCAGGAGCAGAGCAGAAAACCTGCAATGACAGATCCATCAAGGCGAGAGAAAGACGCAAGGGAAAAAGGGGATGCAAGTTTTGGCTCGGATAGAGCTGTTGAAAACTTTTGGCACACTGATTTTTCCCCTCCATTGGGTCCCTGTAATGGCTGCCGTTTTGGATTTAGTCAGCGGGCACAAAGTCAGGCCGGAGATGCTCGCTCTGATCTACCTCACACGCGGTAGCCGCGACGGGATAAGGGCTTTTGGAATGAGACGCAGTGGCATAGTGCGGTGCCACGGCACTGCTCGGCTCCGATGACTTCCATTATATCCCAGTGTGACTAAAACACAGATTTGTCAGAGGCGATTACTGCTTCTATTCTGTTCCTGTCCACACATCAACATTATCGTGAGTACCAATGAGATCTGCCAGAGAGATGTGGAGTTTTTCCATGCTCATTGGATCTGACAGAACTGATGAAACATCAGAGAGGGGATCCGTGGGGCTGATTGTTTTGTGGTGAAGACCCTTTGAGCCATTCATGTAATAAAATCAACACATATTGGAGACCAAAAACCCCACATTGGTAACACAGTCTGGACTATTACTGGATATCTATTACAGGATGAATGGCCCAGGCTGTTTACCACACGACTCATTCAAATGTTCACACACTGTACACCCTTCACCCTGCGTAGCAAATGACATACAAAACAGTCCATTCAAAACACCGTAGTTCCTTAGTGGTGAAAACAATAAATGTTAAAGGGACCTCAATTTCAAACACATTTTGTTGAAATGATCCACAGAAGATACATCATTTTTGAATTTGGTGTTCAGTTGTTTGCTCTAGTTTTAACCCTCTGAGTTTTGCATGGCGTGGAGACATGGGGAGGAAGATGCCAGCTGGAGATTTGTTTCTTTTAGTAAAAAGTTAGAGCTTAGTTAGCTTTTTGTTTTTTAGTTGGTTTTTGTCCCAAGCGATCGCCGCAACCTGTCCAAGTTCTTCCAAATACTGACATCCAGGTCCAATTGCGTTCAAATGTTAAACATAATTTATAACAAGGTTATAACTGAGGGCTCTCTGAATTTGTCTCCAGCAGGGCGGAGCTGGAAAGGTGTCCCGAATGGTTTCAATTTTGCAGTGGAAGGTGGGGAAGTCGTGAGAGAAACCCTCAGTGGTTAGTGTGGGTGGCGTTTGATTTGCTGTTAGGTGGTTAGATTCTGTTTAGAGGTTTCTTCGCTTTAAGGTCTAGCCGCTTCCTTATCAAAGCAACAAACAGCTTTAACCCTTTGAGCTCGGAAATGTCCGCTAATCCCCCTTGTAATCTAGACTAACATGTCTTGTGTGCAAACGGTATTTTAAAAAATTTCCAAAACCGTTGTGCCTCTTCAGTCCATGACGTGTGTTTGACATTTCTTTAACGAATGCAATTGAAAATGAATTACTAAAAAAACAAAAACACCCTGATCAAAGTCCTCACTCGAGGTTTGATGGGGGTTATTTGTCTATTGCGTCTTCCTGCTTTCTTAATGCTCTCATCGTAATGATTGGACGCAGACTCTTCAAATTATACAAGAAAGAGAATAATGCATTCCTTTTCAAGCTCGTTCTCTTTAGACTTTCATGACATGCACAAATTGGTGGATAAGTCATTTTTTATTGATCTAGTTATTCATTCAACGTTCATCTCCCAAGCCTTTTCTGATTCCTATTTGTGTCTTAACTACCCTAAGCAAGAAGTGCAATCCCCCTGACGTACCGAAGGAGAGCAGAGATGAATGCAAGGATTGTTTTGTTTCCATGAAATAAATATGCAGACGCTTCATTTATCTTGTTTGTCTGACGCATGAATACTTAATTTTGCTCTCAGAGACAGACTTTATCTTCTGAATTCATCGCCGTATGTGTTATGGTTCACAGTGGCGTTTCAAAACGATTGGCTAAAGCTCAAAGCTCTAAATGCCTGATAATCTCAATACATCTCTTATGGAAATAGAAAAGATAATGCAAACCGTACCGTCCAGACGGAGAGCTTTGGACATTCTGATCATCTACACCCAAACCATCCGTTCAGATGGATTCTCATCCTATACTGTGGGGTTTATTCTGCTAAATGCTACTGGATGTGTTCTTGTTTGAAACTACCAGACTATATGTCTGCAATGCTTTCACTGCATCACAGAAACTATTTTAAGACTTAGCTCCATTTAACTGTCTTTCTGATTTTTATATATATATATATATATATATATATATATATATATATTTTAGAATCAACCACCTTCAGCAGCACAAACACACGGCACAAGACAAAGAGGTTGGGACATTCGGCACTCAAAGGGTTAAAGGATCGTCACTTTGACGGGACCACATTCGACACTTATGGTACTAGTTATGCGCAACGTTGGGTGCAAAATGTGCGCCCACATGCTGCAAATGAATGTAGACTGATTACTGAACAAACACTTCAACAGTCCCTTTAACTTTTAGTGACTTTCATGGAGGGGGATTTTTTTCTTTTTCTTGGAAATCCAGTAAGAGTTGTTGGTTTTCATGAGAAAATCACATTCAGCCAACAAAAGACACAGGAAAGAAGCAAACGGAATCAATAGGCTATTTACATGTAGTTAGGTTATTAGGGAGTTATGTCGGGTTATTTGGGGGTTAATTCTCTGAAGAGATGCAGCCCCAGCTTAAGGTGCTTTGGATATTGGTCCCCAATGCTAGAGAATGGCGTTATTATTATATTATTGTTGCCAATAATTACACAGTGAACTGCCACAACTGGGCAAGTGGGGTTGTAAAATTATGTTTTATGGATAAAACAACAATGTATCTTTTCAGATACCAATTGAGATAAGGAACACTATATGAAATGAGTTACGATATATCAGCCAATTATTATTATGGCATGTTAAATCTGCGGTGGGTTATAGGGGACCTCCAGTTCTGTTAAAGAGCCAAATCACATTCACCCCTGTTGGCACTGCACCTCCTCCAGAGTGGTGGTTAACGGTAGGTTAGGCGGTTAGATCATTAGTGGAGTTAAAGGGATTTTATTACCTTTGTCGAGTAGCCACTCGTCAACTACCCGACCAAGTCGGTATGGGATTCTTTGTCTAGCAATAGCCAGGCGCTCATTATCAAAGTTCCCTTTAAGAAATTTGGAGAAGACAAATTAAGAGAGGTTACAAAGAAATCTGGAAGTTGAAAGGTTAGAAGGTTAGAAGGGCAACATGGCAAACGTTTAGCAAAGTTATGTACTTTAAATCAGCTTTAGTTCGGACAGGAAGAACTCGAGGATGTGTTTTTTGGGCTGGGTTGTTAGGTTAGACAAGCATTCTAGTTACCTTGAGTTTAAGTGTTTTTTTATGTACTGACAAGTTAAACAGATTTATGAATTATTTAGATATAGTATGATTACATTTGTATATAAACTCATGATAGCTGTCCGCAAAGTGAATACACTTTAGAAATGCATTAGCAGTAGTGAGGAAAATTAAGCTAGAATCACACACAGAACCAGCAATCATTGAACAACAGCATTACAACACTGTGAATGAATAAAGCAGAAAAGAAGGCATTTCAGTGTCAGCAATAAAGCATTGTTATTTCACATTAGATAACCACACAGCATTAAAACACATTTCATGGTTGTTTCAAGGAAGACATGTTTTAGTTCCCATTGCACACAAAGAGTTTGCGATCAGAAAATCATGACCTCCCAAATCCGTCAACAAGATGGCATTCCGCTCAGGGGGCATCACTTCACTTTGAATCCTCTACTTCAACTAAAGAGGGAAGGATTTAGTGAAACCGTCAGCAGTGTTTTTCCTCAGCCCCCCCCCACCCCATCTGCATTAATTGAGCACTTCTCAGTGGCACTTAGCAATTAGCATCACTTCATCAGCGTGTCAAAGAAGTTCCATTGCTGCTGTGCAAACTTATTATCCTTCACTTCACTTCAATCAACCTCTGGGTCACACTGCGCACGCCTCCAGAACTGTCAATAAGACGGAGCTTGAATTAGGGGAGATGAGGGCCGATGGTGGCCAGGCTGGGGGTTTGATGAAGTCTAAAGTGTCAGAGGCTTAATTAGGATTTATTGTCTATGTCAAACGGCAATCTTTCACAGATTATGGGCTATGCTAGCACAGTGATTCTTAAAAAATGGGGCCAGGGAATCCCCAGGCGTCCTGAAGGAGGGACAAAGTTCTGGGGAGTTCCCAGCAAATAAGGAACATGCTATTATTATTATAATTTACTGGAAATTATCCAACTTATGAGAAACTACAGTAGATCAAAAACGTTTGACTTGCTGCATACAATGTGATACAATTTAACTTTAAGGGCTCTAAGTAGCCTACAATGTACTTAATTATCCCTCACTACCCCAAGCACCACAGAACTCACCACCAGAGAATCAAGCTACTTATGAGTCCAAAGCCCCTTTCACACATGATCTGCAACCCTGAAATTATCTTGACTTTACCCAGAGGAGCTATATGTGAGAACGCAAATGTCCTAATCAGTTGGACTGGGAATTTTACAGACTTTACCCTGCCAGCTCCCTAGTACCAAGTCTGTGACTGGTTCCTGTTGACTGGTGTCCGTGTGTGAATAGAGCAGGTCCTTGACCGCCGAATTCACAGCGAGAAAGTGGGCGTATTGAAAACAAACATCCAAGGGTGAAGAAGAAGCGTCATACACACAAAGATGGGAACTTCTAAACCCCACCCAATCTGCCGGTGATTTGATTTCTCCCTGCAGCTCAGGCTGGAAACCTGTACGTTTATCTCTCCTGCTTCCATAACAATTTTGCGGGAACTAATCACAAACTGGCTTATCTACCTGGCGCGCTTTTGGCGGGTTTAACACGATGATGATAGAGAAGCGACCAAGCAGCTTTTTGTTTACATTCAACAAGCCGGCCACCGAAGCACAGCAACCCGTTGATGCCGCTGTCGCAGTCATGTGAACTATGCCCGCTGATCACGTCTCTTGTGTAGAGAAAATACAGAGCAGACTCCCCAAGCTAATGTTCAATCTTAAACGATTGAGCTTGGTCTGGTGATAGCCAGACTAGGGAACTTCTGCCAGTAAAGGCAGACGAAATCTTCAGATAAATTCAAGGAACGGCAAGAGACTCGGTTGTTTATGAGCAAATTACGAACCGGCTACATGGCGACGGTGTAATCTGCTTGATGACCTGCCTCCTGCTCGCTCTACCGAGCCAAGTGTGGTAACACTTTTCGAAACTCAACGCAGACCGTTGTCTGCAATATAAAATTATTCCGAGGCGAAAGCGGCCGCGGTGCAGTACTATGAAACAAGCCAGGCACCACAGTGTTCTCTATGCCCTGGTGACTGACTGACAGGCTGGAGGTTGTAAAGCAAGACAACTTTATTTCTATAGCACATTTCAGCAACAAGGCAATTCAAAGTGCTTTACATAAAACATTAAAGAGCAGTTAAAAAGAGATAAAAGATAAAGCGGGCGTACTGAGGGAAAGTACCGAAAAAGGTACCGTTGGTTACAGGAACCAAATTTAAGGTACCGGTAAAAATGTGAACGGTACCCAAGCCTAGTTGTGTGCTACATGTGAGAAAGGGAAACTGATTCTGCAGACATTGTCTGGAGCTCATATGAGAAAACTCAAGTAGCTTCTATTTACTGGCTGGTTATAATTAGCCACCGTAAGCCAAAAGGAACCAAATACATAATTGCGGTGAAATAGACACTTCTGTGATGAACTGTTGCTGTGATTTCAGCCATAAATCAACACTGAACTGAACGTCAAACGTCTCCGACAACACAGTATAAGCAATTTCAGGCCTAGATGTGAGTCTGGTATGAAATGTTGGAGAGCAATTGGCTGATGAAATTGTCTGCAGGGAGCCAAGTTAAAGACTGAAGTAAAGTTTGGGACCGAAATCTTAACAGAAAAGAGACGAGCTCGGAAGTACACCCTGCATCCTAACTACTATACTTTGATTTGCCCCCCCGCTCTGTGCTGCTGCAGTGATCTAAAATAGACCACCACTCAGTTCTGCAGTACCTACTTCCACTCCCCAGGGGTCTCTCTACCCACGCCTGCCTGCCTGCGCAATAATGGCTCACACAGGCCGAGGAGGAGTGCATGTGTGCGTGAGCATACTCTATATGAACAGTAGTTTGTGCATGGGTAAAGAGGGACACTCTGAAAAAGGTAAGAACTGAGCGGAGAAAGTCGAATGAAAGATAGCTGGCAGATGGATGGAGAAGTATATAGAGGACAAGAGTAGGCGGTTCCAATATATGTATACAGTATGACTCAGTGTCATTCATATGCTGCGCATGTAGCTCTCTGTGTTCATATGGGTGAGAACAGGAAATGACAGATTGTGGATGTATTCATCTTTCTATAATATATAATTGCATATAGTAATGATGCTTTTATTACGTGCAATAATACCTAAATTAACCCTGGGGGGGGGGGTAAATAGAAGGTGAAGCCATTTAAAAAACAAAAACAATTTCCAGTAGTTTCTCATGACTTCAAACCATGTGTAGTGGCAGTAAACTGTTCTGAGAACTGTGTTGCAGCATGTTAGCGTGACCAATTACATGCATGTGTTCACACTGCACGTAATATTAGCTAGGTACCACTGTGCCTTCTGGAAAGGCAGTGCAGCAATTACAGTGCACCACACACACACACACAGCCCTATTTCAGAGATGACATAGGCACTCTGCAGCAATCACTGAAGCAGAGAAGGAGAGGCAGATGCTGCTGGTATCACGGAAAGAAGAGAGGGAGAAGGGGGTGAAATGGGTGGTGGTGGTGGGGTTGTGGTTGTTGAGAAAAGGCGATCCAAATAACAGAGTGAAGGGAAAATAGTGGGAGGCAGCAGGCCCTTAGTGAGATGAATCAATCCTACGTGAATGTTCTCCTCCTGCTGCTGCATCTGCTATCTCATCCACAAATCTGACTAAACCTCCTCCCTCTTCAAGCTTTCTTGTCTGAATCACACGGAGGCTCCCAGTAATCCAATGAGGGTCCATTTTATCATCCAAGTAATAGTTGGTGATGAGTATCATCTGGAGACGTGTAGCTGTCCCTCTAGTGGCAGCTGTTAGACACAGCAGTCAGGAAACTCCCCCTCCTTTTCCTCTGTGCTTCCTCTTTGGAACGTTTCCTTCCATTTTTGCTTCCATCACTCTTTCCTTAATTTTGTTTTTGTTTTTCAAGCTTTTTCATTTGTGTCTAAGTGACTAATGTGAACAAGAATCTTGGAGTTTTATCCAGTGTTGAGCGAGAACTCTGTAACCGGCAGCAGCAAACCGGGCTGCCATATAATCATATAAGGGCAAATTTTGTCAATTTCGTCCACTAAAAGTTGTTTGTTTTTGGCACTGACAGGCTCAGAATGTTATTCTGTGTCTGACAACATTATGGAAAGAAGATTTGTTAAAGCCCCAGTGTGTAACATTTGTAGTGGCATTATCAAAATCTGTACTGCCCCTCACAAACTTGTCCTTTTTTATGAATATTGACCACCACCATCAACTCCAAGTATTCCTATTGGCTTGGAATTTTACATTTGCATTTACATGAACTGGGGTAGACGCTCCATAGCCATGCGCCATCTTGAAATATGGTAGCCCGTAAGGGACATACAGGCTATACTGCTCCGCATTTCACGCTTTTCACTCAGTGGCACTGACTGTGATGTATGCCAGGGAGGGAGGGGGGAGAAGATTACGTGCCACTCACTGCCGGCAGATTTGAAAGCCTATTATCGAGGACATGTAACTGAGTCGCCGAGGAAATTAAAATGACAACGTGACAGGAAAAGCAACGCGACCAAAGTTAATATTGTTGTGGCTTTTCCAAGATGGAAAGAGCTGATGAGGAGCAAGGATTTTAAAAGGGACGCCGAAGTTGCCTGCTTTCTTCTCAACAGGTAATTCTGCCTATTTGTGTAAAAGTTTTATAGTGACTACTTGCTTGGCTAAATATAGCATGGTTGTGCATGACGCTAGAACGAGGTGTAGGATACTTTTCCTCGCATCAATGATGAAAAAGGATTGTCTACCTTGTAACATAAACGTAATCATATGTGTTGTGATTTCCCTGGCAGTCTCCCTGACAGGAGTTGTAACACAGACTAGCTACTAGAACAGCTGTGTAAACGATGGAGATACTAAGAGATCATTTCAGTTTCATTGACATTGTTCATGCTGCTCAGAGAAATATATTAGAAAGTGAAATTCAGTTGGTTGTCATATACAATTTCACCGCTAGATGGGAGAAATTCTTACACACTGGGGCTTTAAAAAGTAAAATCCTTTTTGTTGAACCAGAAGCAGCTCACCAGACTCCATCTGTAGGGATCCTTTCCATAATGTTGTCAGACACTTTGAATAATAATCTGACCCTGTCTGGTGTGGAAATTGAATGGTGCACAATTACCCAATAACTTGCAGCTGCCGCCTGCAGGGGTCTTGCTTAATACTGGACCAGTTTCAAAGATGGTTTTTCCCATCAGTCACTTAGACACAAAACATGGTGAAATAGGGTCCAGGTTGAAAAGAAAAACAAAGTTACCCTTTAACTACCTCCGTCTTGTCCCCCAATTCCATCCATTTCCATTATTTCTTCTTTAGCCTTTGCTCCTTCCTTCCATCCTCCTACGTATGCCCTACTTCCCCCTGTTCCTTCCTCCACAACACAATTGGCTCTTCTTATACATCCACTCGCCTCACATTTCTTCCTTCCTTCCTTGCCTCCTGTTCTTTATTTCTTCCCTTCACCCAAAGTGTCTTCCCTATGTTTTTCCTTCCTCCTACTTCTCTCACTTGCCCCTTTAAATCCCTTCTTTTGTTTAAGCACCTTCACTCCATTTTATCCCTCCATCCTTCCTCACTGCCTGGTAACACAGTGAGTATATTACTAGGAGATTAAATGTGGGCACAGGCACTGCCATCCATTATTACACATTATTACGTGCGCACGCACACACACGCACGCACGCACGCACGCACACACACACACACACACACACACACACACACACACACACACACACACACACACACACACACACACACACACACACACACACACACACACACAGTCTGACTAAGTGCATAGTGGGGAAAATAATAAGAGTGAAGTGTGAAGTTGTACAGTATGCAAATGTATTCTTTGCCTGGCAAACACGAGAGAGAGAGAGAGACAACATCCTCATCACCCAAATAAAGCAGAGAAATCAACAAACAGTGGTTTTGTGCATTTACTCAAAACAAAGAGATGGACACGGGTTAGAAAACTGGAAGTGATAGAAAACAATGGAGCGCATAATGTGATGCGACAAGTTTGTGGAGCCACAGGAAAATAATCCCACAAAGTTCCGTTGGACAGGTTTTTGTGTCATCCACACGGCACTGTCAGATAATCTAAATTCCTCCGTGTCGTGCTTGTTTGTTTGCATCTGTTTGCGCTCCGTTCCTTGGAGAAATAAGTCATTCTGAGTGAACCAGGGAAACTTTTCCCCTTGCGCTCTCCTCCCCACCAGCTGAAGCCTGCTCTGCATGAGAATGGGGGGATAGATTAAACAGCTGGGCCCTTGTCTTCTCCCTCACCGCCATTATCGCGCTCGCTCCACTCCCAAGACTATCACGATATGAAAGACGGCGAAACAATGTTATCGGACCTGGCGCTCAAGGAAATCTGATATACAAGAGAGAAATAAATTAAACAGTGGCTCCAAACTGTTGAGCTATATATTGTTCCTTATTGATTCTTTCTTAAATACACAACATTGACTGATAGAGATCAGCGGCTACAGTAAGTTTCCATGCAGATTAACATTACCTTAAATGAAACTAAATAAATAAACTTTGACATATAAAATTTGACATGTCAAAATTAAATTACTAGTCAAGGGGAGACATTCTTAACAGCTGTGCAATGTTTTCTGTGGTAGTCAGGGAGTGTCTAATGACAAATGCAGTTGGTTGCATCGTGGGAAATACATAATTCTAGTGATTTTAACGATTGATTTTGGTGCATCTAATGCATGTACAATATGAGAAACTTTAAAGAAGGTACTAACTCTGTCCGGGACTGTGATGCACATAATATACACAAAATCTCTCACTGTATTTCTCAGTATCGCTACGTTTAGAACATGGTGTCGTCTGGCGACTTTCGCACACAGACAATCGAGTGAAGATAATGACCTCTTCTGAAGAGTCCATCATGTTTTTTTAATCTGACGTGTCCTCCCTGGCTACTAGCAACTGCGTGGAGGAGGGGTGGCGGTGGTGCTCGATCGAAGGCTTGTGTCATGTGGACGCGCCGACAGTGTTGTTGTCATTACTTAGAACTCCTCATGGGGGTGACAGAAACTACGCACTATAGCTTTGGAGAGCGGAGAGTTCTTTTTTTCCCTCCTGTGGGGGCGGGATTTACTGTCAATGTGCTCTGTCTCTATTGGAAACTGTTAGGAAAAGGGCAGGTGCTTCCAAAAAATACCTGGCAGGTGATTGGATGAACCATGAGCTGCCAGTAGCTCCTAATGGGACACTGATTGGATTGGTTCGGTTCGCTATTCGGTACGCTTTTACTTGAAGCCTGACAAGATGGAGTCTCGCGTGATATCCCGAGAATCAAGCTGCCGTGCACGGTAAGAAAACACGGCCCCAAGGCCTTTAATACATGACTTCACATTTCAGACTTTCCCAGGCTTTGTCGTTTTTAGATGACAGAAGGAGACACTATCAGTATTTTGTTAATGATCTACCGCAGCTGTAATTCTTCTATTAACCAGGCATACTGTGGACATATGGTCCAAACGCTTGTGTATTCTAATTACAGGTGCATATAAGTAGTTGATCTAAAATGAAATGTAAACCAAGGTATGAGCCAAAACATCATGGTCCAGACTCCACCATCTGGACCTCCTTAGGCTCAGAATGTCCCCCCCGCCCCGAAACACTAGTGGTTTCTCCACTCTTGGAGTCAGAAACCTATGTGTCCTCCTCCTGTGCCCCGTGTTTGGCACCTGGAGCATCGGCTGGATCAACGGCCATGATGGGACCCTTCCTGGGTATGTATCACAGCCGGGGTGCTAGGGGCGGGTACGCTGACTGACTGGCACCTCGGGGAGACAAAGCAGAGAGGTGGACGACGGCCGCGAGATCTGCCCGGCGTGTAGAGTCTGTTTCTACCTCAGTCTGGGAGAGCTACATTCTATCGTGCTGATAATCCAGCATATGAAGCACGTGCTGTACCGTCTCGCTCTCAGCCCTTTTATGTGTCAGTGCATATGTGTGCGTCTGTGTTAGTACACGCCAGTGTGTGTTTGTGTGTGTGGAGACTCACCAAGGAGCCAGCTGTATATCGTGTAGCTCTGCAGGCAGCCAGATGCCCTTGTACAGGACACCCACATCGGAAATCCATCCACAAGAATGGAGATTACATTGGAGACGATTGGCCACCGGCCATCCAGCTCTCCCTCCCTCTCACAGTAACATACATCTCTCTCTCTCTCTCTCTAGCCTCATTCTGTTTTTAATTTGGTACCTTTAGATGGATTGCTCTCATATACACTGGATGTTTTGGAGCAGATGGGGAGATACGGCCACTGCCCTATGCACTGTAACCCACTGTATATATTTATTATCATTTATCACATCATAAAGGCTTCTCTTATCCTTTCTACTGGGTGTCAGGAAGGTGTCAGAATAAGAAAGATTGCTGCGACAAAATCAAGCAAAATAATATGTTTTAGAATATTGGTGCACAGCCAGATCTGTTTTAAAGTGGATAAAAGTGACATGAAAAGAGGAAATTTTTCGCAATGCATCTTTATCTTTTGAGCTAAAGATTGCAGTCAAGTTTTCGAGATGCGCTGGGAAAGAAAGTGATCTAACTACCCACCCCGCGCCTTTAGTTCAGTGTAAATACACCAGCCGCCAATTGTGTCGGCATGCTTTTGAAACAAATGACATATCACTGTTTTAACTGCTGGATCAATCCATCGCGCTCATTTTCATTCCTTTCCCCGCTCTCTTCTCGCTTTTTCGACAGGATCCCCCCCCCCCCCCACACACACACACACTCATGTGGAAATCAACGTTGTCACTTCTCTAATTACCTAAAGCAATCTTTTCCCTCTCCTGCTCTGCACTACTTAGCTGTGTCTCCTTCTCTCTCGCTCGCTCGCTCGCTCTCCTCATCATTACTTCCTTCACTAGTTCTCTGTTCTCGCTCCCTCTCCATCATCCCATAGCCACAGGCCAATAATTGGAGATACCTTCCAACTGTGCGAGATCCAATCAGAAGGAGCCGCGGAGCACCAGAGGCCCAATAAGAACCCTGCAGAATGAGGGGGAACTGTCGGCAGTGACAAGTGACTCAGCTGGCCGACCTCAATAAACTCTCGGCAGACTTTTTTTTGCTGGACTTTTCTGAATATAATGATGAGTAAAATACAAAACTATGACAAATGTCAGTTATGCACTGTATCCCATCAATGGCCTAAGAACTAGCAGTTTATTTTCCCCATGGGGCCGTTATTAGACTGCAGTGTGACTTTAAAAACTCCATCAAACACTCGCAGAAATAATGACCATGTTTAATTTATGTGTTAATTTAGCCGATAACAGATTTAGAAAAAAGAATCACTGAGCTGAACAGTGATTCAGTCCTCACAAGGAACGAAGTATTCAAATCCTTTTCTTCAGTAAAAGTAATCACATTCTAAAGTGTACTTAAGTAAAACACAGAAGTATAAAGATAGTAGGACTGGGCATTGAGAACCGGTTCCAACTTGGTTACTCCAATGGAATCGTAACTTTACTGGAATTGTTTGGAATCTGATCATCGGTTCCAAATTTAACACGGGCAAGTTTTGGTTTCCGTGGCGGCCGCCGTACTTCCGGGTGCTTGTTGCGTTCCAGCCATGGAGCACAGTAAGCGCCGCTCTAACTTGTGGCTTTATTTTACGTTGAAAAAGCCCGTTAAAACTGTCAATCACCACTGAATCAAAATAAAATGTTCCTCTGCAATGATGCAGCTTATTTATTTATTTATTAAATGTTTGTTTTTATGTAGAATCTTAACCTGCAAAGTAACTCATGTGTACAGTAGCAGAGTAAAAAGTGAAATATTTCTACTAAGCTGCAAAGATTAATCGATTAGTTGTCAACTATTAAAAGAATCACCAACTATTTTGATAATCCATTTATCAGTTTGAGCTATTTCTAAAAGAAAAAAAATCTCTGATTCCAGCTTGTTAAAGGAACACGCCGACTTATTGGGACATTAGCTTATTCACCGTAACCCCGACAGTTAGACAAGTCGATACATACCCTTCTCATCTCCGTGCGTGTCGTAACTCTGTCTGACGGCTCCACCGTTAGCTTAGCCTAGCACAGATCCTGGAGGTAACCGGCTCCAACTAGCCTACTGCTCCGAGTAAGTGACAAAATAACGGCAACATGTTCCTATTTACATGTTGTGATTTGGATAGTCACAGCGTGTACAAATAACAACGTCACTTGAGACACAGCCATCTTCTAACTGTATACAAACTGGGAACTATATTCTCAGAAAGGGAAGCAGTGCTACTTGGGCGGAGTGATACGCTTCAGCTCTGCTGAGCGGTACTTGGGCGGAGTGATATGCTTGCAGCTCTGCTCAGAGCTGCAGCGTATCACTCCGCCCAATTAGCAATGCTTCCCTTTCTGAGAATATAGTTCCCAGTTGATATACGGTTAGAAGATGGCTGTGTCTGTATTAGTACTTCTTCTACCACTGGCATAATGTAATTAGCCTAAGCACCATTAATGACAGCAATGAAGCTAACAGATGTCTGAGATATCCTTGCTGACAGTATATAGAGGTGCTCCTCCTAAACAATAAGCCAGTCCAGCTGGTTTGCGGGGCCACACTGAGCCCTGTGCATCTCCAGGCACACTCATCTGCCATCTTCTGCTCGGTGGACCATCACAGCCACGCAGAGCCGGCTCCATACTGCTTGCTTGGAGGCCCGAGCTAGTGAAGTGCAATCTAGTCCATGCTCAGCTGAAGTCTATATGCCTCCAGCCATTTGTCTCACTGTGTTGTCTTGTGTAGAGTGCACCCCTCTGCTGTCCTAATCCCGGTGTTCTCCCCTACGCTTTAGCACTAACCGGCACCGCTGAGTGCTCTCATATTGCTTTTGCCCAAAGGGAAGAAGGAAGCCGTTCTGGACCGCCTCAACCTCCCCCCCTCCTCACTTTGTCTCTTTAGCTTCCTTGCGTATTCACAATTGTTTTTCCTTTTTTCTCAGAGTGTGGAGGTCGCAAAAACAAAGATGGATATCTAGAAACAGTGATAAAAAAGGAGGAGGAATGAAAGAGTGCAGCCCAGAGCTTGGCCGACCCGCTTTTCTTACACCATTTATCCGAAGTGTAAGAACATTAACAGCTCGGTCGGAGGAGCCGCAGCAGACCTCGCTTGCACAAATTGTCTCTCCTCCTCTGTGAATATTCTCTTCTTCCCCCTTTTCTCCATCTCTCTAATGGTCAGCCTACACACTGAACAGATCCCCTAAATGTCTTACAGAATGAAAACAGGGAATGACAATAGCCACCGCTACTTTGTGTATCTTCCCCTCTTTCTTTTGCCGCCCTTATTTCCAGTCCACTCAAAATGAACACCGTTGTGTCGCATTTCAGAAGCAAGTCATTTTGCTGGCTGTAGTGGTACAGTAGTTATGCAATGATTACTGTGCAATGCTACAGTCAGTAGAATGCCGTACCATACCATACTGTACTGGCTAAATGCAATCTTCCCTGCTGTGATGTCATCCAATTTGTGAAGTGCTTATTATTCAGTAACATGCAAAGCCTCATCCATCAAAGTAGTGACAGCAGCTAGCTTCCAGCACGTCCTGCTCTTTTTTTTTTTTTTTTTACTTCCACTTAGCCTCTTCTTCTCTATCTCTCCATTTCTTTTTTCCTACCTAGCCTCTCCTTCTCTATCTCTCCCTCTCTTTATCCATCTTCTCCCTCAGTCCATCATCTTTTCAGCAATGGCATCCCAAGCACTTTGCTGTAGAGTACTATTTCTTTTCCTCTCCTCTATCTACCCTGCCGTCGACCCCTCCATCCTTGCATCCCCCCCACACACCGCCACTTCCTTTTTCTAATTCCACTGCAGCCCAGTCAGAAACAACAGCAAAGTGACAACTTCATGCTCGATCTACTGCCTGTAAATACTGCCAACTGAGAAAGAACCACCGAGTGTGGCAGAAAGACGGCGCGCCACACGCTCTCATTCGGTCATAATGACACAGATATGAGGCGGCAAATATATGGTAATCCCACCCAATACGCTGCGGCGGTGACAATATAACTGTGGTTGTAAAATGCATAATGATTCTCTAAAGTGTAGGGGGCACCGCAATGACGCCCAAATGTCAAGTGTGGCATAAACCCACAGGAAATGGATGGATTTTTTTTTTCCAGAAGCTCCCTTCTTACCATAATGTCATAATGCGAATGACTATGATCACAAAAAAGAGTTGATGTGAGGCGATTTTCAAAGAGAGAAGCTAATGATGAGATGGAGGGGGGAGTGTGAGACAAAGGTAGGCATTGATAAATCAACCTCATGTACACTCACAGGTGCACATCTTCTTTCAAACAAAGGTACATGTTCACTACTGTATATAAGCCCATAAAGGCCCTGTATAATGTAGGCTATATGTATGCAGGGTGATTTTCTGGGGGAGATGCGTGGGATTGAATGAAAAAAATTAATTGAATCAAACCAATACCCGTTTTTCTTAACATGGAGGAAGGAGGAAGTTACTTTGGTAAAAAAGCATACTGTATATTGCTGGAATTGGTCGAGACCAGCTAGAGTATTTGGCAAGACGAATGGCCAAGTCCGAGCAGAGGTGTCGGACTGGGGGTGGAAATGGGACTACCCAGGGCCCTCATGTGAGGAGGGCCCAAAAATATGCTGGAATGAATAGCTGTGGACGCAGGCAGGGGCCCATAGAGAATGCCTTTCTACAGGGCCCACAATGCTTGTGCTACGCCCCTGAGTCCGAGACAAGTCTGAGTGCAAATACCAACGAGTCCACGACAAGTCCAAGACAATAAACTGAGACTGGACTCGAGTACTACAGCACCTCACACAGTCATATATATATATATATATATATATATATATATATATATATATATATATGCATGCATATACACACACACACACACACACACACACACACACACACACACACACACACACACACACCTTGCTTCACTACTACAGAACATTTTCTCAAAGCTTTTTCTTTCTTTGCTCTGATTTAGCAGAGCTGCTGTAATGGGGATTAATACTGTAGCAGGCCCCCCACTCACTAAATCTGGCCCCCTCGAGTGTCTGAACACCACGATCAGTTAGGCATAAAGCAATAGCATGGAGACACATTTCCCAATGATAATCACAGGATTTAACTAATATGGGCTTTTTAAGATGCAGATACTGATCATTTTGAACTGATATTGCTGCTAGTTGATTGTTGGGTATAAAATAACACAGTATTGGCTGTGATTGTTTCCTGATATGCACTTCGGCGCTGTCTCTGCTGCATCATTAGCAAGTCAATTCTTGGAACTTTAAACTCCGGAGGATTTGTGAGGACTCTGGTTAACTGCTCCTCAGACCTCTGCAGGGTAAATCCAGACAGCTAGCTAGACTATCTGTCCAATTTTTGCAGTTTTGCACCACCCATGACAATTCTGATTGGTTTAAAGAAATGCCATTAAACCAGAGCATGTTTTCCTCCCATCCCAGAATGCTCTGTGGAGTAGCTCTGTGGAGACCCTCCTTCAGCAAAGCGAGACTAATGTTGCAGAGACTTCAAACTAATCATTAAAGAGAGGCTATGCATCTTTTGAAAAAATAGTTGAATTCATTAGCAACAAAACGCACCATTATTCCATTATCTAGTATGACCAGTAGGTACTGTAATGCTGGCAAACTTCAGGTACAGTCTTCTGTATACCGGACATTACTCAGTCAGCTCACTAACTTTCTCTACTTGTGCTACAGTTACCACATTATAATTTGCATTCTTGAAACGGACAATATTCTGGTGTAGCCTGCGGATATCCGGGCTAATCCTTCCTCCTCTGTGCGGCGGTCATTGTTTACAGTACGATTAGCAACCAGATCCAGGTCCAGACGACATTTCGGCTAATCTCTATAAACAGATATCGGCATTTATATGCAGATACATTTAAAAATAAGATAATAAAAGCTAAATCGTGGTCAGATGATAGCTGATGGGTTCAGAGATTGCATTTTTGGCCAATGTGTTTCAACACTTTCTGCTGTCCACAAGGACTGTTTACCTGCATGCAACCACAGCCCGCTCAAATGCGATTGGTCAATACTACTGGGACTCCAAACGGAAAACCAGAACGCCTAGGATAAACTCTTGTCCAGTTGCCTACAGATTCTGCATCCATATGCAGATATGTTTGTAGACATATCACATGTGACCGCTGTTGTAATGTAATGTAATGTTCCGTGAGGTTATTGGGAAATAATGTATGTAGAAGCTACCCTGACGCAAAGACGAGGGCGGTTTCTTCTGGGTTAAGTGTTAAGTTATGATAACTGGAGTATTCACTTGCCATATTCTTTAAGTATGAACATGCTGTTGAAGCAATCGTCCTTGGAATAAATGGGAAATCAGAAATTCTTCAGGGCATGGTATAACATTGCAAATGAACCATTGCAGACTGAATAATTAGTCGCATCATATGGGCTACCTTCCTCACAGCAGATAACCAGTAAATAAAGGCAATCGGATGGGAAACAATTATAGTCCGTATGGCGCTGCTGCTAACATCTGCCATTTTATCTGTGGCCAGGTTGAGGTGCTCGGCGGGACACAGGGATGTTTTTATTGGGCCGGTCTGCCATTTTGGGAATGTGGGAGGTGTGCTGGGCCAATAACTGTTGCTGCGGGACCCACCGGGGACACCTGACACATTGGATTAGCTGGCTGGCCGCTCCTCTGACACGTTTTGTCTGCTCTCTATCCACACGCGCACACACACGCGCGCACACACACACACACACACACACACTGACACACACATACACACACACACACACACACACACACACACACACACACACACACACACACTCACTCCCTGAGGACTACAAACATCACTTTGTGGGACATCAGGAGACGTGTTGCTTTTCCGCTGAATGTGCCTGTGGCGACCACGTTTGCTGTCAACATCCTGTCTCTCTGAATCATCACCTTACAATGACTTCCTGTTTATAAACCCGCTGCTGGCAGGCCCAGACTGCAAGCCCTTCCTAATCTAAGCCCTAATTATAGTGCTTACAAATATCTGTGTGCCCAAAAAAAAAAGACACAAAGATAACCTGTCATTTCTTTTGTGTGCAAGCTGACAGATTTATATTCGCTCTTGTATCCTTCTGGAGACGTTACCAGTTATTAGGTCATGGTCTACGTGAGAAGAAATCTCGCATGTAGTCTCACATTGCAAGACCTTCCTCCACAGCGCTGCTGCAGAGGGTCTAGCTAGTCCACACAGCATTCCGGGATGGGAGAAAAACTTGCTTGGGTTTATTAGCAAGCGTCGGACAAGCTAGCTGTCTGGATTTACCCTGCAGAGATCTGAGGAGCAGTTAACCAGAGTCCTCAGAAATCCTCCGGAGGTTAGAATTATAACACAAAGAAAGAGCAAGGTGACGGACATCCGGCCTAAATGAGTGAAATCCGGCAGAATTTCCGTCGGCAACGGAGTAATACCGGAAGTGCAACGTCAGGGATATAGACTGTAGACTCTGTATGCTCGCGGCATCAGACAGGGCTTAAAACTGCATTGGCATCCCTAAGAGACTGCCTGATGTGGGTCACATCAGTCCCTTTGGGGAGGGAGATTTCACAGGGAACTGCACTTCCTTGTTCTGTTCCAGGAACCAGACAAATTTGGCACCTGTAACACTTCACAGAATGCCCAGTTGGAGGTATCTTTCATCACAACTTGTTCTATTTTATTCTAAATCTGGCTACAGCGACATTTTAAGATTCAGCGCTCCACCGGGACAGCATGGCGATGATGTTGCATAATATAAGCATCAAGAAACTGGAGTAGGTCTGAATGTGTCGTAAGTATAGAGTATTTTGTCCTGTTTAGAGATTTAAAAGATGTTTAAATCTCCAATCTGGGTCACAGGAACTTGATTCAACAAGGGAGCTCCCCATTTTTGACTTTCTCCTCTCTACAAAATATTACCTTACTCTCTTTTTACACACCCCCTGTCTAAATTAGGAAATTGCCAACCTCCCCCCCTCCCCCCCTTTAATCCCTCACTCATTCTTTCCCCTACGTATTCCTCCGCCCTTTTGTGCCTCAGCCTCCATCCGAGGTTTTGCTTTCCTAATGTGTGACATCTTTGTTTCCCCGGGACGCCGCCCCACCAGACTGTGACGACTGGAACCTTCAAAGCGTGCGCCGGAGCCTTCAAAGCGGGTGCCCCCAAAAATAATTTTGAGTGCATCTAGCACACATAAATGAATCAAAGCTAGCCTATTCTACACATCAACCGAGTACCCCCCCTCCCCCCCCCCTTCCCCCTCTCTCCTTCATCCTTTTCCTTTCCACGGTCCCCATAACTTCGTACAAAACTTCAGACGGGCTCCGCCACCGCCCCCCCCCCCCCCCCCCCCCCCACCACCCCCCCTCGGCAGACAAACACGAAACTCAACAAACGACAACTAAATAACAGTCTTCAATTCTTGATCAAGCAAAGAGGAAAAGGAAAGAAATGTTTGACAAAGACAACAACCGCGGCAAACGAGGGCGGAAGGGAAGAGGGATAAAAGGAATTCCATAAGGGGCTGTGCATTACATTATGGTTTCCTAATGACACACGACATAGATGTGGAGGATGACATTCACTTGCCGGTAGAGCTGTAACAGTTCCAAATCTTGCAGTGCAATTAACTGTCGTAGCAATAACGGCGTTTAATAAAAGAATTGTTTCTTTCAGTCAAATTTAAAAACAATATTCATTTATGTATCATTTTTTCAAACAAAGTCTTTAATAAAGCTTTAAAAGAAGCCAGGGATACATCATTTGGTTATCTCACTGTTATGTGACCCAAATAATGTAATGACGCGACTTACAGCATTTTAACCCGACATTTAGTGGTGTTGTAGTGGTGGTTCTTTTTTTCTTCTTCTTTTTCACCTTTAATGGACAGGACAGGTGAGAAAGAAACATGCGGGAAATCGTCACAGGTCGGAGTTGAACCCTGGACCTCTGCGTCGAGTCATAAACCTGCCAACCCGCCCTCTATTTTCTCCTACTTACATAAATCTACTCCGCCACAATTCTGAGTCAAAATAGGCCTATTGTACATTTTACTTCACTATTTATTTTATAGCTTTTGTTTAGTGCTGTCAAACGATTAAAATATTTAATCGCGATTAATCGCATTAATGTCATAGTCAACTCTATATTTTCTTATTTTAATGCTCTTATCAACATGGAAAAGTGGATCAGCTTATAACACTGTTACCTCCATTTTCCATTAGGCCCTACAGATAGTCCTGCCTCATGCGAGCGTGGCTGGTTGTCATAGCGACTGTCGTAGGCGTAGTTTGGTAGCGTTGCATTTCCCCATAGACTTTAACTGTCTATGGTTTCCCCCGACTCATTTCCTGGTTGTCCTTCTCCATAAACAAGGTAAAATCAAGGAGAGGGTTAACTTCTCCCACCGTGGTTAGAAAGAACAGAGGAGACACTTTGTTTCTCTCACTGACTGTAGAGTCACTACTCGCTCTGAAGCTGAGAAGGGTCTGGTGTCAACCAGGCTAGCCAAGTCTTACTTCTGCTGTTATTTTGTTAAAAGTAACTCAAGAGTAACGCAAAAGTAAAGCATTACAATTCACAGTAATATTGTAATGTAACTAATTACTCTCAAATGACAGTAACTAGTAATCTATAATGTATTAAATTTTGGTAGTAACTTGCCCAACACTGTTAATAACACAAGTGGTGCCCGGATAGCTCAGTTGGTAAAGCCGGCGCCCATATATATAGAGGTTTAGTCCTCGACACCGCAGGCCTGGGTTCGACTCCGCCCTGCGGCCCTTTACTGCATCTCACCCCCCCCCCCCCCTCTCTCTCTTTAATGTATTCAGCTGTCCTGTCAATAAAGGCCTAAAAATGCCCAAAACATAATCTTTAAAAAAATAAATAAATAAATAACACAAGTAGGTTTGTGCTATTGTTAGTGGAAGAAAGCTCCTCCTTGGAGCGTGTGCCACTGCGAAAAGGGCTGCATTTCCATCATAATACCAAGTGGAGAGAGTGAACTGTCACAGGGCGCTTCCTCTTCTGACTGTGATGCATGCCCCTCGGTCTGGCCTCGCTGTGCTGACGGATGAACAAGAGAATACACTTCTCTCAATGCCAAAACAAAGCCTCGAAATATGTGACAGAGAATGTCACAGTCCCATTGCTGTATATGTCAACTGGAGTAAATATCACGGCCACATTAGCAGCCCTCTTCCTGCTGTTTGAAACAATGACGGCTGCCTTCAGCGCGGATGGAGATTACAAGTCGGACAGCATCAATGTGGAACAAAAAAAAAAAAACACTGAATGTACATTTATGAATGTACCAGGACATGTGATCATTAACAGCCAACACTGGCAGGCAGCAGAGCCCGGCTTAGCCTGGTGTTTACCAAATGCAAACTCAGGCCGGGAACACAAAATGTCTTCCTTTGAACAACCATGAACAAAAAGGGGAAACACAATGGAGAAAGACACTGACTGAGAGCTTCTGCGCAACCAAAAATAGCCTCATAATTCAGGCCATGATAGAATACTATGAATATGGTTAAACAACAAGTGAGGGAATAAATACACTCCCAGCAGTGACTCATCGTCATTTTAAGTCTGTATGTGTAAATGATGGTGCATCTGGAGCCGAGGCATGACTTATAAACACACATTTCCCAATGTCGAGTCTCTCTGTATCCAGTCCCAAAAACCATGCTTTTACCGACCATGCCTGACTGCAGTGGCAGTTCTAGGGGGGGCAAGGGAAGCCAGTGCCCCCTGTAATATCAAGCCCGGACCCCCTCTGGCCCCCCCTAACTGTAAATATTTTTTTTATATTTTTTTAACCCCACCTTTATCCCAAAAGGGGATATTATGCATGTGCAGTGATACATAAAATAAAATCCCTGAATGAGTATTCTTGTTTACTGTTACTGTTATATGTAAATCGTTAGTCTTTTGTAGAACCAAACCTATGGAGGGTTGGTGGCATGTAACACTTGTGCTTAATATATGTGGTACCTCTAAAATCGCATGTGGCCCCAGCCTGGCCCCTCCATTTTAAAATGGTCTAGAGCCGCCACTGCCTGACTGGCATGTTCGCATTCTGCTGGCCTCGATTCAGTACTGGCTTCCACAGTACCAGGAGCTACAAAGGTCGACTAACTGAGGAGAGCTGGATGCTCTTCGATGGGAGATTGCCTGCCTTAAGTACCCGAATAATGCAAGCATGCTCTAAATATGAATGTCGTGATAAATAAACCAGAGCTCTCACAGAATGCTCTATAAGGAAAATCACTTTTAGTGGCACATGGGAGTCAGAATTAATGAATAACATTTGTTTTCTGAAGCCCCTTCTTTCTCTCTCCATTGTGTTACCCAGTTCATCTAAGAATTCAATACTGCAAAATCTGTTGAAATCTGACAATGATATCTCCCTCCCTCCCTCGGTCCCCAGATCGCCCCTGTTCCTACCTGAGGGGAAACGTTCGATGACTGGCTGGTTGTCCACCTGTAGCGTGGCGTTGCCGCCGCTCCGTGTGAATCGCACCACGTGGTACTTGCCATCGCTCACCATCACTGCGCTCTCCTCGATGATTATGTCATCCGTTCCCACGTTGAAGATCACGCCGATCTTTCCCCGTTCCTATAGGCAGAGGATGACAGAGAACATTATGAGAAGTAGGCACCAACGTACAGGAAATAAAGAAAAACTTTGCAAGTGCACTGTGGACATCTGATGTCCTTTTAACACTTGAATTTTCTAAGAAACTTTGTGAATGTGGGTGTAACTGAAAAGTTGAACGTTTTTGGTGTTGTAGAAAGGTGTTCCACTCTACTACAGCAAAAACATTTGACACAAACCCAAAACCAAATATTAGGGAGGTATATGGAATACTTTTTGTTGCTGATGTTCTATTTTATATCTTAAATCATCAAGATACCCTGTTTAGAGTAGCCAGGTTCCAGATGGCATCCCATAAAGGGGATCCTAGTACTACACTGCGATACAATTAGACTGCAGTCATCAAGCCGTGCTAATACACATAAGGTTGCTCCTTTGCTGTCCTGTCACTGAAATCTAAATATATTTTCCTCGAGTCACCAAAAAGACCCTCACTGTGGTGTGATGATGCTGTGAGCATCAGATCTCACACGCACCAGCCTGGTAAAAAAAAGCAATTCCCAGAGTACTTGTTGAGGACTCAGGCACCTTTAGTATTCATCAACCTGGTGACCCCCCTCCCCTCTCCCATCTATTAGTGTTGACAGCCGCCCACTGCTTCGAGTTTATTACAGTCAACCGCCTACTCTACTCTCATCTCCTGCCATCTCTCTCCTCTCCTCTCTGTGGTTCCTGTCCTCGGTCCCAGGAAAGGTCAAAGTCATTTACAGAGTTACAGTCTGCCAGAGAGGCACAGAACAACGCTGAGAGAGAGAGAGGGAGAGAAACAGACAGAGTACATAGCAGACAGCAACCATTACAGACTAATTCTCTGTCTGGCAGTAAATCTGCTGTCACAGTCTTGTTCTGAGGGGGGGGGGGGTCGTCACATTTGCACACTGCTATCCTATCGGCCAACCGCAGCAACACCTTCATTGATTCCATTAGCTATGTGCATTTATTTCGCCACCTTCCACGCACCCGAGATATTCAGAGGTGAGCGCGCGGCTTTGGCTCCCAGCGGTTCTCCATTATTCATGGCTGATTAAGTATTTAAAAAAGGAAAATAAAACATCCCAATGTTAACAGAACTTGAAAATGGCAAGTTAATTGAGTAAATAAGTGCAGAGGTTGTACAGTAAGTTAATGAGCGGTATAATCGCAGCCAAATTTATGAGCATCCTAACCACTCTTTGGTGCTGTGTAAAGTGGTTACAGTATGCAGGCAAGGCCACAGTACAGTGTGGCCATGCACTGATGACAACCTCCATTAGGGTATTAATTGAGCATGCTCAAATGGCGGCGCGAGTGAAAGTGCTGGTGGCCATGATTAATGGCGTAGAGAGATCAACTGAATATAAAACACAGTTGAACAGTCAGAATAAACGAGAAGAATCAACGCGGAAGCAGGAAACGGACTGTCCTACGTGAACTAAGTTAGAGCAGGATGAGTTGCTCCGAGTGGAGCTTGATGGACTGCTCTGCAGACTATCTCATTTTGCAAAAAAGGTCTCAAATGGCAAAGTGCTTCCAGCTTCTTAGGCACTTAATCAATTCATTCATGTTACGGACTGACCCTTGCAGTCTTTTGGCTCTCTCTCCCCATGCATGCCCAAATCCAATATTGATTGTAAGACATGAGTATGAATACTGCCAGAGAGTTATTAGTGAGGTGCACGTGACTGAAAATTGAACCATTGATACCTTTGAGATACTGCAGCAAAGAAGAAAGAGTGGAGAAGGAAGAAAAATGCCAGGATCATCTCCATTACGGCCCACGCACATGCTTAGAATAATCATAACACCATTGCCTGGAGAATTAATTCAATTTGCCCGGGCAAAGCAGACTGAATCCATGCTAATATGACTGAAAAGTAGGGGAGGGGGGGGGGGGGGGGGGGGGGGAGTGAATTTGAGTGATATTTACAGAGAGATTAGCATTTGTGTTCCGCAACATTAGGGTTCTTCCCCGTGCTGAGGGAATGTATCGAGCCCATTATGGCGGGAAGCCGCTGGGAACCAGTGCTTTTCAAAAAATGATTTTAGTGTAGCGGTAATGGCATTTTAATGGCTATTTCCCTTAAGTGAACATATCTCTGGAAACAGAAGGAACAAAAAAAAACTCTTTGAATGACTAGGAGCAGTCAAGCCTGCAACATTGAAATTAAGGGACTGGTAGGTAACTGACAATAAGCTCTGGCTGCTCTTTAAACACCACAGCTCCTAAACTACTGCTTAGCAGCCCTTAATCTGCTTCAGCTGTCGGCTAATGTCAGGAGAAAGAATGTTACATTTTGCTCTTTTATCCCGAGGTTAGCTCATCTTACTTTTCTTTCTGTGGTCAATCAGTGGCGTAGGTAGGGGGTCCACTGTGGACTGGAGGGAAGGAGCTCTGCCTTATGATACGTGATATGAAACATTTCAATTAAATATGATTACACCTCAAGTGCCTGAGGAAGACAGCATCACATTTAGTTCCCGAGTTCCATTAAACAATCAAAGATCCTCCATGTTAGGGGGTAGGGATGCAACGATAGATTTTGTTGGTACCATTATAGTCTGAAAAATAATCACAGTTTCACGATTATTATGCATTAATTAATGCATAATACGACCCATATGGCAGGTATATTTGATGATATCTGGGCATATAAACTCCCTTCTGATAACGCTGCTTAACATCTGCGGTCCGAATATTGACGATCCTGATTTCTTCCGTAAAGCATTTGATTTGATACCGACTTCTGCCTCTAATGTTATTATTGGAGGCGACTTCAATTGTTATCTTGACCCGGTCCTAGACAGACTTTCTACAAAACCACCCCCTGCAATAACCTCGGTGGGAATTTTGAATGATTTAATCAAGACAAGAAATATGGTTGAAATATGGCGACTGCAGCATCCTACAGATATGGAATTTTTTTTTTATTCTCATGTCCATAAGTCTTACACTAGGATTGATTACTTTCTGATAGCTTCTGAATTATTGCCTAGTGTTACTAATTCTACTCATCATATTATTTTAATATCTGATCACAGTCCAGTTTCTCTTAATTTAAAAAATATCCTGTCTAGTCCAAAATATAGCTGGCGCCTCAACCATCTTCTTCTTGAAGACCAGTCTTTTATTGAGCACATGAATGCACGTATAGACAAATTTCTTGTTACAAATGATAATGGAGAGGTCTCTGATTCTATTTTGTGGGAGACCTTCAAAGTAGTTATGAGGGGCCACATTATTTCATTTGAATCAGCCAAGAAAAGAGAACTTAACAGCCGCCTCAAGGACATTGAAAAAATGAAAAAAATCCAGTACTGGAGGAGGCCTATAGATCTTCCCTCTCAACCACTGATTACAATAAGATCTTGAAATTAAAATATGAGTACAATACCATTCTTAATAAGCGTGTTGGTAGTCTTCTATTGATAACTAAACAGAGATATTTTGAACTTGGAGATAAACCGGAGAAACTGTTAGCTAGCTAACTTAGAGGCGAAAGGGCTAAACAGGCCATTCACAGGATAAAGTCCAAATCAGGCAGACTCCTAACCAATTCGAGAGAGATACATGTTTGCTTCAGGGACTTCTATAAGGAACTGTATTCTAGTAAAGTAAAAGCCACTGAAGCAGATTTTTGTAACTTTTTTGCCAATTTAAATGTTCCCCAATTCGATAGTGCAGCAAGAGATGACATGGAGGCCCCAATTTCTAAAACTGACCTTTTGAATGCTATTCAAGTCTTACCCTCGGGAAAAACATCCGGTCCAGATGGCTTTGGCTGTGAATTTTATAAATCATTTCATGACAAAATAGTTCCGCTCATGCTGAGAATGGTGAACGATTCTATGAGAAATAAGACGCTTCCCAGTTCAATATATAAAGCGAATATCTGCTTGCTTTTGAAAGGAGGAATGGAAGAGGTTGATCCGGCAAGTTACAGACCTGTTGCTCTTAAACTGTGACTTAAAAATACTAACTAAAGTCTTGGCGACAAAATTAGGTAGGCACATTTCCACAATTGTACACCCTAATCAAATTGGATTTATCCCGGGTCAGTTTTCTTTTAGTAATGTCCGTTTGCTTTTAAATACAATATATTCAGTGCATGGGAAGAATACACAGGCTGCTGTTTTATCCCTTGATGCCCAGAAGGCATTCGATCAGATTGAATGGCCTTACATGCTGAATACACTAAAACAATTTGGATTTGGGGAAAATTTCATTGAATGGGTGAACATAATTAATCTTAAACCAGTATCCTCTATTCTCACTAATTCAGATAGATCCCAATCTTTTGAGTTGAAGCGGGGTGTAAGGCAGGGCGACCCTCTTTCTCCTCTTCTTTTTGACATTACCTTGGAACCACTTGCAATTGGCATAAGGAGTCACCCAGGTATTCATGGGGTAACGTTTGGTAATGTTGAAAGCCTTGTTAATCTGTATGCTGATGATTTATTGATCTGTTTATCAGACCCAGTGGTCTCAGTTCCCAACCTTCTGAATCATATAAAATCATTTAGTAAATTGTCTGGGTATACAATTAACTGGGACAAATGTGAGTTCATGCCATTGACAAACATGTGTCCTACTTTCTTGAAATCTTTGCCATTTAAATCAGTTACCACATATGATGGATAAACTAAAAGCTAATATTAGGAACTGGAAGTTGCTCCCTCTGTCAATGACCGGCTGCATCAATGCTGTTAAAATGGTTGCACTTCCAAGATTCTTGTATCTTTTTCAAAACCTCCGTGTTTATTTGCCATTATCTTTTTTCAAACAACTAGATTTAGCCGTCCTGTCATTTGTCTGGGCAGATAAACCCCCTCGTATCTCTAAAGCCCATCTGCAGAAGGATTTAAAAAGTGGGGGTCTTGGCCTCCCTGTTTTTAGGCATTATTACTGGGCTGCAAATGCAAGGGCTCTCATCTTCTGGCAGTGGGGCCCTCCTTACGATGACTGTTCCTCTCCGCTCTGGCTAAAGATTGAATCCATGTCTGTGTCACAAACCTCACTCTCAGCGCTGCTCTTTTCAAAGGCAAAACCGTCTCACAAGTTATTTAGCTACAATTATGTTCTTAGTAATTCTTTGAAGATATTGAATCATATAAGAAAATTCCCTGGATAACCAAATGTTTCGGTAAATTCCCCAATAACAGGCAGTCACTTGTTCAAACCAGGATTGACGGATGGGGTTATTTTGGAGTGGAGGGAGAGGGGCCTATGTTGCATTTCAGATTTCATTTCAGATACCAATTTTGCTTCTTTCCCTATGCTCCAGGCTAGATATCACTTCCCTCAGTCACATTTTTATTGTTATTTACAGGTGAGACATTTTCACAATTCCATTCATTATATGGTATCACTAAAACTATTGGGCTCTACATTAATGCTGCCTTCAGTTTGGGACAGCCGGGCCCTCCTCAGAAAAAGACACTTGCCACCACCACCAACTCAGTGGTTAACAAGAGTTTGAGAGATGAATATGATACAGGATCAACATGTGAACTGTGCAAATTGAAAATAAATCATGCTGTTCTGCTATGTAAAAAAAAAAAGTATATTCATACTTATATTCATACTGTTCTGCTAAGTGAAAAAAGAATGATCATACTGTTCTGCTATGTATACAGGTATGTTCCTTTAAGAGAAGGGAAAATGTCCTGTTAATGCTGTTAATGAAAACTAGGGGCGCTAGAGTGCGCAGGAGGTGATACAAGTGAAAGTTATGTAGGTAGAAGAAGAAGAAGAAGAAGAAAGGTGAAGAATAGCAGTTATACATGTCTCTCGGCTCGTACTTAAAATACCTTTACAAAACACACCTGCTTATCCGGGTCGCTGAATATAGGTGATTATAAGTGCATGTGAATGAATCTTGGCATGAACATGGGTTTCTGTGTCCTACTCATTGTCGTGTACGACAATCATGCAAATGTGTCAATTATTGTGCTTAGTAGAGGCGGAGGGAAGTACCAACGTTAATCGGCACTACTCCTGGCGACTAAAGGTGCGTTTTCATAAAACACCAAGAACCTGTTTATTTGGTTTTCTAAATGTTATTCCATCATAATGACAATACACGTGTGCAGAAAAGTAAACAGCGGTAAATGGCATGGTATACGGCGGTTCTAGTGTTAAGAAAAACTTAGCCTCCTAAATAATATTCTAATATCTCAAGCACAAATTTGCTGTCCTTGTCAAATATCTAAGATCTTGGTACAACAACAAAAAAGATGTTTTTTCATCAGCTTCTCACAGAGCTAAGCTGCCGGGAAAAAAAAGTTTGTAATCCTCTCATTAGTCTCTCCTTTCCGGTTTCTCAGAGACAAAGAAAAATTGGCTTTGGAATTCTGTGCAGCGGGCGGCGGACGAGAAGGAGCAGCGCCGGGAATCCGTAAAGCATTCAGAAAATATCTCAACCTGACCTTGCAGCGTGCCAGAGCGCATCGAGGTAAGCGCCGTTGGCGAGAGCCGAATGGGAACTGCATCGGTATTATCAGGCAGACTCAGAGAGCTCTCGCTGATCACACCAAGCAGGAGAGTAAGAGGGAGCGCAGGAGCAGGAGGAGGAGCAAAGGGGCCGAGAGAAACAGGGTGTGATAAAAGGACAGAGAGAAACCTTGATGATCCTCCGGGGCCTCACGGTGCTTTGAGATCAAAGCTCCTTTTGAAGATGTCAAGATCTCGCTCTCTCTTCACTGTGCACACTGCTAGTCAATTAAGAGGGGGGGGGGGGGGGGGGATAGTCAACTGGGAAATGTATTTTTTTGAAGGATTTTAATTCTCGGTTTCTTTACAGACAGTTCAATAGTGATTCTTCTCTAGCACCCCTACAGCTTCACGTCTTCTTCTTCTTGATCTATTTGCATTTCCTCAATGTCTGTCTGCATTTCCTCTCAGATCTGATACACGAGCACCAAACAGGCAGTTTAGAAAGAGAAAACAACAGAGGAACAACAAAGAAGCAACCGCTGGAGTGACTGGGGGGGGGGGGGGGGGTAATTCAGCAACACTCTTTATACAGCTGTATAAATCAGTCAAGGTACTTTGCATTTTCGCCGCATTGACGCACCTTAACAAGCGGCCCAGAAACGTGGTTGACCAGTTTGGGAATTAGCTGACGTCTATGATTCGGTTTGACAGATTTCATATTAATAGCCCTGCGGGTGGTGGAAATGCAAACTATTCATCAGCCTCCTTCTCATTTCCCCAATAATGATCTATCACAGCCTGTATCTGCTTGAGCCTAACTTGACATACTAGTGTAAGAATGCCCAGCTGCAGTATTTATTAGCTTATGAATCAGCCAGTGGAGCGGCATGGATAGAGAAATGACTGATAAATAGAATTTTACTGGATGCCCAATGAAAAGCAATCAATCCCCTCCACACACACACATACACACACATCTGACACTTCCGCGTGGTGTAAGTCAGCTAAATATTTCATACAGTGTTACAGCACGCATTTTATATGCCTGCTCTAATGCTACTCTTTATGTGCGATTTGCAGATTAATATTGGTGAAAATGTTTCTACCCCACAGGCTTCTGCAACTGAGCCCGATATACCATCATATGGTATCTCTGCATCTCCGTTCGGAGGGTAATTCCGGCTCTATACGGCTAATCAGCTTGTCGACATGTATGCATAATGCCTGCGAGAAGCGATTGGCTGTGGCATCCGCTACAAGGGGAACAGTATAGCGGGGCTAATCTTCCACTCTGAAACTGCAGTGTTATGTAAGGAGAAATAGGCTGTTGCGTAACACGCAGACTCCTCACTGGCTAAATTACCCACTGTCCGTTCATTTCACATCTTCAGAGTGTGTGAGACAGAAAGAGGAGAAAAGACTAATGGCCATAAATCATTTTGGATCAGGAATACAGTTATCCGGTGCTCAGATTTCATGCCATCCTTTCTCAACATTCACCTCAAATGACAGGGCTCATACATTCTGCATGTGTGTTGTTTCGATTTGGGTGAGAGGGAGAAAAAGAGGAAGGCAGCGACAAAACAGTGTGCAGAGAGAATACACTTGGCTTCATTTCACACCTTCTCTCAGTTTCTGCTCAGCCAACTCATTTGTATGTTTGCCACGATCTTTAGCATTCACCTTGAAAAAAAGTTACACCCCCCCACCATCTTCTCATCTTTATAGCACTTTATCTCCCTTTCCTTCCCCTCAACTCTTTCCTTTCTTTGCGACAGTAGTCACAGTTCTTCTTTCCTGCTCTGAAAACGTTGAACGGTCGCTCTGACGTAGAATCAAATCTCGCTGAAAAATTGATGGGTAACACAAATGTCAGGATGTGTGTGTATATGTGTGTGTGCTTCTGAATCTCCAATGTGAGCATGACTCACACTGGGCTTGCCCATTTGTCCCGGAGTACACACTTGGCAGCGAGCCAAAATACTGCAGAGAGAAGCAGCTAAAGACGGAGAGCAGGGGAAATATAAATCAGCCAAAACATCATCTTCTATAATCCTGATTATGTTGTCATCTAGCACCAAAACTTGTAATTTACTCAACGTCAGCGTCCAATCTCAGGACATAAACACGAATATACACATCCATACATACGGGCCTGATTCAATTATGATCTGCACCAATGAGACTGCTGATGGATGGAGTCCTTCAGCACAATGACCATCAGACCAGTAGGTTTGAATCCCACCTGACACACACACACACACACACACACACACACACACACACACACACACACACACACACACACACACACACACACACACACACACACACACACACACACACACACAGGATTTGTGTATTTCTCTAGTGGCTGGGATCCAACTGATGGCGCAAAGTGGGGTGTTGCTGCTTTGTGTCTGATGAACAATTGAAACCATGCACAGTCTACTGTTGGCATTTGTGTGTATAAATTGAATGTTTGAATGTTCATCAGTTCATCGAGATGAACGCTACGTGAAAGCATCACACAGATCAGCTTTGAGCGATTATCCCGAGTGCAGCCGTTCCATTGAAATTAATTTGTTTCAGTCCAAAAATTAGCTTAAACCTGCATTAATTGCGTGTTTGGCCAATTGGGTGCAGGAAGCTTTCAACACAACATTTACATAATATATTACCATCTGAGGTTGATACATGTTGATACATGTTAGGAAACAGCTGCCTATTTGCACATCCAGCAGACTTGTGTTCTACTAGAAAATGTTTACATGCATGTTTGAAAAACATTATTTTTTCATACTGTCTGTCTGAATATACCTGTATTCACCCTCTATCTGAAACGCTCCGTTTTAGCGCCTGTCTCTTTAAGCCCCCCTCCTGAAAAACGGCAGTCTGCTCTGATTGGTCAGCGTTTTTGGGTCTCCCGCATCTGCGCTCTCAGCGTCTCTGCACCGTCATTGCAGCCGTGGAATGACTAACAGCACTGTAGCGGCTCTTTCTACCTATATATAGTATACAAGTTGTGACATCACGACAGCCCAGAAGTCCTGGCGGCTCGTTTAAAGGCAGTTTCTGAATAAAGGCTGTGTGCATTTCTCTGTGAATTGAGTGTTTTGATACTTTCACAGAATTTATACAGCACCTCGACCTAATTTATAATAAAACCAGGCATGGAAATCTAATTTTTTTACAATATGGTACCTTTAAGAAAGTGTTTTCCCTGCCTTATCATAGGAAGAATGCATAAAAGAGAGCGGTGATATTGAGGCACTAAAATCGAATCATCATTTACATCTCTGACTTTCCTCCTGCCCAGAGATGTGTTCAGACAGATACAATTTTTCAAGATGTACAAGAGAAACCGGAACATTTCAAAGAGCAAGGATGTGTCATGTCAAAGGCCTCTTCCAATCACTAACCAGAGATGGATGAAGGTTGGAGGGGATGAAAGAGAGAGGGAGAATAGGCAGGATAGACAAAGCAGACAAACATGAGGGATAACAGATAAGTAGCAATCCTATGATATGACGTAAGAAACCGGAACAAGTGGAGGTAAACGCCGGAGCTGTGTGTTTTCCTTGAGGTTCTTCTTCCCCTTTACCAAAAGCCCTAGTAGGCCCAGACACTGGTAGATATTTGTCAGTTTGGGTGACTTAATATAGGACAAAGAGGCTTACAAGACCACTAATGCTCCCATCCATGTCATTGTATACTTTTCAGCTCTTTTTTTGTTATGAATTATCCTTTGCTTTCACCAGCTCCACATAATCAATTCACTAAACAATAAAATAAGCAATAATCCCTGCATCTGCCACCAAACCTAATTCTACTGACTACATTTCTAGGGACAAAGTGGAGCAATAACTGATGACTGAATGACATTTTATCAGTGTTATAAAAGTATTAGAAACTTCGCCAAGGGTTCGGTTGTCTGTCTGTCTGACTGTAGCAGGATAACGGAAAAGTAGCATGGATTCAGATAGAACCCATTCAATGTAGGAGCGGATCCAGATCACTTTCCAATCAATTCACATTGGTTAACAATGCGAGATAGGGCATTTGGCCTTGGCCGAGGTCTGTGCTCTCTGGCTGCCATTTTAGTTTTGCTAGACCTACTGTTTTAGCAATAAATACTAATAAAGTGGAACCATACTGGCAATTCAGTCTTTGCTGCCTATTAGAACAATACAAGCCTAAAAATCAATTTTTGACTTTCTTCAGCAGGGAATGGCTACTGCCTTACCTTGAGAGGTCCTCCATTCTTTTCTTCTCCCTCTTTGGCTTTTACCTTTCCTTTTTCTCCATTTTCTAATCTGTCTGCCCTCATCAACAGCTCTTTCACTCCCCAGAGGTCCATTACTGTGTTGACTGGAGTTGCTAACATGGGTTTGGCAGACTCCAATTGATCCACGTGCTCTTGGGAGTAATCTGAGAGAACGAGTTGATACCCAGTGTGCTCCTGCGGCTGACGTAGAAAGGTAAATCAACTCGAAAACAAAATAGGTTTGCAGATCATTCCTGCCTGGCAGCATAAATCTAGTCAGCAAACAGTGAAATGAGATAGCTGAGTCCTTGGCTACTGTGCTTAATCTGTCTTTTGTTTAGTAGCTTTGTACAATAATAATCCTTTCTGACATTGTATGGGTTAATTCTGTGGCACGGTGTTCATTTTTGTCTTACCAGATGCTGGAAATAGGCCAACATTTTTTATGAATGCATGAATAAATTGTGATCACCGTGAGGTTTATCTAAATTGAGACCTTGATAAAAAAAACTCATATTTTGGAGTCACAGATGGAATGAAACACTGGTAACGTGCCACTAAATTGTTAAGATGGTCTTCAAGTACTTTCTTAATCATTGAATTCTGACTTCAAAATAACATTTTATTCCAACATTATATATTGCATGTTGATTTTATTAGACTTGTGACCAAAACAAAGTTTCATACACGCCCTGTAGGCAAACCACTGTGGAGTTCTGATGAAACAGAGCCATGAAAAAACCTACCTGAAACCAATGTGCAGAAGTTAATGAAATAAAAAAACAAGAGACCTGCTCCGAAAGTGACCCAGGAACATTCAGACCCGGACTGAAATAGACCAGAAGATAATTAGACCTGATCCACAATGACCCAGACAGACCAAAAACAGAGAGAGGACTAATTAACTGGCAGCCATGTTGGAAAGGAAAAACAAACACACATTTTTCTTCTATGCCACACAGTGTGGAAGAATTTCTCCAAAAGAGATTACATAGTCGCCGGTGTGATGAAGAGAGAGAAGATCTCTGATGTTCTCTGCTGACTTTCAGAATGTCTTGTCTTGTGAGACAAAGGAACAAATGCTGACCGCACGACAATGTTTGATTCAGTCTGGCATTTTACAACATGGATTTTCCAAGCCCTTCCTGAGAACACAAGTCATGTTAATGTACTTCATAATAACCTTTGATATGTCGTAACTGCCTGCCTTAATCTTAGGAAACCATGACCCTTTAATCATATGAAGCTTTGATCACTCTTGTCTCTCAGTTGACTGTTAACACACATCTGACAAACCTCAGACTTCACCAGAACATACATTAAGCACTAAATAATCTACAATCTAAAAATGTTCATTTCCTACAACTGCCTGATCAGTGCGGTTCCACCCAAGTGACACACTAACACACAGACCTGAGACCCGTAGCAATAAAGGAGGACCTTAGTCAACCTGATAAGACTCCATATCATTTGCATTCAACCTAGTCTATATCCACGACGTTCCACTTCCGGGATTGTTCAGCTGCTGCTGGAAATTCCGCCGAATGTCTTTCATTTCGACCGGATGTCCGTCACCTTCCTCTTTCTTTGTGTTGTAATTGTAAACTCCGGTGGATTTCTGAGGACTCTGGTTAACTGCTCCTCAGATCTCTGCAGGGTAAATCCAGACAGCTAGCTAGACTATCTGTCCAATCGGAGTTTTCTGAGACTAAAACAACCTTTGAACGTACACACGTTCTACCAAAACAAGTTCCTTCCCGAGGCTATTTTGCAGAGGCACCAGGGGTCCGTTTGGCGCTTAGCGTCGCCCAAGACGATTGTGATTGGTTTAAAGAAATGCCAATAAACCAGAGCACGTTTTTCTCCTATCCAGGAATGCTGTGTGGACTAGCCAGACCTTCCTTCACGCGCTGTGACTTGGGAACCAGGATGAGCCTCAGACACAACTAACCCAGTGGATCTGGGAATATCTCTACCCCTAGAAATGTAGTTTCTATAGTACAAGGGCAGAGACAGACACACAGACAGCAAAGGAGATGACTTTTTCATCTACAGTTTGCACATACAATTTGTCATGTATACACTGCAAGAAAAAGCAGAATTTGGAGTTTTACACTTTGTGACTTTGTGTGTAGCTATGGGCAAGACATGTATTACCGTTTGTTTTAGTATGTGTGTGTGTGTGTGTGTGTGTGTGTGTGTGTGTGTGTGTGTGTGTGTTCTGGAGCGGCCTGTCCCTCTCTGTTGAGGAGAAGTGAGGCAGGCAGCTGGCCGAAATTAAAAGGAATGACTGTGACCTTCGGACAGAATCAAGAGCAAAGTGTTTTCTGTCTCTATTGTTTTTCTCGGCTCCTCTCCACTCTCTGTCCTTGCAACCTCATTTTCCTGCCCCACCGCTCCCCGCTCTCTCTCTCTCTCTCTCTCCTCAGAACTGCAGAACAGAGCCGCGAAGACAAAACGAGAGCATGAATCGGTTTGCTTTTTTTATTTCTCTACCTCTCTGTCCTCGATTGAAAACAGCAATGGTACATATTGTACAGTACAGTATGTGCTTTTGACAGACTTAACCGGTGCACTTTTGCTGGCATGCTAGAGAAAAAGTTGTCTGAAAGTAAGAAAACAAGTGTCCCGCTGTACTTCCATCAAAAGACCTGGAGACATGTACAATAGAATTTAGCAGTATGAGAGAGCGATACCTAAGTATGCTCGGACAGTAAACACAGTGTCACGTCTGATCTGGAAGCGGATGGTCGGCAGCATGCCCTCTTTCTAACTCCTACTTTCTCTTACTCTCTTTATTCCCTTCCATCATTTGGCCTCGGTTGCATTTCTATTACCTGCCTTTTGCTTCTCTCCATCTGTTACCCCGATAGCCGCCTCACTCCCGTTTATTCTCTTCCTTTCTCCCTCTCCCTGTTCTCTTTTTTGCCGTTTAGTATCTGTGGGCAGGGTGGGAGGTTGAAGCCCAGTAGAGAAGAACGGCTGCCGAGCACACTGGCTAATATTTGCCCTGCGCTAAACTGAGCAAACACGGATAAAGTGAACACAATCCCTTTCTCCGTCCCTGGCCGTCTGCCTTGTTGTCCTTTCATTCCCTTCCTGTCTTCCCTGCGCTGCCGTAGAGCTGACTGCTGGTTAACCACTGGGCACACAGTGTTTTCAAGCAAATCACTGGCTGAGGGATAAATCCGATACCATAATCCGTTTCTGGTGCATGTCTTTCTACATCAATGTTTGTATTTTATTATCGACACCTGTGCAATCCAATCAAACAGGCCGGTACTAAACTATACATTGGTAAAGCTTATAATGTTCACTTCGTGGTGACACTAGGTATGTTTCCAGCAGTATTTTTGGGATCATGTTCATATTGGACTATTGTGCACCTCATGAATTACATTGTTTCTGCCATTCAGGAAGAATTGTGTTCTTTACGTAGCGAGGCAGAAAGTAAGACTGTGTGGATGGGCATGTTACATGTCTGACTTACTGTACATGAAGGAGAGTGGAGAGCACTAATACAAGTTTGCTTTGTTATTAACCGGGACCTTCCTCCTAATCTTAACCAATCATTTTAAGTGGCATAACCATAACCATACTTTATTACCATAACCATGATCTTTATCCGTAATCAAACCATAGTTTCCATGAGCAAATATTGTAGGAAGAGAAAAATAAAATGGCTAGCAGTGTTGTAGTACTCCATAGACCACTTCTTGAAGATCTCGGTCTCGGAATCAACCACATGTTTACTCGGTCTTGTCTCGGTGTCAGATAAAGGGGACTCTGGGTTTTATTTCAAGACCAGTCAAGACCACAACTGCCTTTTGAGTATTTTATGCTACACTTATGGCAATAAAAGAGGTCAATGAAGAATAATCTTAATTTGTTTTCTGTGTTTTTTTTTTTTTTATGGAAATGCTAATCTTTCAGATCAATTTGAGGAGTGACTATGGTTAGCATTCTCAACATTTTATCGTGGCATGACTTGGTCTTGGTTTAGGTGGTCTTGACTACAACACCGACAGCTGGCATTGTACATAAAAAAAACCTTGTCTTTCAACGGAATTCAAAGTTTGCAGAATGGTCCAATATCGACACTCTTGTCTTTTCTTGTTTCAATTTGCAAAGAAAAATACATTTTTGCAAAAGGCTTTTTATGCTTTGCTGAGGTGGAAAAAAACAGATATGATCAAGGCTGACGGAAATTGATTTTTTCGAACCTGGACTCTTTGACGTGCTGCCTCAATGTTTAAAACCAGAGAGACCAGAAAATAAAGCAGATGTACATAAGCAGCGTTGGAATGAAACTAACAAATGCCATCTTAGGCGGGAAGCAGAAATACATTTAACTACGGTCTCATACAGGTGTTGATTCATTTGGTGTGTGTGTGTGTGCAGTGTTGTACGTAAGTACAAATACTTTGTGTATGTTCACATATCTGTACTTTACTTCATTATTTATATTTCTTTAAACTTTTACTGCACTACATTTTCTGAATAAAATGTATACTTTTACTCCGATACATTTCCCCTAACCATCTTCGTTACTCCTTACTTGCAAACAATGTTTTCGTACGCTGGAGTGAACGATTCTTCCTCGCAAAAAATGAAAATTCTGTTTCTCTCTTGGTCGATGTCAGACTTTGGATTTAATATTTAAGAAGGACGTGGAAACCCTCAATATTATGCTTCACTATAAGGAAGCCACAATAAAGCTCATAATCAAAGTTTTTACTTTTCCTCCTGATGATTAAGTACATTTAATATCAGAAAGTTACTTTTGATACTTAAGTACAGTAAATATCAGAGTTTAAAACTTTTACTCAAGTAATATTCGAAAAGGAGACTTTACCTTCTACCAAAGTCATTTCCTGGTAAGATACTTGTACTTAAGTACTGCTTTCAAGTACTTCATACAGGACTGTGTGTGTGTGTGTGTGTGTGCGTGTTATATTAAACGTGTCTCAAGTATTCTGTCCTTAGCTGGCCAACGTGGTAACTCATGACATGCTAAACATAGTCAAGCGTGCCAGGCCGTCTCTTATGGTGTTTTTCCATTACATGGTACCTGCTCAACTCGACTCTACTCACCTTTTTTGGTTTTCCATTATGAAAAAAAGTCCCTGGTACCTACCAACAGGTACTTATTTTTAGTATCACCTCCGTCGAGCTTACAAGTGAGCTGAGGTGATACAAAAGGTGACGTGAAAACCTGACTACTGATTGGTCGGAGAGAATCGCCACTAATCAATCTGTGTGTGTGTTGCGTTAGGTCACGGCAGTTTCCTGCGGCATCGCTATGACAACCAGCAACGCTCACCTCACGCATGAGACGGTACTAAATCTGCAATGGAAAAAGGAGGACGGGGCACTGTGGTCGAGCCGAGCCGAGTAGAGCTGGTACTAGCAGTGGGTAAGCGCCATTAGAGCCAGAACTGTTACCTCGGGTCGCTGGGCTCACATCTGCTGAAGAGCTTGTTCTGTTCATGGCTGCTAAGTGACAGCACCGGCCAGGTGGAGCACGCCAGGCCGAAAACATTTGAGCCAGAAGAGCCCCAACAACTAGAACCAAAAATAGGCTACAAAGCAGCTTCAACCCTCCTTCAACCCAGTATGAGTCAGACACACCAAATTGATTCAAAAAGCACCTTTCACTCTGTGTGAATCCTATTTGTGCAATTGATTTGCTTGAAGATACCATGCGCTGCACACAAATATCCATTTTCTTTCTCTCTTTTCTTTCCTTTGAGGTTTTTTGGTAAAATTGTAAAAGTATGGTCTGTGATCATGCTTGCACTGTTCAACACTTCACACAGAAGTCACCTTCTCTCAGTCCTAATGATCAAAATGACATCCAGGTGAAAGCGCTGCTCCACATTTAGACCTTTTTTTTTCTGCATGACACCGCAACACTGCCAAACGGTTCTACAACCCAGCGTCTGAACATTTAGGTAAAGACTTTGAGATTCCCATACCTACAAGGGAATAGTTCTGAGCTTTTGAAGTGGGATTGTATGAGGAACCTATCCATAGTCAAGAGTGGTGGAATGTAACTAAGTACATTTACTCAAGTACTGTACTTAAGTACAAATTTGAGCTTTCCTTGAGTCTTTTCTTTTCATGCCACTTTCTACATCTACTCCGCTACATCTCAGAGAGAAATATTGTTCTTTTTACTCCACTACATTCATCTTACTAGTTACTTTACAGATTAAGATTTTTGCCACATGTAGTTTATAAAATACGATGTTTTATTATAAATTAAACTACTCAACAATATAACGGCCTAGCAACTTTCAGTCTTGGGCTGTGTGGGATTTAGAACAGTACTTTAAAACAAGTGGATTTATTTCACTTGACTGCTTTTCTATGGTATATCTAACTCACTACAAGCACAAATGACTAGTTAGGATGAATCATTTATGCAATTTTAATATGTTTTGTGTGCCTAATTCCCACTGCATATTTAACATAATACTCAAATCCTGCTGCTCAGATCAATAAAGAGATGGGGTTAAACATAAGCAGAGAAAGTAGAATGTTTCCTGTTGGATGTGGGACATTTGGTTTGCAGATAAGGATGGAAATAAACTATGAAAAAAGTCAGCTGCTTTCTAAAGTCAATTACTGTGATTTCTCAAATAAGTTCCTCAAAGCGAAAAGGTAGTTACACGATGACATTAAAGAGTTCCTGTTTGACTAAACATTACTCTGCATGCAAACTGAAAGGATTATTATTAATCACTGCTGTAGATGATTAAGGCGTGATTTAAATTCTAACGCCTGGATCAAAATAAATTACTTGTTAAAATCTACAGAGGCATATATGAAATTCAAAAGAGCTACTGGAACACTGGGATAGACTGCTGCAGTCAACGATCAGAGTAACTCTCATGAACCATTTGTACATAATGCTACGAAAAGTAATGCTCTGTAATTCAGATGTATTCCTGAAGATTTTCAATTATCTAGGGAGGTCCCGGGACATGTCTGCATGTAAGCGGGACATAAAAATTGGAGAAATTGGGGAGAAAAAAACAACATAGCGGCAACTGTTGGAAAAAGGCAACAAAAACAAAACTTGAAAAGGGCGACAAAAACTTTGTCTAATTATTGTCTAATTTCTGTTTGAAAAAGGCGACAAAAAAATCCCAAAATCCCAAATATGCAACACAAACAAAATGTCAACAAATAATGAACAATTCAATTATTTTTCCTCGAACCTTGAGCCTGTGTCTCGCTGGGGCGAGTGCTTTCACAATCTTACATGATGTGGATGAAAAATGAACACCGTATTGTTGCAATCACTCTGAGTAGATGCACATGCGTTAATATTGAACCCTACACGGCTCTCATCACATGCCACTTACATCGTTTTTGCAGGAATGTGGTGCACTACTGTGATGAATGAATTCATAAAGGTGGTATTATAAAGGCAGAGGTAAATACAGCAGTGTTAATGTTGTTTGTGACTGCATGCGAGTGCTTAAAAAAAAACAGTTATTTATTTAAAAGTGACGGTTACAAAGTCGCCCGTGAATCTTTGAAGCTGTCTCCAGCGGTGACGGCAGCGTGCGATTGCTGTTTACACGGCGGCATCACAGTCCTCAAAGACCTCAGTTCGCACCAAATGAAAAGAAAAGAGACAAAAAGGCTTCTGGCTCCATCTCTCCCTGAGACTTACAGCGGGGGATGTCAAGGTGCACATCTTTTTAACCGAGACACGAACTAGCACGTACCGTACACACACACACACACACACACACACACACACACACACACACACACACACACACACACGCTACCACTGACAAACCGCTCACACTAAAGTATTCACAGGTTTACCCAAACCCTAGAACCTGAGACCCGTACGGGTTCCGATCTATGGTTTATACAATCAACTGGGCCTGGATAGAGTCACGTTCTATTACTACGGGTCCCGGGTTTGTTTAATATTATGTGTAGTCTATATCCACGATGTTCCACTTCTGGGATAGTGCAGGTGCTGCTAGAAATTCTGCCGGATGTCTGTCACCTTCTTCTTTCTTGGTTACTATGGTTAACTGCTCCTCAGATCTCTGCAGGGTAAATCCAGACAGCTAGCTAGACTATCTGTCCAATCGGGAGTTTTCTGTTAAACTAAAACAACTTTTGAACGTACACTTGTTCCACCAAAACAAGTTCCTTCCTGAGGCTATTTTGCAACGGCACTGTTGCTCCATGCAGCACTTAGCACCACCCGAGACGGTTGTGATTTAAAGAAATGCCAATAAACCAAAGCACGTTTGCCTCCCATCCCAGAATGCTGTGTCAGACCAAATCAAATCAAATGCGTGCGTGCGTGCGTGCATTCAAAGTGCATCCGTGGCCAAATGACCTGCGCGAGCGAGTGAAGGGTGGTGAAGGGTCAGAGAGCATGTCAGGCAGCAAATTACCGATGCTAGCGTTAGCAGCCGTAGCAACGAGTAATCGTTATTTTTAGGGCTGTCAATCGATTAAAAAATGTAATCAAATTAATTACAGGCTGCAGGTTACCAGTTTCATTGAACGCACCGTCTCCGTCTGTGTTTTTGCGACAACGGCTGCAGCTACAGAGGTGTCGGAATCCTCTACAGTGAGTGAAATACAGTCAAAGTTTACACCGTTTAGCGTTAGCTGTTAGCATTTAACCATGTTTATCCAGCTGCTAGCTAGCGGTAGGCTAACGTTACCTGCTGTTGAGTGTAGTGTTAACTAGCATCACGTGCAGCGATGTTTCTGTTGTGCATTCTCTCGTCTCCCTCCATTTTACAGTTGAATGGCGGCTAGAACGGCTCCGGGTGAAAGGTCAATATGGAATGGATTAATCTGCGTTACTTTTTTTAACGTGCTATTTTTTTCTAAGATTAATTAATCAAAATTAACGTTTTATTTTGACAGCCCTGGTTATTTTAATTAAAAGGGCAAACAGCCAGTCTGTATTATGCTAGATGCAACAAAACCGCAAAGCTGATTCTAAACCATCTGCGTTTGTCATGAAACGTCACTGTGACAGCAAGTGGACTTTTAGGCTGAAATAACAAGATTCTCTTTCAGTCAACCAACTTTCTGAGCATGGAGCTTGGATTATATGTGTGTCATGGGCAAGCACAGGGGAGAAGGCTACTAACTCTCAAATCGTTGCCGATCGGGTCTGTGATAGGGTCCCGCTGGGTTTGAGTCCGACATTTCTCGGTTCTGCAAGGGTCTGGGTCACAGCTATCAAACAACAGACGGGTCCGGTTTGGTTCTGGGTAGCACATTTCTTTCTTCATTTGGATTTTCATAGGATTTGATGACAACCGCATTCTTTAAAAAGGCACACTCTTTCCACATAAATCACAAAATGCCCCAAATGTTTAAAAAATACTGGAGATTTAAACCAGATAAAAGCAATTTAATTTTCAATTTATTTTCCAAGTGTGTGAAATTCTCAATTATTGAATGTATATATGCTTTTCAGCTAAGATTTTCAATGATACACCCCTCAGTTTTTCAAGGTGTTGGCTAAACATACAATCACCTTCAACTTGTATGGAGGATCTTGCTGCATTGACTTTCTTAAACTCAAACTCTTGCTTATGTTCTAAGATATTTCCATCTCTATTAACGTGTTCCTACACGTGTGGGTGGTCAGTTCGCCAGGTGTGACCCGGCACCCCAGCAGGTGATAAACGCTGCTGTCTCGCAAGCCGCAGGTGCTATTCCCTCTCTTGCTGTCACCATAGCAACCTAACCGTGCCAGTTCAGAGCGCCGCCAGGCAATATTCGTCAACCGTGATGAATCATGTGCCAAGAAAATCATAGGCCAGTGATATCCAACACTTATGGCTTGACTTTCAATTTGTTTCTCCACTCCATTTCACCCCCCCCAACCCTGCCAACTATATACGCACATGTACTGTATGTCTGGTCTTAACTTAAGTGTTCCCAACACACGCATGCACAAACACTCTGGCTGTGCGCCTACATATTGTCTCTAGAAGAATGAATGGCTACACTAGAAATAGAGAGCAGGGAATAAGTCAGTGTAAACACCATTGTGATTGTGCTGTCAACCAGCAATGTGTCAGTCTATTGGCACGTACACACACACACACACACACACACACACACACACAATCCCCAAATACAATACAAACACACACTTCATTACAGATAAAGCATGTACACACAGGTATACACACAGGAATACAAACCATCCATACAAATGCATGCACTACTATCCTCTCTCATATCTGCAGTTAGTCTTTCCTTAGCCCAGCTACTTTGCTCACATGGATATAGTAAATATCCATGTGAGCATGGATTCATCTGCACTTTCAAAATATTCTCTTTTAAACACTGTGTATATATGTTTACATTTGTGTGTATGTATGTATGTATATGTATTTTTTACTCTTGTGGGATCCTGTAATACTTCTGTAACATTTTTATTTTATATATCCATTTATGTTCATAGGACTAAAATGCTGAAGTCTGCTTCTAGGACATTTGTGTATCCTGAAACAAAAAATGTGTGCCATGTACCAAGCCTGTGAAAAATTCAATAAAAAAAACTTGAATTCCAAAAAAATCACTAACAGTAAACAGAATTGTTAATGATGTCTAAGACATCTTGCTGGCCGTCTTTCATCCTATAAATCACATCACAGGGCAGTAGAAAGGTATAGGGGCATCTTCATCCTTCCGCGCCCTGGTGAGCTGTAAATGTTTCTGAGCTCAAACACAGGGAACTCTGCAGAGAACAATTTCCCCCACACAAGACACCCCCAGCAGCAAATATCCTGTGTCAACGAGATTCTGCGGGGGCTTGTGGGCTCTGCTTGTGGCTGGCTTGTTTTTTTCGTGCCAGTACCCACCTTGGTCAGGTGACTGGACAGATGCCAGTGTTTGCTGTGCGCACATATGTGTGTGTGGGGGGGGGGAGGTCAAAGCAGGAAGGTCAGAGAGCGGTTACACCCCTCTGGTATCTACTCAGACCTGGCCCTGCTGTGTGCACAGTGGTGTGTGCGAGTGTGCACACAGACACACAGGCAGACAGACAGGTAACAATGGATTAAAGCACATGATGATAAATGTACACCCACACACACACACACACACACACACACACACACACACACACACACACACACACACACACACACACACACACACACAGGATTTATGAGGCTGTGTTCTGTGTTATTTACAGGTCGTGCTCTGCTCTATTTACTGTCCGTAACTGTGGACTGTTGGCCTTGTTTAGCACTGCTGGGGCAGAACCACTGTACAGTCGCAGTGTGTGTGTGTGTGTGTGTGTGTGTACAAGTGTGCGTTGCTCCCACCCACATTGCAGCGACAAACCCCCCTCTCCCCATAAATCCAAGATGATTTAACATGAGCCTTTATTTACTCTCACTCCTTGCATGTGTCGCTTACTTCACCACATACATCTCTCAGGCGTAAAATAGAAATGCCACGCCACTGTGCTAGCTCAAAGGCTGAGGATTAAAAAAAAAAGACAAAAATAAACAGAGAAAAAAGAAAAGAAATCACACATCAAATATCAATCGCAGGCAACCCAACGGCTTGCACGTATCACTCTCATTACGGCTCGGAGGAGCGTAGAGGCGCATACGAGAGCCTCCTCACTTGATGCTCAGACAGTGGCCACTCTCACCCGCTCGCCACCTTTCCCTTTAGAAAAACCTTAACCAGACATCTTATCAGCCAATCAAGCAGACAGACCTTCCTCAGACTACACACCTCATTACTTTCCCCAAATAAATGTCTCCAGCAGCGGCAGAGCGACGATTAATTAATGGATGGATGGATGGATGGATGGATGGATGGATGGATGGAGTGGAGCAGAGATGGGCTGAAGAGAGGGAGGGTCAAATGGACAAATGAGACAAGGAGGGGATGCTAAAGGCAGGAGGACAATGAAAGAAAAAAAGGATTGCTCTTCAAAAACTGTAATTCAGTCCACTTAACAGAAGAAAGTACACAAACAGCAGTGATTTAAACTCTGAAATGAGCATTCACCACTAAATCTCTTCACGTTCGTGTCTCCATGTGCACTAAATGGAAAGGAAGGGCATTTTAAAGGCGGGGAAGTACAGTAGCCCTTGAGTCAGACACGAGTGTAAGCCATAGACAGTATATAGAAATGGACCAACAGATCCCGTTGCTCTCGATGGAGACCAGTGAAGTCTATTAGAAGCACTTTTCCGGTGATGGTTGAGCGTTACTGAGCGTTACTGCGCAGCTGCAAACTGAGCTTGCCGCCGTAGATGTGACGTGAGCAACATGTCTGAACGTTGTAAGTCTTCTGGTAGCTGTGCCAAGAGAAATCTCAATCATTCCCAATCTTGCTGAGACGGAGAGCGTAGGTATATGTAAGGAGATAACATAGGCACAGGCTAATTATTGCTAACTAAAATGATAGTTAACATTAGTAATTAAACTAAACAGCTAATGTAAGTCCAAACTGCTTGCGAGCTTCTCCTGTACTGTACGGTAATTCCTCTACTATGCAACAGCTAGTCGCGTGGTTATGACACAATCGTTAGCCTATTTTCATAAAAACGTCTGCTACGGAGCCATAACGTGAGGTACAAGGTAACGGAGCCTTTTATACATTGTCGTGTTTCTTTAGAAATAAACAATGGTCAAATAAAGTCTTTAAACACTTCAGATGAAAAGTTATTTGCTGTCAAAGTGACGCCAAAATGAATGGCAGTCAATGGAATGCTAATGGGGGGTGATGGCTTGTTAGCATCAAAATGGCGCCATAGGAGGCTTCACTCTGTGGAGAGAAGCCTGCCCCCTTGGTGTAAGCTGGCTGAAAACTCAAACACCTGGGTGTTAAATATATTGGTAACACTTTACAATAAGGGTACATTAATTAACATTAGTTAATGCAGTAATAAGCAACTAACCGTATCAATTCATTCCTTGGTAGTCTCCTGCATGAGGGGACATTCATCATTTCCCGAAAATGAGACATTTTCTGTCCCAGGAGCAGAAGCACACCAGAATCCAGGGAAATTTGTTTACGATAGCCTATAACATAGCTAAAGTCAAAACGCATTGCGCCGTGTTCCGGCTGTGACAGTATCGGATGGGAGCAAACATGTATTTTGGCTTTTTTTTTTTGTAAATGTTTTTACTGATGTACTGTACATCAGCTTTAATCACACACGCCCAGCGCCACAAACGCACCGCCATCCTGCCTGGATACAGGCACTTTCAAACCAACATGGCGCGTAGCCACTGTCCGTCCAGAGAGTTTCTTGTAGCTTACCAGCCCTTTGCAACCGTCTTTCTTAGTCACCCCCCCCCCCCTTTTTTTTTTTTTTTACAGGAGTGGATTACTTCAATTCTCCACACTTCTTCCGTGATTCCACAAGGAAACCAGTTTACAGGCTGGTATTCCCTGGAGCCGACTTCGGTAAACACAAGAAGAAAATCAAAGATTGACTATTAAGCGCAAGAAGCGTCACTGTGTTTAGTTTCCATTGTCCAGCGGGGAACTTGAGAGTTTATTCTTTGGTTGGGGGGTGGGATCCTGAAGAGAACGGTTTTGGTTTTGAGAGAAAAGACTCACTTGCTGCACTAAGTTACATCTATTAAGCTTAAGACATGTTTTAGTGACTTTGTTTACTAAGTTCTTTTGTAAACAACTTGTAACGAACAATTAGTGCAACTTTGGACGGAATATGTTTATGTAATATGTTTTTAACGGGATAAGGAAGACGCAGATCTGTTCCAGAATCACTGTTATCATCATATTTAATGACATGACATTGCTATAGCTTTGTAATAGGTTTTGAAAGTGGCATAATGTTAACATGCTATACTAACTATTCCACCGTGATAATCTATTTACCAAATGGGGGTTAGGAAAACCACACAATATATTCCGTGCATCAAACATTAGCTTGGGATGTTTTTAAGCATTAGTAACCCCCTTAACAAAGTGTTAGGAATATCTGGTCCGTCTATCTATGTAATGTTTCTAGATGTTTTAAAAATGGTTTCTTAAAGGTTTACAAAAAATGTTTAATCATTACCCGATACCTGATATATTATATGATAGATATAATGTGTGTTACAATAAACTGTTAAGTTACAGCACTACTAATAATTAGTAAACATTTAATTTTAATTTCATTGTTTGTTAACAGTAAAAAGACAATTAACTAAAGATGAATTAACTATCAATTTACCATCTATTAATGATTGTTATTATAAAGTGTTACCATCTTTTCTTCCTCCCTCAAGGTGCTTTGCTTAAATGTCTCAGCCCTCAGGCTCTTCCTAAGGATTCCTCCACTGATGAAGGTAGAGTGAATTTCTCTCACTGAGCTGAGCTGTTAATAGTGACCTCTTTCAATATGCTAACAGTGAAATGGTAAAACGTACTTCACAGGTAATTTCTGTTTTTTTTTCTCAATTATTTTCCCAGCTACACCATCAACTTCATCCTCAACATCAACAGATGCATCACTTCTCAGTGCTGATGTTTCCTCTATAGCACAAGGTACCACCACAAGCTCTATAATTACAGCTGATATCCTGCACAGCCCAGAGTTTAAACTGATAAGTGTGTGCTGTCATATTGTTAGAAAACAACAGTGCAAATCACTATTGAATTCCCACCAAAAATGTAATGTAATGTGTAAATACAGTCACTTTTGCCCATGGACATTTCAGAATTTTTAATATACAGTAGTGCCTGTAAAATTTCTAGGTACAACAGCAGTTTATGCAACAGCAGTTTATGCACTGTAAACCTTTTTGTATTTATATAAAGTGTGGGTGAACTTTATGGCTATGCTGTGGTTCCTGTAGGCTTTGCGTGCGTGCGTGCGTGCGGGACGAGGGGGTGGGGGTTGGGAGGGCCTCCATGTCCATTTTGCTTGGGGCCCCCAAATTCCTTCAAACGGCCCTGGCTATGTTCACAAGATTGTGTCGTCAGGTGACTTTTGCACAAGGAAAATCGAGCTAGAACATAATTACCTCTTCTAAAAAGTCCATCATGTTTTTTAATACTCGGTGTCCTCCCTGGCTACTAGCTACTGCGTGGAGGAGGGTGGGGGTGGTGCGTGATCACGGAAGGCTTGTATCACTTGGACGTGCCGGAAGTGTTGTTGTTATTACTTAGAATTCTTAATGGGGGAGACAGAAACTATAGCTTTTAGAGACAGAAAAGACAAATAGTAAAACCCTTGGCTTGGGTTCATGCTCTGCGCACCATCTTCACGCCACTGCATTTTGACTGAGATCGTGTAATATATGTGCATTCCACAGCGTGGAAATCCAAACATGCAAACACTACTACTGTGTGTCACGCTCTGGCTCAGAGCACAGCCATTGTGCATGCTCTCTACTGACACCCACAAAGAATGAATTAGAGATCCATGAATAGCTAATTTTGTACAATACAACAGCCTCTCTGCACATCTCTGGACATGCTTGGGCAATAATGTGGTGGCAGCCGAATACAGTACAGCATGTGTTGTGTAAAGTCAGTAATAATAATAATAATAATAAGTTGTATTTGCTACAGTACAGTGCTACAGTAACAGGTTGGGGGCGGGGGAAAAGGACACAAATACATACATACAACACACTCATTCAGATGAGATCAATGTCAGCTATGAAGCATCACGCTGTAATACACTCTGTTGAGCCGATTGAGTCTCTATGACAAGTGACAGGGCTTAAGGAAATGAAGCGATCGATTTGAAGATGACGCCAAAGAGAATAACCTACACAATACGGATCCCGAGGGAAGGAAGTGAAAACTGCAGAACCACATATTATTTTGTAAGTAAAAAAAAAAAAATCTAGTTTTAGAAAACTAGATGCCACAATCTAAAAGATTCTGACCAGGGGGTTATGAGCTTGGGTTTGATCCTCATCTAAGAGAAACATGTGCTCCTGGACAGCTAGCTATCTACAATGTATGCATACATGTGTGCGTGTGCGTGTGTGTGTGTGTGTGTGTGTGTGTGTGCTGACAAGAAAGAAAGACAGAAAAAAGTGGGAACAGATTTAAACCGACTACTTTGCCAGCACGCATCATCGCCTATCTTGCACAGAGACATCACAATACCTCAACCTCTGCTTGAGCCTCGCGCACCTGACACCTCCCCCCCTTCCCACCCCCCCGCTGAAACAGCCACCCCCTTAACACACACCACCTGCTGCCTGGTCACATGCACACACTGATGTATTAAGACAGGAACACACACAGGACCAGCCTGCTAGTGTTGCTGTACGTATGAGCACCTTCTGTTGACTGCTTTTATAAGTAAATAAAAAAATAAATTATATACGTAAAAACAAAAAAAAACAAAAAAAAACTGAAACCTAATTCTGGACAGGAAATTACAGGAACATGGCAGGCTATTGGGAGCATGTTATTAACATTAATAACATACCATATTGACCCGAATGTAACACACTCTTTCCCCTATGAATATATCTGAAAAAGGTAGGTCATCCTATATTAGGGGTCTGGACTTTTAAACACCAATGTACATCCACAACAACAGGTGGCGCCAAATTGCAGTAACCCGAATCTGCCACAATGGGCGGCGAGCATTCGGGTCAATACTGTAGTATCAAATTGTTAAAAGCGTCAACTAAATGAAACACTTCATCCAGATGTATCACACTGAATGCCAGTCAGGAAAGGGAGGGATCACGCCTGTTGGGATACTGAAAGGCTTTTAATTTGAAACACCTGTACAGGAAGTGTTGTGTTTCCGTAGCTTGCCATCGATCGAAAAAAACGGCAAAGTAGAGATAATTGCAACTAACTAATAGAGAGGGGGCGGCCTCTAGCTCACCCAGTAAGAGCATTCACCCCATGTAAGCTGAGTCCTTTGCAGCGGCGCGGGTTTGAATCCGACCTGCTGCCCTTTGTTGCGTGTCATCCCACATCTCCAAAAAATAATCTTTAAAAGGTCCCATGGCATGAAAATTTCACTTTATGAGTTTTTTTTTTTTTTAACATTAATATGAGTCCCCCAGCCTGCCTATAGTCCCCAATTGGCTTGAAATGGTGATAGGTGTAAACCGAGCCCTGGGTATCTGCTCTGCCTTTGAGAAAATGAAAGCTCAGATGAGCCGTTCTGGAATCTTGCTCCTTATGAGGTCATAACAAGCAAGATTACCTCCCCTTTCTCTGCTTAGCCTGCCAAGAGAATTTGGCCAACCCATGAGAGAGAGAGAGAGAGAGAGAGAGAGAGAGAGAGAGAGAGAGAGAGAGAGAGAGAGAGAGAGAGAGAGAGAGACATCATGGCTTTCAAACAGGCAAAGTGGCAGTTGGTCAAAGCCACACCCCCACCCTCCACCTTGCCCCCCCTCTCTCCTCCTCTATAGACCCTTTGCAAACACGTGCGCACGACCACGTGACGACGCCATGATGGACGGCAAAAACACCAGAAGCACAAGCTAAACAGTGTAGTAGGCGAGCGTAAAGTTTCATTAGTTACTATTAATACTATCTTCTTCTTTATGGCTTCTTCTATTGAACAACAAGTTGCCGTGCCGTTATCGGTCGAGGTCGGGCATCCGGTTGGTGCTCACATATTTGACACACAGAGCTGTATTTGGAGAAGTTGGATACCGACCCTTACCGTCTTCCTCCCTCCGTTTTCACGGACCTCATTAAATCGCTGAGTCTGCCTGACATCAGTCAACACGATCTGTACGACTATGTGGTAAATGGTGTATCGCCATTATGGCGTTTCATAACACCGAGCTGCCCTGCTACTGAGCTGCCCTGAGCCAAGCCAACGAGCTAGCTATTGAATAACACAACTTTGACTCACCCGACAGATCACGATCAAACTGTAAATGTGAATAACTTGTACTAACATTTGAATTTCCCTTCGTATTAAAGGAAACCTCTGAGCAGGCTAGTGTATTTCAACAGCTGACTTCGGGTATAAATAACACAAGTTATCTTGGAAGCTAAAGTTAGCTAGCAATCACCTGCTGAGCTCCATGCAAAGTCTGCAGCCAGTAGCAAAGACAAACTCCCAAAAGACCCACATAAAGTCAAACTGAAGGGAAGTTGTGCACCATTCAAATACGAAGACAAATGGAGTCAGTGTGGTCTGTTGTTGTTCTCACTTGAAGATAATTAAACGTAACTAACCTAACTAAATAGAAGCGGGTTAGGCAGGCTCACGCGCTAGCATTGCGTGGCTAATAGTTAGCTAGCTCTACGTTAAGTGAGCTTGTGATACATTAAATATCGAAGCACATTAGAAGTGTGTTCCCCTTGTTAACACAATGACTCAAACCAGACATAACACAAAGCCTACAGAAGCCCACCGGACAAGAAGAAATGACCACTTTATTAAATGAGTGAACACAAACGCGTTTGACTTGCCGTCCGTCTACAGTAACAGCATAGCTCTTTTTGTGCGAGTAGAGCGTGATGTCACGTGCAAAGGGTCTATAGCTACAGACACAGAAATGACACGTCCTGAGTAAAGCTCATTGTGGGACTGGCTCTAGTGGCTGTAATTCTGCACCAAGGCTGAATTTCAGGAAAGAGACTTCAGATACAGTATTAGGGGACCACTAAGGTCTATATAAAAGAGACTTCTGATACAGTATTAGGGGACCACTGAGGTCTATATAAAAGAGACTTCAGATACAGTATTAGGGGACCACTAAGGTATATATAAAAGAGACTTCAGATACAGTATTAGGGGACCACTAAGGTATATATAAAAGAGACTTCAGATACAGTATTAGGGGACCACTGAGGTCTATATAAAAGAGACTTCAGATACAGTATTAGGGGACCACTGAGGTCTATATAAAAGAGACTTCAGATACAGTATTAGGGGACCACTAAGGTCTATATAAAAGAGACTTCAGATACAGTATTAGGGGACCACTAAGGTCTATATAAAAGAGACTTCAGATACAGTATTAGGGGACCACTAAGGTCTATATAAAAGAGACTTCAAATACAGTATTAGGAGACCACTAAGGCCTATATAAAAGAGACTTCAGATACAGTATTAGGGGACCACTAAGGTCCATATAAAAGCATCCAAAGAGCACCATGTCATGGGACCTTTAAAAAATATATATTGAATAAGCGGGTACTTATGTTAAAAAGAGAAACTTAAATAACAGATTGGTGAGTGTGACATTACTGAGTTATTGTACTGACAGAATAGTACTGTGGAAATACACAGAATACAGAATTTATTTTGACCCGACAGGTAAACATAAGAAAACAATGAGAAACATGGAGGCATTGTATTAAAACACGATGATATGTTAGTCTGTTTCAGATAAAGGCCTGGTTCTTTCTGCAGTTGACATACATTAAAGACCACTATTTGAGAATACACGGTATTTGCATTATCTTTCTACCCTTGTGAGAAATCATGCACACCCATGCACGTACTTGCCCCACTTGCGAGTAGCCTACATACTTAAGAGAAGGTGAAGGCTAATGGAAAGCTACGGCAAAGACTGGAACAAAGGTGTTTTGAGAGCTGGGGCTATAAACAGAGCCAACAGCACAGGAAAAAGGGAACAGAGAAGGATGCAAAGAGACAAGAAGTCAATGAGCGTGACATCATGACCGCACGTGGCTCCTTCTCGAGCAGTGATGTAGTCTAATGTATTGTAGTGGGTATACTGTACCACACACATATATATACTGTATATATATATATATATATATATATATATATATATATATATATATATATATATATATATTTTCCCCCTGGCTCAGAATGGGCCTTTTTTTTGGCATATCAAAGTGTTGGGTCTGGGTGTCCTCCCCCAGGGTTATTTTGAGCATCAAAGACTTCCTTTCCTGCATTCTGATACACTTTATTGCACCAATTTATGGTGGGAATACCTTTATTTATCCTATGAGAAGGAAAACACAGATGACATTCTAATTATATATCAAAAATATAATGGGATATAAAGCAGTAAGGGGGCTTTCACATCAGGGACCTAAGCCTGGATCACAAAAGTTGATCCCAAAGCAACGAGGACAAAATAAAAGAGGCTACTTATATTAGTGTTAAATGTGCTCGAATGGTGTTTTAAGCCCCCAACGTCGACTTCAATGCAGCGCTGCGACCTGTCGACTTCAAGGCACCTAACCCTAATATAACCGTTGCCTAATCCTAGTGCCTTCCAGGCAGCACTGCCTGGAAGACGACATTTGGGGCTTATAACACCAAACACGCTTAAATGTGCGGTGAAGGGAGGATACTGGCGTTAGTGTAGGCAGAGCATTTGGGCCCGGTCGCTACGCACACACTACGCCCTGCACTCAGCGAGGTGCGGGTCGATGAGAGTGATGAGAAAGGTCTCCCTGCATGTTCTGCAGTGATAGCTTAGTTTGCTGTCACATTACTCGGCCCCGTATTTGTGACTCAAATATCTGAAGTGAAAGTTCTGTCACAAAACTGTGTTGTTGCGTATCATTGCACATTTTTAAGTGGGTATATGGAAACCATGGAGATTTCTTAGTGGGTATACTGCGTATACCTGCGTATCACGTAGACTACACCACGGCTCTCGAGCAGCTATGGAACAACAAAACTTTTCCTCCGCTTGTTTAATGCGCTGGCATTGGCAGACGCGCGTGTCTCTTACTCATTAATCCATTCCTTAATTACAGAGCAGAAGGAAAGTGCAGAACTGCTTCTGCTCAAATTTCTCCTAATGAGCCTCCTCCCTTTCTTCCTCCAGCCTTCTCATTTCTCTCCCTGTCTGCCTCAGTCTCTGTTCCTCGCTGCACCTGTGTCTTTAACCAAATTCCAGGCAAACTCTGGAAAGATTGCAGTACTGAGATGCTAATTGGGTGCGTGTTTATCAGCTTGGTTGATATGAATAAACATATTTAGTTTCATCTGTAGAAAGGGAGGTCTTGGGCAAGTTTTTGGGCCATATTTTATTTTTGTCTCAAGGCCAGAAGGGTCATACAACCAAAACTAGCCATAAGCAGAAGTGACGGCATTCATGAAATGTCTTTGGGCTCTGTTGGGCATCTCACACACACATGTCCTGTATATGCACTGTAGTATCCATTCAGTGATGCCTTTGTTTTCCTGTCACATCTTTCTCATCAAAACACTGTTCTATTCCAATTAAGCACTTTTTTTGTGTGTGGGCTATTGAGGCCTTTCATTCAAACTTTTTGGTTCCTATTCTGCTCATTCATTCTCATAACTGCCTAAATCAAAATTTGCATAAATACTATCCAGCTGGCAGTTTTCTCCCCCTGCACTCGCTATTGTTTGCCTCTCTCTTAAACCCTGGCCTCTTCTATTTATCTTTCTTTGTCTCAGTCGCTCCCCTTGTTTCTGTTCCTCTCCCTGCACTGTAAACATGAAACAATAACTCATACTCTGCCCCCTTTGGGTGTAAAAAATAGCATTCCTGCACAGCTAATACCTCTTCTTAGAGCAGACAATGTATATTGAAGAACAACACATGCGTACGGTCTTTCTGTTGCTTTTATTTGGCCTCGAAGACTGAACATACTTTATGTTTGGTGATTATGGATTTCCTGCGCCAATGTGCATCGGACAATTCATTCGGTCTAATGAACACAGAACTCAATTGATGATGATGAGTGTGTGTTGGAGTGTGTGCGAGTTCCTTGAGCACGGAAATAATACTCTAATGGAGATTGATTACTGCGGCACTGATCGAGGCAGCTGATCTGATAGGATAGTGTGTGTGTGGGACGTGCTTTATCGAGAGTTGTTCACATGTCAGATGCTCGGTGTACATGTTTAATAGACGGCTGTTCTGACTTTCAGAAAAGTGGCAGGCAGAGGAAAATAAGAAGTGTGTGTGTGGGGGGGGGGGGCGGGGGGTGGACCCAATTGCCGTCTCTGCCTTCAATCTGTCTGAATAGGAAATGGAGAAACGTGCATAATATATGAAAAGACACACATGCATAAAGATCATGCGCTCATCGTGGCGTCAGAAGTAATGACACTTTGGGCCACACACACACACACACACACACACACACACACACACACACACACACACACACACACACACACACACACACACACACACACACACACACACACACACACACACACACACACACACAGTGTCTCACAGTTTTGTGAGGTGATGACAAGCACGAGATGAAAGTCATATTTCCAGATAACCCAGATGCCTCAGATCTGACACACACTTTAAGTGTCTTGGCAGTGCATGTGTGAGTGTGTGTGAGTGTGTGTGCGCGCTAGGGATGTACACCTCCAATCTGAGGTTGAGGCGATACGCATCTCGATGCATTACCAACCCTCCAATGCATTAAAGATACATAGGCAAGTTACCGATGCAATACGATCTGATTCTCCCCCTGCTGCGGTGCAGTACGATTCAACATATTTGATTCAACACAATGCGATTCAACGTGATGCAAAACAATATGATGCTATGAAAATCGATATGGTACAGGGTATGGTTTTATTTCTTTGGTTCTTCCTACTTTCTTCTACTTTCACTAGTTGGCAGAAATACTTTCACTCCCATCAAAGGCATATTAAAAGTGTATTTACTTTATGAAGAACACATTTGATTAGCATATATTGACAGAAATTCTGCTAATGTATCATAATGTCCCATAACCCTAACCCATAATATCCTACCACAGGCAATACAACTTTTGAACACTTTGTCACTGAGCGATAGAGATAAGACTTGTATACATTGTATACAATACTGCACTAAGTGCAACTTAGCACAAACTGATTTTACATATATATTTTTAAATACTATTTAAGTAGGTTGTACGTTTTTATTCCCCACTTCTATATACGCTGGCACATTCTTTCCTTTGTATTTTTTAGCTTTATTTTTGAATAGTTGTTCTTGTATTCTATCATATTTATTATTTCTTGTATCTTGTGTACGTGTGCTGTGTGTCTTATATTTGATGATGTAGCACTGGAATTTCCCAACTTGGGACCAATAAAGTCTATCCAATCTAATCTAATCAGTACTCAATCAATACTTTTACTTGAGTTTGTTTTAAATTGTTGGAGTAATTTGTTATGAGAGTATCTGTAGGCTACTTTTACTCAAGCAAAGATTTATCAGTAGTCTACCCTCCACTGCATATACTGTAGACTGTCTCACTTTGTCTCAGGCTCATGCACTGGACAGTCTCTCAGTTGTCCTTCTAATAAAGGTTTTCATCATTGATGACATCCATCATGTCACTGTGAGCAGAGCACCACACTGTCCCGTTCTCTCCCTCTCTTCTTCCTCTGCGCGCACGCAAGCAGAGTGAGTTGCTATGGTTGGAAATCGACGTCGCCAGGTCATTTTGTCAGACACCTGTCCTAATGTCAGCCAGTGTGAGGCTCGACAAAGAAAGCAATGTGTTTGATAGTCTTTTCTTAACAGACTAAATGCAGTCGTGTCTGTGTGTGTGTGTGTGTGTGTGTGTGTGTGTGTACACGTGTGTGCGCGCGCAAGCAGGGCGTTCTGACGGTCAGCACTCAGTGACAAGTTACAGCGGGAAGCGTAAAGGAGAAATGGTATAGCGCACAGGTAAAGAGAGGCTAGCGATTATTTGTAGCAATTTGGTGGGATGTGTTGCTCTTTCCCCCTACATGTTAATCTCTAAAGGCGTCTACAGACCAACCCGATAATCGGCCGTCGGACAGTCTGGCGAGGTCAGTGACTCAAATCTGTTCGGTGTGTTCCGTGCCGTCGTCCGTCGGAGGGGCCATCAGCCTTCATTTTTGCCAATTGTTAGGGCATAATCGGGAGGGCTGGCACTGCCCGCAGTCGGACTCAAATTACCAATCTGATTGGTGGAGTGCTAACCCGGAAATAGGGAGCGGAATGAGCGTGACTAGAGTCTCTCAAAATCTGACGAAAATCTTTGAAACTGACCTTTGATCTGAAATGAAGACAGATTCAGCAACTGCACGGCCTATTTCTCCTTAACATGTTTTCAGAAACTGAACAATCCGCCATGACAGTCTGTCTTTGAATTTCCTGGAGAAACCAGACCCACGTGACGCGTTCATCCAATCAGCTGCCAGTTTTCATTTTTGAGCGGCAATACAGATTAGCGCTGCCTGCTGTTATGGAGACGTATTACGTCTCGTCTCTTTGGTGTGTTCCGAGGCATTTTTTTGACCAACTCGGGGGAGACTGATCAGGTCTAATCGGTCTGTAGAGGGCTTAATGTGACGGGGCTGGAAACACATCAGCCTCCTCAGCAGCGCAACTGGCAACAGCATCGGAGATTAGAGAGCACGCCCGAGACAGTCAAACAGTTTAGAGAGGAGGAATCAATCTAAATAATACATAATTGGTCACTTCTAAATAACAAAGGCACATGCTCTCTACTAATCACAACATAAAGAAATCAGATTTTAAAGATGTTAGAAACGATGCATCCCAAATTGTACACGGTGCACACTTTTTAAAATTGGTGCACGCGCATCGTGCATTTTTCTATATCAGTGAATCTTCCCATCCCTAGTGTGTGCACGTGTTGGCTTCTTTGTTCCTGTGTCAGAGATAATGTCACATACTGCGACAGCACGATATCAGAAGCGTATGTGCACAGTATGTTAATGCGTCGGCGTAGTGTTTGTGCCCTTCAATGTGTGCTTGTGTACTGCAGGTGCTGTGATGTGTGTATATGCCGCTCTGTGTGAGTGTGTGTCACATTAAAATGCCTCCTCCCCTTATCTCTCTATGAGGATTAGAGTGCATAAGCCAGGCCTGAGGGCTCCAATTTCCCATATCAAACACTATCAACAATCGCTGGACGCCGGCTCTGAGTTCTCTATTACAGACCAAAAGGACAGCAATCTAGCAAAGGTAATGGGCCATAGATAAATCACTGATTTGACCCTGGTAAAATGGGATTATTCAGCTCCATTGTGATTGGCAAAGAAAATGGGTAACGCATAGTCCTTATGTGGATCGTGATCGTTCGTGATCATTTGTCCTTTAAGGCATTTTGAGTATGGGTGGCCACAACATGTAACCACCAACTCAGTGTTGGTTTATAATTTAAAGCTAATAAGGTCAGAATAACTGATGAACTAGCTATATTTGAGGTATTGAGTGTATTCCTTTAGACCTGTAAAACCAGTGATGTAATAGTGTACTGACACAGCCTAGAGTGCACGTTTGTCGCTGCAGCAAGGGGAAAATTTAACGCACTGGATGTAAGCAAAAAACTACATTTTCGGCTGCTGTTAAACGACCCATATTATGTTAATTTCCAGGTTCATACTTGATGATTTTAATATCCATGTTGTTGCTCCTCTTCCTCCTCGTTTACTTTGGATTTTTATCAAACTTCTAGATTCTTTAATCTATCTCAACATGTCCTTGCCATCCCAGCCACTTCAAGGGACACACACTTGACCTGACATACTCTCCTGTGTGAGTATGTGAATCTGCTTGAGTTTGCCAATATCTGATCACAAGGCAGTGCTCTTCCAGGTTCCACTCCTCTCTCCTGACCCCAAACCACCCAGTGACTCGCTCCCGTCCTATAAATACACTCTCCGTTTCTCGTTTCTGTCAAGCGTTTACTGCCTCAAACACGTTTTAATACCGATGAATACCAGAGCCTCGCCGTAGAGGAGCTTTCCATTGTTTCAAATATTTCTTGCATGAAGATTTTAGATTCTGAGTTGAAATCTCCCTCTCTGCCATGGTTGAAAGAAGACGTAAGGAATTTAAAGACAATTCAGGAAGGCAGGGGAGAAATAAAAGAACGATAAAGACAGTATCTCTCTCGCGCCTCAAACATCTGATGTTTAATTATCAGTGTGCAATCAAAGAAACGAGAAACTCATTTTTTTTTTTTTTTACAACTGATTGCTAAACACAGCCATAATCCCAGAATTTTATTTAAAAAACATCAACTCGCACACTTAGCCAGCCAGTTGAATCCTCCCCAGAGAGATGTGAAGTATTTCTTAATTGCTTTGACAACAAAATAGTGGAGATTGGGCAGCACATAAACTTGGATTTGCGTGGAGAGCTTGATGTTGACTTCTTAACCCACTTCAGTGAAATCTCTCAGTCAACCCGGAAATGCACTGTTGCACTTTCAAAACCATTCACCTGTTCTTCCAGGGTTCGACAGTAACGGTTGCCCTTGGCAACCAGATTGAGTCAATTGGCAACCATTTTGTGGCCTCTGGTTACCCCCTTTGGCAACCACCTGTTCAATATTTATGTTTTTTTTTATATATATATATATAAAAAAACAAATCAAAACTTACGAAACTCTATTGACGAAAGTCAATATTTAATTGGTTGTCTCCGTAAAGTTTAAACACTACATTCGTGCACAACATTTCAGTTCAATCAGCTGCCGTGAAAACATACAGGCAACGCAGTATGCTGTTCACGTTAACGTTGCATGTTAAAATCCGGTGCTAATATGGCACCAGTGCCCGGTATCTACCGCCTCATTACGGTGCCACCTAAATGTGTGCGCTGCTCTCTGATGCTCCCAAACAGACAAACAGAAGCATCGCTGCATGTCACCCTAGTAAACACTAATAATGTAAAGCGTCTTTGAGTTCCATGTAAAGAAAAAAAGGTGAGAAAGGAAAAGAAAAAGTAAGGACGGACGGAGATGAGGTGAAAAACACTGGCTTTAAAGGAGATGTTTTTGTGAAGACTGTCAAAATAGATATATCCACTCTCATCAATGGCGCCTGTCTGGGACGAGCACTCGCCTGATGAATATTTTAGCAGAGCTGTAAAACGTTGGTTTTCTGCACACTAAACAACTTTTAGACTGTCTTGTTTTAGTCCATTTTGTGTCCTTTTTTGGAATCTTTTTATCTGACGAGTGACACTGTCAGCGAGTGGCGTGCTTTACCTCACCGCTTCATTCTTACACTGGGGAAAGTCAGCGCATCGTGGGAATGTGTCCTGAAATGGATTGAGTGAGTTATATAGAGCATTAAGCCTTGTTATTTGGAGGAAAAAGCACAACAAATATTTGGTTAATTCCAATGCTAACGTAGCTGTTTACACCTGCTCTCATCTAAGGTTCAAATCTATAGTTCCCAACCTTACCCAATCATTTCTACACCCACTATCAGTCTGAATAAGATACAGTTATATTACAGCAGGCAAGCACTCTGGAAATGCTTAAGTAAAATAAGACAAAGGAAGAGTGTGTCCTGCCTGCGGGTATAAAAGGATGCTTTTGATGTCACTCTGCCTGCAGAGATATTTTAGCTCAGGCTGAGTGGCCATTAGTGGAGAGTTCAATGTTTTTTCCATCTGTATTATGATTCTCCCGAGAAGCGCAGGTCCTGTGATAAATAAACAGACACCTGGGAAATATTGGAGCCGATGGGACCCATTATTCTCAATAAAAAGCAGGTCAACGTGCCCCCCCCCCCTCCTCTACGTGTCATTAAAAAGGCCTCAGTGAATGGTGCAGGGGAACATCATTAGCTCGGAGATGAAAGAGAGGCCACAGTGACCTGAGAGGAATGCAAAGATGTGCCTCTCTGAATGATCCTCGCAGGAAATAATAGACCCTGGATTTGTTTTGGAGTGAGAGCGTTGTGTTTGCACTGTGTGAGAGTGTGCACATGTGATGTATAAATGGGTGTGCTTCAGAAGGATTTGGAGTTATTGGTTGTTGGTTTTTTTGTCAGTGCATTGAGTAAGATCTCTCTCCTCAGCTGCATATTAGTGTCGAGTGCAGGTGCGCTCCGACATGACTGTAGCAACATTCAGTGATGCTTCTCCAAACACACACGCACACACACACACACACACATACACAGGTGCACTGTGCAACGCCATCCAGCCTGCGTGTCTCTGTTTACGAGCCTTGGTGTGCCGCGGCTCTTTCCATCGCCTACATGTCAAGCGGTGGTGAATTGTTTTTCTTCCACGGCCCCTCTCGCTCTGCCATGGCTGGAGATTGGAGTCCTGACCCAACGTCTGGAGGACGGTCTCTATCTCATGCCGGCATCTGACAGCCAATAATGAAAGCATTTGAGATCTTCATCTTCCCCCCCCCCCCCCCGTTCAGTTTCATCTGCATCCTCCGGCTCTAGCTCACACTGTAGCCTGACATGCTGTGTCTGTCCATCAGTCTTCTTGACACTTAACTGCATCCTTGCCGATTGGAATGGTCCATCTCGCTAAAGTGTTGGCTATCAAAGAGCTGTGTGGCCGACAAGTGATGGACACCTTGACTCTGTGTTGGGGAGCATTCTCCAGCTGTGGCCTTCAACCTCTCACTCATTTACAATATCACTTGTTCTCAGACAAACAGATGTGCATGTACACTGGGAAAACTATTAGCTAAGGATTTTTGGAAAACTGCCCATATGCACTATATATATAATAAATCATGCCTCGGAGACTGTGCAGTAATGTCGACATTAGAAGCTTTCAGAATCTACGAGGCTAGGCAGTGCTGGCTGCTGACAAGATGCCTCACTGGGGAGAATATCCCCACAGAACCTGTACTGTACTGTACTGTACTGTAGTCTCACTGAAGGAGACAGGCTAGAATTGGCTAAAGACAGATCACCTTGCAAGCTAAACCCCGTGGACCTAGTTATAGACTCTGCACCTGTCTACGCTGCAGAGGATGCCTGCTCGACAAAATACAAATCTTTGAGTGCCCAGGTTTTTAGAGCAATCCCAAATTACTTTTTGGTTTTAAAAGTCACAATCACTGAATAATGTGAGGGTGTTTGCTTTAAAAATGTATTCCGATACAATTACTACTTACCTGTTAGAAAATGTACTCAGAAACCTTATCTAAGTATCACAATATTAAAGTAACCTAATAACTTTCGCTACTTCTGGATATTCCAGAAGTAGCGAAAGTTCAATATTCAATATTCATCATTTTCTCCTACTTACAAGCTACCTGCCAAGTCATAGCCTACTTCCGTAAAAGTAGTGCAAGGCATTACAATTAAGAGACAGTATTATTGTAATATAACTAATTACTTTCAAATGCCAGTAACTAGTAATCTATAATGTATGACATTTTAGAAGTAACTTGCCCAACACTGCCAGGCACTATAATAACTCTGATAAACCCATAGTGCACTATACCTGCCAACCACCAAACTACCAAGTTACTCTGAACATAGCTATTTATATTTTATATTTATATTACATTTATTTATGTTAAGAGCCTCATGTTCAATAAAGATACAAATGTATCCATTTCTGCTTTCAGGCTTGATTAGAATGCTACTCCTGACGTCCAGCCCTACACCACTGACCACCGCTAACAGGACATTCACAGTAGGTTGGCCGCGACGGCATGGCACCATTACGAGGCAGGTGAGGGTTAATGAGAAAGACTTGGCTAAATGCTTTGTGGTTGGGCTCTTGGTAGTGCAGCCATGTTCCCTTGGCTACATTTCAAGACACCTCAGTGACAGCTCCGGCCCCCGAACATGGTGAGCTCTCATGTTTTGCTTATGTAATGAAATGCAATTATCATTTGGCTGACACTAAAATGCGTTTTCTCGCCTGCGGCCACTCACGACGCTGTTTAGAATTTCTCAACTTTAGGCGATGGAGAAAAAGGAAGAAAAAAAACAGCTCTGCTCTTTCTCTCCTGTCGTCCTACATTTTGGGGGGTGAGTCGGAAAGGAAGAAGGGAAAGAGCGATGCGAGAGAGTGGGAGGGGGAAGAGGAAGAGAGAAAGGAAGCAGGAGGAGGAGAGGGATGATAGAAAAAAAGAGAGACGAGGGAGAGTTTCTGGGAGGATGCGATAATGAGGACAGTTAATTCAGAAACAGGGTGTGAGAGGCAGAGATTAGCCCGCCAGCAGGACGATGCTGTCCACAGATTTTCTGCTCTGAATGGCTGTCAGTGAGGGCCGAGGGGCTGGGACGGGCCGCCGAGCCGAGAGGAGCGACAGTTTTAATTAAGGAAGCGTTTTGGGTATGTATGCATTTCCAGGTCAACTTGGGAGGCAGACAGGGAGAACGAATGGCGGAGGAAAGTAGGAGAAGGATGGCTGAGAAAACTCCATAACGAGAGCTGTTAAAAGTTGGCAAAACAACACAGCCTGTCTTTCTTTTTTCTCCACTAATCATGTGTTATATCTACTTCCTCCATATGCTTTCATATTTATATGTAGCACTGCCTACGTTTACATGCACATAATGTGTTTTTGCCCTTATTCTGAAAAAGACAATACTCCGACTAAGCTGTTTACATGGCCAATGAAAGTGAATATACCGCCAATATTCCTGTTTACATGCAGCTGTGCATAATAAGATTTTTTCAAGGTTTTCCACCAGTGGCGGACTTGTTGGACCGTGCAAACACAGAGTACCTCTTTCATTTCTTCAAACACCTTCTTGAAAGCGTTGGCGTTGCGATGTTTGTGCATATCCAAAAACCTGTTGGTAACCAAGTCTTTCATAATATTTAAAAGTAGGTGTGTTTCTTCTTCCGACCAGAGATGTGGGCTTTTTGCTTAGGCATGAATCTTTAGCGCAGCATTGCAAACGGTCGGCTGGTTGGTTTGTGTACAACAACCACAGCAAGGCACAGAGCTGACCGTAAGGCCGTAAACTGTCACAAACTCTACCCTTCTCTTCCTCAACCGCCAAGCGTTTCTTTTCTCTTTTTTACTTTTCAAGTGATCTGGAGCCAGTGGCTGAAAGTTCGACGGAAGAGGAAGCCAAGCCCGCTGTCCAAACGGAGGAAGCAGCGCGGGCTGGTTGAGGGGTGGGGGAAATTTTGACAGTCTGGTCTCTTATCTCCTGAAAAGGACAATCATAAAAGACGCCATGGATGCAACCAAACACGCAGCGCAGTGCTTATAATTTAATTAAAGTGAGTGCATAAGCGACTGTGGCTATGATCAATGTTCACCTTCTTTATTTAATTTTTTCTACACTAAACATTATGAACTTCACCAGTGTTGGAGGGCAAACCTCTGCCTCTCACGCATTCCTCTACATCCTCCACTTCATCCCTTTATCTCCAGCTCGATCCCCCTCCGCTCGTCTCTGCTTATTGTCCCGGGCCCGTGCCTAAATGCAGCTCTTTCATCTTTGTTTTTATCTGTCAGATCAGCGAGGCGCTAGTCCCACTCCACACAAGTCCTCAAAATATAAAGTTAGAAAGTCTCCCAAATCCGGGCAGATCAATAGATAAGGGTTGGCAGGCCTAGCTAATGGAATGCAGCCCGTGCCCTAGATTAGGATGTTTTCTTTTTCGCTTTGCCGTCCTCAAACCACCATGAAGCCATTGAAGATGTTGGTGGTGGAGTGTGTGTGTGTGTGTCTGTGGAGGGGGGAGGCAGGCAGGCAGATGGACAGACAAGCAAATAGATGGATTTACAAAGTAAGAGAAGACTGTCAACCAGCCAGGAGGACAATGTGCTTTTACTGCAGTTATAAATAACACTGCTGTATAGATAGAGATAATTATTATTATCTCTTTTGCAGTAAGAGCAATACACACGTCATCTCCATGAGTGATCCACTCCTTGTTTGAATCAATCAGTATTACATAAATTAATGTTCGCCAAGAGCAAACAATGTCATTCTTTAATGTGGTGCTGTATTATTAATGATATCATCATATTTTTACACTTAATACCATTTTGCACCATAATTAGCGCCTATATGCAGGTCTTTAAACGCAGGTAACCTAGGCGATAAACTCCTTTCCCATTGCCAGTAGGTGAGTAGTTTCTGTCTTTTTTTGTTGGTGTGTGACGTCTGTCATGAACGAGCTGAAAAACAGGGTTAGTAAAAACTAGAACGCAGCATGGAGGCCAGAAGAAAATGTTACGGTAGTTGCCTTTTATCTGTTACTTATTTAGTCTCTCTTTCAAACTCGGTGCCCACTAATTTGGAACGATGTTCAAACAGTGCTTGGAGACAGACGGTGACAAGCTTCATAGCATCGCGCTGGAAAAGGGGGTGAGAATTAACGTCGTGTTTCCATCGCTGCCGATCCGAGCTGGAGCCCATGAATAGCCGTAACTACTGCTGTTTGTCCAGGGAATGAATGCTGGTTGTAACCTAAACCCACTGAAGACAAAACGCCAGATGTTAGTGGGTGTAGCGGCCTGATCAGTATTGCAGGATCACAACCATACACACACTTTTGTCCCTACACAATCAGCAGTTGTAAAACAGTGAATACAGCTTTCTGGGCGTCACAGAATTGGATCCATTAGGTCCAGTTAAATTAGTTTTTAAGAGCCATACCGATAAATAAATGCATGCTAGTCATGTGTGCTGTTCCCCAAAGGAAGTCAGCCAGAGGAATATTTACAATTTGGTCAACATTTCACCGTTCACATTCATTTTTGCTTCCAAATAACTTTGGCTAACCTGAGCATCTGACCCTTCTGGCTTCTTTTTAGCAAAGCCACTTACGTCTTACTTCAAGCAATGTCCCAGATCTAGACCAAAAACATGGAGCAACAGGAAGGAAAAACTACAAAAACAAGATCCAAGTCAGACAGTCAAACACTGGAAGTACTGTACTGGTCAGCCCCCGGGAACGACTGTGTGTTACTGCAGAGGTCTTCAACAGGGGGTCCGTGACACCCTGGTGGTCCTCAGAGTTAGTGCAAAAGGGCTGCCAAATTATGTAAAAAAATATATTTTTGAAAGTTTTGTTTGTCAAAAGTCTGAAAATATACATACATAATATGAATCCAACACATAAATAGCAAATATGAAATGGCCTATTTGTAAAAATAAATAAATAAAAACATTAAATTGACACATTGAAGATAAGCTTACCATAGGTAAGGTAGCCACTATAGTAGCCATACAGTTAAGCTTAAGGATCTACTGTGCTTTCCACATGTATGTTTAACGTTAAAACATAATGTATAAATAATATCCATTTATATTCATCCATTTGGCCCAGTTTAATATCCAACTCAATTGTATACAGTATATGTAGTAGGGGGTCCCACTCGGTTTCTCTTTCAGCTAAGGGGTCTCTGGCCCAAAAAACGTTGAAGACCCCTGAGTTTCTGTATGAATGTGAGGCTGAAAAGAACAAAGAGCTCGGCTAATTTTCCCTCCATTAAACACAATGACAAATGCAGCCAAACCTGCAGAGAGACGGGCATACAAGCAATCAACTGCGACACGAACAGACAGCACAACCCATCGGTGGCTTTTATCAGCCACCGGTGGGACGACAAGGAGAGGTGAGTCTGACGGAAGGGAGTGAGAGAGACACCGAGGACCTTGATGATGTGAGAATCCGCCACCGAGCCCACAGGAAGAGAGCGGTGCAGTAGAAACTCCAATGGGGCTTTTTTCTGATTACATTTTGGCTAAATGGGATTAGCGTGGAGGGTTGGACACACTCAGCCGCAGAAAGCTCAGTGGAAGACGTGGGGAAATGCTCATAAAAGATGGATATCTTTCTTACTCCATCCCTCTCCCCTTTATCTTGCCGCTAATAGCTTTTTCAGGCACCGCTCGAGCCGGGAGTGAAGCATCTCCTCTTCCGCCGCGCGGCTCTGCAGTTCATATTTGCATGTGCCTCTGAAACGGAGGCCTGTCTATGTTCAAACGAGCTCAGAATACAACACGACAAGCTCATGCGGCGTCTATAAGAGAAACAAGAGTCTCCTTGGAAGTTCAAATCTAATAAGGCTGATGCATTTTGTCACATTTTCTGAAGGATAAACAAAAAAAAAAAAAGTCTTGTACAACTTTGTTAGGTTAAGGAGATGCAGGGAGACTTTTTTTTTTTGAGTGAGAACCAAACATTGTCCTCTGAGTGACTCTGAAACTTTGCTGTATTAATTAAAGCGAAATTAAATTCTGGAGATCAGAAAAGAACAGCATGGTCCAATGCCTCAGTGAGCAACACTGATGGGAGGGAAAAGACAGTCTCCTTGTTTTAATACAGTATTCAAACAGTGATTGGTAGGGAATCCAATTAAAAGGTATATACAATCTAATTCCAATGCTTTTAAGGGCATTTTCATTGAGGGGGTGCATTAAGGTAGGGGAATAATAGTGGTGAGGTGAATTATTGCCAAAACACCCCTCTAAGTCACAGTTAGCAGTGCTGTGAAAGACTCTTTGGAAGGTGCACAGCATGCGATTTGTCAGAAAAATAGTTTTCAGTGCCATTGACCTAAAACTATGGCACGTTGTTTCAGCTTCTAATGTTCAAGTGTTCAAGTGCTTTGCGGTTGAAGTGACAGACCTCCAGCCTGATGATCAATTACGTCGACGTCTTAAAAAAAAAAACTCAACTACCTACCCACGGGGATAAAAAGGGGGGCAAGCTAGATACAAAACTGTGCGTGGAGCACATTCTCACCAAGGTGCAAAGCCACTTGAGATTTTGATTATCATCCCAATCAAGTAAACGGCTCTTCACAGTAGAGACTTGCGTTGTCTGACATGAAGCGGGGAGGGAAGCGGAGGAAATGATTAATGGGAGGCAACAATGAACGCCAACAAACGACTCCTGGAAAGAATGTCCGGAGACTTTAAAAAGTGTGTGGCAGACAATGGAATGGAGAGTGGGTAGAAAAATCACACTAAGAGGAATGTTGAGTGGCTTCTTATTAATGTAGTGTATGTTGAGTGTAACTGATGTTTTTTTTGCGAAATAATGTGAAAGACAAAGCTTGTGTTAAAATGCTGCCTTCCCATCTGAGTGCGTTTCAATCGTATGGGTTTCACTGGAGAGCTTTACTGGGTTTGTAGGTTTACTTTTTGTGATTAGCAATACGTACAACATACAAACATACATGAACACTCCTGGACTGACGGCACCTCTTCATTCTTCCATCCCCTTAAAAGAATCTGTCTGGCTATCATTAAACTAGTCTAGACCAAGCTTCTTATGTCCGTATCTATCCTACTCAGGATTGACCCATCTCCCAGAACAAATAATCTTGGGCTGATTGTAACCTGGGTCCCAGCAATCTGACGTAGGTTATCATGTATCCTGGTCCAACATTCCCGGACCTTATCACAGGACCACAGGACATTTTTTATAGGTTTATTACATTTACATATCGAATGTTATCTCCAAATGTTGGCCACTGTGTTGATATTCCACAAATTTCATTGGAGGTGGCCGCTTTCAAAACAAGTGTATAGTGTATATCACGCGTTTTATCACGATACGATATTATATCGATTCTTTGGACAACGATACAATATTTACTGATATCACAAAGTCTGCCCCCATACGATTTTGATTCAGGGGCCTGCGGCCGATACGTGACACATAAGCCCATTTAACACAATCACTCTAAAATCAAAATCACAACTAAAATATGATTTGACAATTTTATTACTAACCTCTTCCAGACATTGAAATTAAAAACACAAACCACTCTAAAAAGAATAAAAATAAAGTGGGAATTTCAAAATAAAGGCGCATCTTAAAATATAGCGATACGTATCGATATTTTCACTTTGTATCGATTTGTATCGCTGAGGACTGAATCGATATATCGATCCAGATCAATGCATCGTTACACTCCTAAGGAACATACAGTAAATAACCATAACCAACAGTCTGCAGGCTCTGTCAGCCCCGCATTGACATAGGCTGCAGTGCTTCAGATAAACCCCTGTGCAACTGTCTCAATACAGGAGTGTGGCAGGGTAGAAGCTGGAGTAATTATCCTCAATATTTTCATATCAATATGTTTATACAATTCCCACTGCTAATATAAATAGTGAGTGAATTCTGTCATGAAACTGGCAAACTACAGCTGCTGTGCCGGGGTGATAGGATGTACCGCTCAGCTCGTGTCGCCAGAAAATAATCAGCACAGCTGTCGCAACTGACTGGTGAAAATGAAACGATTATTCACAGCAAAGTGCACAAGGCAAAGAGACTGCACTGAATAAAGCCCAATTTTCCAAAGTAAAGCAAACCAAGTAAGTGCTGTTTGTTTGCCATTTGATATATATTTCTGACATTAATGCTGAGAGTAGCATATATATTTGTTTTCCATCGCTGATCCCTTTTTTATAATTAGGCTAAATCACTGCTTTCCGTTCAGCAAAAAAGGCCAATTGGATTTATTTTAAACCATGTGTTATATTTTTTTGTTTTATAACAGGACACTTCGCAAAACATAAATCAGTAATAGGTTATTTAAAGCACTGAAGAGAACATTTGTCTATTACAGTTTAAAATAAACAAGCCATGAAAGATAACTGTGTGTGACGTGTACCCATTTCAATTTGTAATAAACCTATTTTAAGCTCAGAAATGTAAAGTGCCCTGTAGTGATTAAAGGGAAATAAGGTGTGTGAAAATATATATTCTGGGACACACATCTTTTGACATGTTCCTTTCCTCCTTCAAAGGGACCATTTAGAAGCATTAAGGTGCACTACGCCAAGACAGAAGTGCAATATAAACATGTCTAACATCTGGTGCCCACTTTTAGTAGAGTGGTGGGGTATTAACATCTTCACTTTGGGTCAGAGCCACACTGTTAGGCTCTGGTTAGACCTGGTATTAACATGCGTCCTGGGTGATCCGATCACAAGTGGACAGCTCTAAGTCAGTTCCCACCTGGCATTAGAATGTGGCTCCACATGCGTCTAGAGTAGTCTCGCATTGCCAGACCTTCCTCCACAGCGCTGCAGAGGAAGGTCTGGCTAGTCCAAACAGCATTCCTGGATAGGAGAAAAACATGCTCTGGTTTATTGGCATTTCTTTAAACCAATCACAATCATCTTGGGCGGTGCTAAGCGCCGGACGGAGCAACGGTGCCTCTGCAAAATCCTCAGGAAGGAACTTGTTTTGGTGGAACGTGTATGTTTAAAAGTTGTTTTAGTCGTGCAACAGAAAACTCAGACTGGACAGATTAAGCAGTTAACCAGAGTCCTCAGAAATCCACCGGAGTTTTCAATTACTACACAAAGAAAGGTGGGTGGTAAGGTGACAGACTTCCGGCTGAAATGAGGGACATCCGGCAGAATTTCGGGAGTTGCCGGAACAATCCTGGATGTGAAATGTCGTCGATATAGACATTGAGAGACCGCTTGTGATCGGATCCCACTTCCCTGCTCTATTTGCATATAGAGCATAATGTAAACAGATGGGACATGGGCCAAACTAAAAAGTCAAAGTACACGTCAAATACATTTTTCACAGAGGTGGTTTCGGTCATTTTCGGTTTGTTCAAGCGCTCATTTTTCTGACAATTTTGCTTTTTATTAGTTATTTGATGCTATAAAAACAGTGTGAAACGTCACGATTGACAGCTGTGAGCGTATGGGCGGGATTTTGATACCGCAGCTCCACCGCCCGATCACTACTGCAGACTCTGGCTCCAAAATAACAAGATGGCGGCGTCTGTATCTGGGATATTTTGGCTTCATGTTTACAGTGGGAGAAGGTGGAGACGCATCGTCGTCCACCTTTTTGCAAAGTCTATGATTTACACCTGGACAACTCGTGATTGGACCATATATGCATGTTAATGCCAGGTTTGAACCTTAGTAAGTAGTTTGGAGTGAAACAAGGTAGGCTACACGAGAACCCCCCTCAGCCCTGTTGTCTTTGTTCTTTGGGGAGTGCTTCTGTCAGCACTGTAAGCATCGGGCAGTGCACTGAAACAGCAGAATACTAAACAAATTCATTTACATTTAAGACGTTTAGCAAAAGCTCTAACCTGTGTGACTTCCAAAAGGTACCTGTCATGGTTCTGTAATTAGACAGGCTTTGTAGGCCATCCACACACTGTGCCACTCTGACTGTCCTGATCCTCAACTGAACTTATGGTGTTTGAATACAGCAGAGAGAAAAACAAATCAATTACGAAAACATCTGCAAAAGTTTGAGGAAAATGAGTCCTTTAACTCAGAGATCTTCAACAGGGGGTCCGGGACCCCTAGGGGGTCCTCAGAGTTACTGTAAAATGTCTTAACATGAATCCAACATATTATTAGCGAATGTAAATCAGCCTATTTTCTAAAAAAACAAACACTGATGATAGGCTTACTGGCCCATAGGTAGAAGGTCACTATGGTAGCCATCCACAGATTCAGTTCACCCTAAGGATTCACTGTGCCACATGTTCAACATTAAAACGTGATTTATAAAATCATGGCAACAATTATTTTAATAGCTTAGTATTTCATGCATGATAAAGGTATGTATAAAGGCTTGAGGCTGCCCTACACGTTATTCTAGACCCTTTTATGCAACTTAATTTTATACAAAATATGTAGGAGGGGGTCCCTGCTCCGTCTCTCTTTCAGTTAAGGGGTCCTCGGCTTAAAAACGTTGAAGACCCGTGCTTTAAAGAATAATTTTCTTTCCATGTTGTGTAAGCATGGGATCGACAGGCTCCGCTACAGGCAGTGCTTAGTCAATATCTAGCAAACATTTCCAGCTAGTGTTTGCCATAATCATTAAATATTTATCTTCCATTGACCAGGAATCTAAGTAATATATACTTCAAGATGGGGAAACAAACTGAAATATTCACTTAGAAGGGCTTATTCGTTTTCTAGGGGAATCTAAATGGCATTGTATATTGACAATATATGTATATACATATATACACAGTATCTCATAAAAGTGAATACACCCCTCACATTTTAGTAAATATTTCATTGTATATTTTAATGGGACAACACTGAAGAAATTACACTTTGCTACAATGTAAAGTATTAAGTGTACAGCTTGTATAACAGTGTAAATGTGCCGTCCCCTCAAAATAACTCAACACACAGCCATTAATGTCTAAACCGCTGGCAACAAAAGTGAGTACATCCCTATGTTAAATTCCCATAGAGGCAGCAGGCAGATTTTTATTTGTAAAGGCCAGTTATTTGATGGATCCAGGATACTATGCATCCTGATAAAGTTCCCTTGGTCTTGGAATTAAAACAGCCCCACATCATCACACACCCTTCACCATACCTAGAGACTGGCATGGTTTTATGTCGGTTAGCCTAACAGCTGGTTTGATTTGCATTGAGAGATGATTTTATGGAAAGTACCCCATGCCAGTCTCTAGGTATGGTGAAGGGTATGTGATGATGTGCAGCTATTTTAATTCCAAAGGCCAAGGGAACTTTATCAGGATGTATAGTATCCTGGATCCATGAAATAACTGGCCTTTATATATATAGTATTATTATCACCCTTGGGGCTCCCTTCACATTTAAGCTCTGAGTTGAAAAGGTTACCCATTCACAACTGAATGAATCGTCCTAGTCTCTCCCCCTCCCTCCTCCTGACCTGCCATCCCGGATTAATCTATCCAAAACTATCAATCAAAGTAATTAAAAAGACATCACTGAAATGTCAATGTGCTATAATAAAGCTTATTAATAGTGCCCAAGTTTTGTGCCAGAAATGAAATGAAATGATGGAGGGCCAGGTGTTTGTAGCCAGTGGGAGACGGGCGATTAAAAAGGACTGTGATCACTAATTGAAAGGTCCTGGAGGCTCTTTCTGTTTCTGTGACTTAAATGGAGGAAAAATGATAGCGATGAAAGGCATTCACTCTTGGTGAATGCAGTTACCTTGGTTGAATTATAGGTTTTTGGAAGGAAGCGAGGTTGTGTTGAATAGACAGAGGTGTTCAGTGGAATGTGGGTGGGGGTGGTCTGAAAGCCAGTGACCCAAATTCAAGACACCTTTTTTTAGGCCTGGAACGCACCTCGGCACCCCTGCTATGACAATGTCCTTCACAAGAAGGGTGGACTCATAATATCACTCAGACACAATCTGATACAGAGAATCATGTCTCCCATAGGAGAGGGTGGGCAGGACAAAGAAAGGTGGAAAGAGAGAGAGAGAGAGAGAGAGAGAGAACTGACTGTGAGAAGTCTGAGAAAATATGCTAAAAAACAAAGAGCCTGGGTCAAAGTGAGACGTTTTAAAAAGGAAAGCACTAATTCGTCCTAAGTTAGATAGATGGAGCAACAGGCACTCAGGTCACGTGACCCGACTCAGTCATCATTTAGGAAAGTGAGAGCGGCCGGGGACTGGGTGGGTGTGAACCCTGATCCAGCTGTTCATACTGAAAGTGCAGCATGCAAGGATAAAAAAAAAGAAGTGCATGATAGTCTTTTGAAATGCAATTTGCATTCTCCGAGAGGTTTTTGGGCTTTGCAAAGAAAACTTCATGTGTTTACACATTTTTGGTGCAAGGCGTTCTGGACAGAATAGCTCCAGGCCCTCGGAGCTGTTTTGCTATAAATAATTTGCAGAGAGGATTGTGAAGTGAATGAGTGCGTAGTGATGTGTGGTTGCATTAGGGCTGCGTGCTTTCACGAGCAGGGCATAAACACACACAACACGTCTTTACATGTCATTTAGCTGACGCTTTTATCCAAAGCGACTTACAATTGCTATATATATCGGAGGTCGCACGCCTCTGGAGCAACTAGGGGTTAAGTGTCTTGCTCAAGGACACATTGGTTGATGTGTCGCAGTGGGAATCGAACCCAGGTCTCCCACACCAAAGGCATGTGTCATATCCACTGCGCCATCACCACCACCTCTTCCATTACTGTTATTTAAAAACAAAGAAATCTTAACCCACAACCTCCCACTAACGAATGGGGAATTCCACAGTTCGTAAAAAGCTCTTATCCATTACACAAGAGACATTTCATCGTGTCATAAAAGTTGTGGCGAGTCAGTCGCCTATTCTGCGCCAGAAACAGGACGTGATATGATCCAAAATGGAGACTGATTGAGTTTAATAAGTTGCTGGAATAGTGTAACCTGACTCCCCCAGATGGATCGCTTCGCATTTGCTCGGCATATCCATCTGGGAACTTTCCGTTGGAGAACGTTTGGGAAGGGGCGAAAATACTGGTTATCTGATTGGATAAACCACCTGTCTATCACCACCTATGTTGGTAATAGACGGACCAAATCAACCAATCAGATCAATGAAGTGTATGACGTACCAACAGAGCAACGACGAAGCCAGGCTCCCCCTGCTGCTGCAGGCAAAGCATAGCTCATTAGCTCTGCAAGCAAGCAACATGTCGGTAAAGGATATTTGCCGTTTGTGTAACGAGAATTTATGAATAAAAGGCACAATTTCAGGTTCCCGGTCCATATTCCAAAAGAAGGATCCAAGAGAAAAAAGAATTAGCGAGCGGCTAACAGAATCAGGGCTACCGCTCTCTGAACATGTGTCTAGATCAGGTCAGATCTGCATGCGTTGCTTCCGCTTGCTGAGCCTCGTGAGACAATCCTGATCTCGCGAGCTCCTCGTTGCATCACACCTAAACTCGCCTCAAAACCAACGCTGATTGGCCCGGTCGTTTGGCGAACGGCTCCAAATTTTCTCTGCCTCAAGATGCCAGACTGATCTGCGAGCAGAAAACTGGAGCTCGCGAGATCAGGATGGTCTCACGAGGCTAGGAATAGTGTGCATTTGATCTAAAAAAAAAAAAAAGTACACTGCATATTATGTATAAGCAAATACCTAATTACCAAATATGAATTAACCAGTACAATATGTGATTTCATATGTGATCAGACATGAGTTTGGCCAATACAAACTGGGTTCCATAAGGCTGTGATCAGCCCACCTTATCCGCCACACAAACACCTGATGCCACACACACCTGATGCCACACACACGCACGCACGCATGCACACGCACACGCACACACCTACAGTTTTGCGAGGTGGTGACGAGCACGAGACGAGTGTGAGTGTGTGCGCTAAGGATGTGTATCTCCAAGATTTTGCAACCCCAATCACTGGACTGGTAAATGTAACCATCCTACAGTGTGTGAACTGAAGAGGCTGAAGCCAAATGCTTCCATTTTGGCTGCGAGTGAGGACAGGACAAAAGCATGGCAGACGGTGCCAAGCAGCATGATGAGAAAATAAGAGCCAGGAAGAGGGGCTGGGTCGTGGTTGGCAATAAGTCCACATTGTAACAGTTGAGCAGATGATGCAGCCTCAGTGATGGACCACACAATCACTAGAATGGACAGATTTAGAGCACACAGATAAAGACTGGACCAGTGATGAATAGTACAGTATAGAGCAGAATAGAATATAAAAGAACTTGACCAGCTGGGTTAAACAATACAGCAACATGTGATGTCATATTACGCAAAGAGACATCATTTTGTACAGAAGCAAAGATTTCGATGTCAGTTATTCTGAAGTGTTTGTGTGTATGTATGTTCCTTTTTTGTGTGTCTGTTATCAGGCCCTAATGTTGACACTGTTCTGATAATGGGTTCTTAGAGATTCTTACTTACACACACACACACACACACACACACACACACACACACACACACACACACACACACACATACACACACACACACACACACACACACACACACAATGCTGTCCCTCTGAGCCATGGATGCTAAACCATAAGGATCTGAGAATTGTTCCTACACAAATCAGTTAATGTGCTAACATTAGCAGTTGGCAGAGAAGCTGCTGGCTTTTTGTCTTTGCACATTTGCAATATAATGCATGCATCGTGTCTTGCATGCTCTCTTCATTTTGTGTGTATATGGCGCACTTGACACACTTGGTGAAGAGCTTGCAGAATGTAAATACATAAACAGGCCATATCATATTCGGATATGAGGGTGATTTCGCTGCTTTTGAGTGTTTTAAAGCCTACTTGTAAGCTCCACAAGGTCATCAAACTCCCACTATGGCTTTATTGGTGTCACATACCCATTGAGCCAAACACTGAAAACTTTATCGCTTTGGCAAAAGCTTTGCATCTTATATGAATGTAAGCCAGCGACATAAAAAGGTAAGTTATGTCCAAATGCTCCACTAGATTGTAAAGCTGCCATTTTCAGAGTACTGCAGTTCAGATGGGTATCACTGCCTGGTTAGTAAAAAAAAAAAATAAAATGATGGGGGTGTAGATACACACAGACGGTTATACATCAGGCGATGATTGCTTAATCCATAGAGTGAACATTTGGGAAACTCAATGAGATATCCATAAGCAGCATTTCCAGGCAGGCCGGCGGTGGGATGTGCACTGTAAGCATTCTTGGAAGCAATAAAAGATTGTCCGTCGCTTCGAACACGCAGCTCACTTAAAGTCAAGATTCAATTCGCACGTACCTCTTCCTTATTCCTTCAAATCTTCCCCTGCGACACGTACAGATGTCACACAGGAGCAAAAAATAGAGAGCTCCGCACATGCATAAACACGCAGGGATGCTCACGGCGCCCGACAGCTCTTATTAAAGCCGGTGTGATATCTGAGGTGGCAGCGGTGAAGTCGCAGCCCAGGGCTCATTTATTTAAGAGGAGGAGTAATGAATTCTTTGTGGCATCTCATCTTCCCATCACTATTAATCTGGCTTTCTTCAGGTATCTGCACAGCGATCCATACTGCTCGGGCCCTACCGATTGGCGCCTCACGCATTCAGATGCTTTCGCCAACAACGGATTTACAGCCTCTCGCCCTTAGGATGTTAATTGTGCATGAGTTTTACGGTCTCCCCCAAGCTGTTAAAAAAGTAACATGCATGTCATCCATCACAAAGTGTCTCCGCGGGGAGCACAGCCATGGTTATTTTACATAGCAGCCTTTCATCACCACTCCAATTTTGCCATTACTGACTTCGCTATTGACATAGAACACCTGCAGCCTAGTGTCATGTTTCAACATTCGGAGTGCCATAATTTTTCTTTTACAGCATGCACAGCACACACTAACACACACTCCATAAACCAATTTGTGCCACGGGCAGACGAAGAAGTAATTTACCCTCCATTGAAAGTGGCTAAAAAGAAAGGCAGGGATTAACCACAGGCCAATTACAGACTTGGCTAAACCCCGTCTAACTGGAACAAATACATGGCAGGGCCCAAGCTTTTTCCACATGCATTAAGTCGACCGTCATTAGAGGAAGGTGAATAAAAAAAGTAAGAGAAAGAATAAATGAGCAGGCTGGATAAAAAGGAGTAAAGGACAGAGGTAAGTCAATACAGATGGAAGGCAGGTTGGTGGTTTGAATACATGTTTTATGTTATTTAAAGCAACACCAAAGATTGTTTTGTACCTTAAAATAATGTTTCTAAAATTGTTTCAGTGGTTCATCAACTCATGACACTTCTGCATTCGCTTTGCAGCCCTCTATTGGCTATAACCGCACTATGCAAATTTGTAATGGACAATTCCACTTCCAACCTGTAGGGGGACCCAAGAGGAAAAGTGCTGTGTTGCTTTAAAGTCCAAATGAATTTAAAGCACAAGTCATGTGAAGTCACCCATTGGTTTGTGGACTACCGTTACGAAGTAACATTTTGCCTGTCGCCATCTGTTTATTTTTGCCGGACAGAGCCACGGTGCCTCTGCAGAGATCTGAGGAGCAGTTAACCATAGTTCTCATAAATCCACCGGAGTTTACAATCAAAACACAAAAAAAGCGGAATGTGACGGAGATCCGGCTGAAAATTAGGGACATCCGGCGGAACAATCCCGGATATGAAATGTCGCCGATATGGACTATGTTGAAGAAGACTGTAAACTAGCGATTGAGGCTATAAACTCATTATGAAAATGAGAAGTAGGGTCATTTTACCATAGACTTCTATACAATCAGACTTCTTTTTGCAAACAGTGGAGTTGCCCCCTGCTGGCCATTAGAAAGAATGCAGGTTTAAGGGGCTTCAGCATTAGCTTCACTTTTCAGGCTGGGAGGTTGCAGCTTGGTTGCACCTTAGCTATTGGAACGAGCAGACGGAAAGCACACAGCAAACCTCAGTTTTCAGCCTAGATAGCTCCTTAGCTAGTCAGCTGTAGCACACTCAACAGCTTAAAAACCTAACTGCAAAAGTCAAATTGCTAAAGCATGTCTGGCGTACTGTATAGACCTTTCTTTCCTTTCAATAATTATGTTAAAAAAAAAATCATTTTGACATAATTCTTGAAGGTTGACTAATTGTAACTTCGGCTGGACTAAAAACAATAACAGCTGTGCAGGTTTTATAGATAAATAAGCTACAGTCAGAAAGAACGGCCATCGTAGAAGTGAACGAAATAGAATCAGTGGTAGCTGATGTGTAATCAAATACAAATATCAGTCGGATCTAAGAGAAAACACACGAGTTAAACCCAAATGGGAAGAACTAAGACCTTTGAGGTAGGGCGAAATATGGAACAGATCAAAACTGATATGAGAGCAAAAAAACAACTGGAGGAGAAGGATGCAAACATAGAGACGCAGACATGGAGAGACAGTGTGTCGGTGTAAGTGACTCAGGGCAGCTTGTATCCATCGGGATAAGGAAAGAAAGGTTACATGACACCCTGGCCTCGGCTGACACAAAGCTATGCAGAGCGACAGGATGAGAAAGGCCGAGGGCGGGGCCCTGCTGGGGGACACTCTGACTCCAGGTCAGGATGTGTTACACAGTCGCTCGGCAAGATGCTGATTCAGGCTGATGGGGATCTCTGTCTGTCTGCTTTAAGTCTGTAACATGCCCCATATTCCACCGCTCAGAAACGGTCCAAATCACGTCCTCGCTTTGACAGTGTAGTCGGCTAATATTTGGACGCAAGCAGGAAACTATAACATCAACAGGAAACTGCGCTATGTGTAACTTGCACAAACATAGGTTTTACTTACATCTTCATAAATACTATTTAAGTAAGTTGTACATTTTGTTTCCCAACTTGTACATACGTTTGTACATTCTCCACTTTGTATTTTCTTTATTTTTTGAATATTTGTTCTTGAATTCTGTCCTATTTATTATTTCTTGTATATTCTGTATGTGTGCTGTGTGTCTGATATTTTGCTGCTGTAGCACTAAAATTGGATCAATAAAAGTCTATCTATATATCTATCTAACTGCAACTAACGATTATTTTCATTGTCGATTAATCTGTTGATTATTTTCTCGATTAATCGATTCAATATTTGGTCTATGAAATGGTTAAAAATCTGGATCAGTGTTTCAAAGCACAAGCCGACATCCTTAAATGTCTTATTTTGTCAAAAGATATTCAGTTTACTGTCACAGAGGAGTGAAGAAACTAGATATTTACATTTAAGAAGCTTAAATCATAGAATGTTTTTACATAAAAAATGACTCAAACCGATTAATCCATTATCAAAATAGTTAATAGGCGCCATGCAACCCATCTCTCCCTGGAGAACGCATTCAGGAGATGCCCCCTTTATCAGATGCTGCTGAACACAGCCGCCGTGACATTACACGATTCCCATCAGATTCAAAGTCAACTCTCTTGACATTTCTCTCCCTCTCATTCAAAATGGCTGCCGTCAACATTATGTCCGAGAGCCCAAGGACAGGGTGCTTCTAGTAATTACAGTGGAGGATCAGCGCCAATCGCAACAAACGCCGCTTGTATCATGGCTAATAGCGTCAAAGCAGCAGATTAAACGTGCTGTAGGACCCGGGAGTACATTTACGGTTTAAGTAAAGATTGTTCTAACTTTTGTGTTGGATGAGGGAATTGGTGCTTTTCTCCTGTTCACCAGCCAATGGGGGAGAGGGAGACGAGCGCTGCATCTCTAAACGGGGCAGTGAGCAGACACTGGCATCCGCTGCTCATATCATGGAGGAAAAAAAGCAGCAGTAACAGGCATCACAGCTGCATACATTTATTGGATGGAGTGTACGGGGATGTACCTTGAGGATAGCGTAATTAAGTATTTAGATTCTGCTGCTGGTGCTTTTGAGGGAGGTATTCTCCATGCGCTGTTGTTTGTAAAATGGAAACGATGCTTCGTCATTCGATATCCATCATAGTCTCTAGACATTTTTTTTTTTACTCGCAAACTTATTGCTAATAACATACACATGCTGTATATATTCTAAGCGGTGACGGGTGGAGCTGGGGAGCAGACACTGCAAAAAGACAGACCTGTGCTTTCTCGAAGTCACTGTCTCGCCATCTGTCTCTGATGACGTGAACGTCTGTGACATTGGTAGGACACTAAATACGTGTGAGCTGTCTGATAGGGGTGTCGGTGTCTGTCACAACGCGTCACCGCGTATTAATGGTGTATTAGGGCGACCTTACCTCTTTTTTTATTTCTCCAGACAGGCGTTAAACTTCTAATATTACTCCAGACCGAGCGGGGGGGAATCTCATTTTTATAAATGCTCGGCTAAATGAGCCACCATCTGTCACGCCTATGGTTCCATCTTTACTATTTCTCTTTCATTTTCATCATTCCAGGGGATAATTAAGAGCCGGGGACTTGGTGGTGGTGGTAGCGGAGGGGTGGGTGCCGGGGTGCTCCCCTCCTCTCAGCTTTACAAGGGGGCATTTACTCCTTTATATGACCATTCAGGCCACATAAGTGATAAAGTGTTGGCTCTCTCTGAATTCTCATTTGACAGAGCTAAGGGGACAAAGGGGCACATTTCCAGGATAAAGCCTGACATCCGGTGCGTGGACAACCCATTCACATTCCCAACTTGTCAAATACTGACGCCTAGTCAGTGGCTCTCAGCGTCCGATACTGACACAACAATCCTCCTTTAGCTTCTTTATGGAACACACTGGGTTCTTTTGGAGTTATTGTAAAGATTAATAAAGAATATGTTTACGCAGTTTACGCTCTAGCTGGGATGTTTTGGGACCAATTGACAGGATTGCTGTGGATGAAGTACACACGGCGATACACTGGTAAGAGCTAATGAGGTTTAACCATGTATTTAAATAGCTCATGTTACTGTATTGTGTCAACAGTTCCCTTCATTTAATATTGTATGTGACGTTTTCTTTTGCGGGGTGCAAATGTTCCACCAAAACAAGTTCCTTCCCGAGACTATTTTGCAGAGCGACCGCCGCTGCGTCCGGAGCTTAGTGCAGCCCAAGACGATTGTGATTGGTTTAAAGAAATACAAACAACCCAGAGCGTTTTTTCTCCTATCCCAAAATGTATCTGTATTGTCGCCAGACCTTACTCCACAGCTCTGTGGACATAGGTCTGGCAATGCATCTCACCAATATTAAGCTTTGGCCTAGAGGGTAAATCCAAATCTCTGGAAACAAACAATCAGCTGCCTCATTAAGCCAATTTAATATTTTGACCACATACATTTAAAGTTTATTCACAAAGTTTTACTTATGAATGAAAGATCGGCTTTTTAAAGTGCTCATATTATGCTAATTTTCAGGTTCATAACTGTATTTTGAGGTTGTACCAGAATAGGTTTACATAGTTTAATTTTCAAAAAACACAATTTTTTGTTGTACTGCACATTGCTGCAGCTCCTCTTTTCAGCCTGTGTGCTGAGCTCTCTGTTTTAGTTACTGAGTGAGGCATCTCACTTCTATCCCATCTTTGTTGGGAGTCGCACAAGCGCAGTAGCTAGGTAAGATCTACTAGCTAGAAGCTACCGCTGCTAGCGTTTAGCCACCTCGTTCTCAATGGCAAAACACTGCTACAACACACACAAGTTCACCCTAATCTACAAAATAAATTGTATAGAACTACTTACATGTCCCTCATCTGCTGGTATTCCACGCAAAGTTGGAAGTGCGCCCTTGTTTAGAAGAAGTCTCACTCAAAACAGCATGGATGGTTTTCTTCCAAGTTTGTATGCGTGTGGAAGCACCAGAGACACAAAATAACACCCCAAATCCCAGAAAAAGTGATTTTTTCATTTTACGTTTGTGTTTCTCAAAAGTTTCACTGATATATTTAAAAGCATTATTGATGTGATACAAACTACTGAACATTAAAATGTTGTGTAATGTCGGTTCATGTAATATAAGACCCTTCGTCAAGACCTGGTCCCACTGTAGTCAGAGATTGTGGTAAATTTTGCCCTGAATACTGATATTGAGGCATGACTATATGACCTAATACTTCTCCTACATTTCTTATGATCCCCCTCACCACAGCCAACATTACATTATATTATACTTTACCGTATTTCCATTAATATCAATACACCTGCGTTTCCACCGACAGGGGTCATGAGATGTGAAGGTAGGGTCACCTTTTACATCACACATTATTCAGCCGTGAATCTACACGCTGAAAGCAATCTTCCACTAAATCCCTGATTACACTTACACTTTACTCATCATCAAGCCAATTACTGGAATAACCTTTCCTGCTATCTGTTTCACCCAGCTGAGCACGGACATAAAGCGATGGCGGTCACTGCAATTCACATATGCACATTTTACCATTTAGGTTGCATGAATGCACTCTAGATCCATGGGTCTTACAAGAACTGAACTGTAACTTTAAAACTGTAATATTTTTGAGCTGCAGTTCTTACTATTTGTTGTGGATGTCCACTCATTCGGTTTGGCACTAAAATATAATAGAAAAATGCTTTCACTTACTTGAAAAAAAAAAGTTATTAGTGTAATATTTTAAATGATTTGAGCCTAACAGGGTAAATAGATTGGATTTAGTTTAGTTCACCTTCCTTCAGGTGATTGCACACACTGCAGTAATGTACTGTAATGTTGTACATCAAATTACATCTTGACTGTTCTTGTGACTAAATGTGAGTCGATTATAAATGGGGGCTTATTCTCTAAATTGGTATAAGACTGTGAACCTCATACAGAAAATGCTAATGTGTACAGTCACGCATATGTGTCACTTTGTATTTCGACTTTTATGATTTTTGTAAAAGGTAAAACTCAAACATCTGTGGATGACTCTCTACTTGCTCTGTGTGTCCATGATTTGAGTTACCAGCCTCTGTTACTCACTTTACAGCTGAGTCTCACATACTGTCTGAAAGGCAGAAGCATTTGGCTATTGGCGTCAGGCCTTACAGGGATAATCCACATCAGGCCTAACAGGGTATTTGACACACGTTTCATTCAACATTAGATTCAGTGGCCAACTTGAAGCTCCCTCTGCCCCCCCCCTCTCAGACTGCATCCACTCTGTTGTACCAGGACCCCCCAGATGTACACACTAAACACTGGTAGTGCTGTCCCAGCTGCCTGGCCGACTCTCTCAATCATCAGGCCAGATGTGCAGCTAATTGTCATGCCAAGCGTGGAATCTCCACGCCCCTCGGTAACAGCCTCCAGCATGGAGAGATTTATGAAGCATGCGTCTGCACTGTATGCATGTTTGTGTGTGTGTGTGTGTGTGTGTGTGTGTACATGATGTTCTTTTCTTCCCGTTTCCCCTCTGAACCTTCCAACCCCTGGGATGCCTCTGTCAACGGTGATGTAACTCTGGTGTAGGTGAAGTCAGCACTGAGCGTTTTTTCCTTTTTTCGACAGGCGTGATGGAGGCCTGCTAGTTTGGAGCCTTTAGCCCACCAATGAAGGCATGATAGAGTGCAGCGGGGTCCCTCACAGCTGCAAACCTGGCAGGGAGGGTACCAGAGCTATGAGGCACCACTCCTGGCCATCTGACCCAGAGAAAGATCACTGATCTGGGGCCTTGTTAAAACAGCAGGTGGGGAGAGGGGCCTCAAAATAGCTTCTGAGCGTCCTCCTCTTCTCTGTGTATCTGGCATCACAGTCAGTGCTCAGATCATCCCTCCCAGGCGTGTTGTAGTGTGTGTGTGTGTGTGTGTGTGTGTGTGTGTGTGTGTGTGTGTGTGTGTGTGTGTGTGTGTGTGTGTGTGTGTGTGTGTGTGTGTGTGTGTGCGTGCGAGAGAGACAGAGACCGGATGGCCTGGAAGTGTGCGTTGTTTACACATCTTATTTTCTCTCTGATGATAAAACATCTGCTCCTTCTGGAAACAGACCACTGTACACCATTGCATCTGTTGATTAGCTAGCCAATTGCTTTTGACTGGACCGAGAGAAAGGCACTACTGATGCTCAATATCTCTGCCTTATGACTGCCAGTGTAAACAGCTCCTGAACACCGCTGTAAGCGGTTGCTGTTAATCCATCAGGGAAATGGTCTCCTTGGCCATTGCCTTTTTCTAATTATTGGAGCTGCCAGCTTTGATAGCTATGCCCTATCTGTCACACATGTATGGATTGCGTCCAGGTTGGCTGAGCAAAGATTGCATGGCAATGTAAACCGCTGAGCAGGTGGAGTAGGCGAGACGGGGAAAAGCTTCATTTGTCAACACAGATGACTGTGGTCTACCTCCTCGTCCATTCATCATGCATCATGAGCAGTAATGTGGACCGCACAAATCAAACTTTTGGAGTCAACAGTAGCAGTGCAAAGTGCAAACTGACATCCAGCCTGGTCACCATGGAAGGGTCCTGGGCTCCGCAGAGTGGCCGCGAGAAGCTAATTTTCATCTGTGTATTCATCAAACAGGCATGTGGGTTCAGCTAATTGCTCTGGGAAGACATCCAACTAGCAAGACATTTTTCCCCTCGCCTTGGCCCAGCTCTTTGCAGAGGAAATGAACAGCTTGACGGCTACTGCCCCAGTCTTAGTCAAGTGGGAAGGATCCATGTCTCCAAAATGCACAGGGTAATAGACAGTTACAGAGTTGGTGGACTCTTTGTCTTGTGAGTGACCTCTTGCGCAACCCTAATGAGCCTGTGTCGCCGCCAAGAATCCTCTTTAACTTCACAGATCTGCTGGAAAATGATTCTCTGCTGCTGTGGATACATCTGCTAAACTGCCCAAGTCTCACATCTCAGCCTATGCTGAAATAATGTCAGCACATTTCTGTTTTGTTTGTTTGTTTTGTTTAGTTTTTTTATTCTGTGGGGTGGGGTGGGGGGGGGGGGGGGGGGGGGGGGGGGTTCCCTACCCTTATTAGTCAAACTGGCCGACTTCTCTCTGCCTTGCTTGCCCCAACTCTGCTACTCTTGCTACATCAGCTCCGGATATAAGGGTTCTTATTCAGCATATCATTCTGACGCCTGGCTCTGTGTAAGTACAAACACTGACTCAGCAAAGAGCGAGTGGAATAGAAATAAAAACGAGATATAATGAAAGAATTAGACAGAGTTAGGCAATGAGGGAAGAAACAATAACCATAACCTTCTAACTGGAGCTATCAATTCTGTTTGTCAAATCAACATTTTAAAAAGGGGCTGCAAGACCGACACCCGACGCCTTTCAGCTTGTGGCCTTCGGTCTTACAGCTAAGGTGTTCTAAATACTACGAGTGTTGCTGAAGTTTTGACCTCTTTAGACTCCTATCCCCTTTCCTTGTAGCATGGACGTAGGTGGAGTTGTGCCACTCTGCTAACACATTTTTTAATGATGTCTGAGTTCGGCGGCTCCTTGTCGCCTGATGAAGAATAAGCCCTCAGCTTACTTGCAGGAGATTACCTTTGCTTCGCTTCCTTTCACCAGAAAATGCTAAAGTTTCTTTCATCCAGCAGAGGGGCTTTTAAAGCACTCGAGAGTTCCTCCACGCAGGACGGGAAGAGTGAAACTTTACAAGACAAGGCATGCGTGGTTCCAAACTAAATGACTGAAGGCTGTTGCTGATTCTTGCATCGGATTGTCCCACACCCAACCGGATGAACCAAACACATGGCTGTACATTCAATTCCCAGCAGCAGCAGCAGGTAATAAATGAATGATGGATTTCCTCCACCTCCTTAATTGTGCAGGAATAATACGATGGCACCAATCCTTCAATCACTTGATAGAGGTTCCTCCCTTGTGGCTTTACATCCCCCGAATTATAAAGGGAGGGAACATGTGAGATAGTACGGCTCAGTGAGAATCAAAGACTCAGAGAATTGCCTCGTTTCTTGACTTCACGTCCCCCCCCCCCCCCCCCCACACACACACACACACACACACACACACAAACACACACACACACACACACACACACACACACACACACACACACACACACACACACACACACACACACACACACACACACACACACACACACACACAAGAAAATGATCTTCTCCCTCTTCGGGTCTCGCTTCAAACGGCTCGTGTAAATGCGAGCTTAAGGAAACAAAAGACCTTTTTTTGTTTTTCTTGCTAAACAAAAAGCCATTTGCAGTTTTTGGCTGCATGTGTATTCCCCTCCAACTGACTCCTTCCCAGGAGAAAGAGTGAGACGCTGAACAGCAGCTCAAATTAATCAAAGCGAGCAAGAGCTATACTATTTTCCCCCACTTTTTCCACACCCTACCTCTTTCACCTCTGATCAAATTCAAAGTCAATTCTGAAACAACAGAGACACAAAGGGATACGGTCGATGCATATACATGTATACTGACAGGTAGACAGAGTGTTGTTGGAAGGCGGGGAAGCGGGGGATACTGTGATACTTGAACATTGAACGATTTTTTAAATAAGAGAGCATATATGTGGCTTGGTTTAGTCAAAAGCCAAAGAGGGGAGAACCTTCTGGGAGAATCATTATGCATTAGCAACTAAACCACATCAATTTGTAATATATATTACATATTTACAACATAATAAACTCTTTTTTTCTATTTTCACTCTCTCTGTCCACACCTGTCTCCAACTCCATCACCGCCTTCACTTCAAATCCAACCAGAAAAGGGTCTTTACAGCAGATTCACCAAAGCATTACAGCAGCTGCAGCAAGCGAATCCTATTTGCACCTTATCGGCCGAGTGATAGCCCATGAAAGATTCAGCAGTGGACGTTCTCTGCGACGGGTTTTGCACAGACCTCGGGGGCCCAACATGCATCGGTTATCGCCAGTACTGACAACAGGATTTCATCTCTGGGGGGAAAAAGAGAGAGAGGAAGACAGGACAGTCCACTTCTCTGGCTGCTCCGTGAGCTAAGACCTCAGTCACTCATATCAGCGGGGATACATTACTGGGGAAATGGCTCCTAGACCCATAAAAGAGGAAATTGAAAAGAGAGAAGAGGCTAAATGTGAGTGATAAGAGGACATTTTTTTTTTTTTGCTCTCAAAGGAGTATTCCATTACAGTGACTATTTTCTTGGGTTTGGCCATCATTTCTATGAGCCACGCACTAAGATATAAATAAAATACGGAAATCATGTGGGTAGCTACAGTTAAAATACAGAACATTTTCTGTTAGGTCTATATCAAAATTCTCTCATACAAAGCTGTTCATTTAGTAAACTTCTGAAAACGTTGAAAAAAAAAACCCAGAAAAAAGGTCGGGAAAAAAGTGACAGAAACGACGCAAAATACTTCAAAAATGCCGTAAACCGTGGAACACGTGAACAAAGTGCCAACGTGGACAAAAGTTTTTTGGAGCACAAATTATTAAATTACATAAACTGTAAATCACGTTCTACGGACAATTTCTGTTCAAATATATAGTCATACAACTGTAAATACACATATAATTCTTAGAGCGCAAAATGACGGAATCGGAATCATCAAAGTAATTGTTGAGAAAGACAACAAAATCCAAAAAGTAAGTCCAATGAGGGAAGTATTTCCAGTTTTAACACATAGGCGTACATGCACTGGCAATTTAACAAAATCCCTGCAGTTGTGGTCTTGACCGGTCTTGAAATAAACTCCTGAGTCTTCTTTATCAGAGACTGAAGACCGAGTAAAAATGAGGTAGATTCTGAGACGAGACCGAGACCTTCAAAAATTGGTCTTAACACCGGTCTTGAGACCAAGACTAATCTCGGATACTAAAACACTGCTTACAAGCTTTCATATCACTGTATGATTGCAGAGTTGGTTGGGTGAGGGTTAAAAATGCTGGCACTATAGCACTGTCTCTATTACATTTGAGTTAAATTACCTTGGATGCCTTTGGAAGACGGGAGGCATTCATATTGGTTTGCTTTACTTCAGGCACTTCCAGGTACATCAGCATCAGGTTAGGTATATCCAGTTTCCCTGTTATAATTAAAACTTGGATTGCGCTACTTACTAGTCCAAAACGAAGATCTCAAATAAATTTGGGTGTGCTTTAATCAGGTTTACCTCCAAATAAAGTTATACAGTAATTTGGCTGCTACTTTAATCAGTGTAGTTATATCTTAGAAAATGATCGCAAAAACTACAAAAATATGACCTCCATTGTAAATAAACTACAATTGTGTCATTTGATCTGTTCTTTTCAATCTCCTTCAACCATCTTCAGCCTCTTTTTTTCCCCTCTCCAAGCAATGGAAATTCATTGGCAGCAGACCAACTGCTCAAGTTCCGGTGAGTGGTCAACATCTTCCTGGCCTCGCACATCGACCACCAACACGCCCACACAGGGCATGTTACAGCGCTTGTTGTACTCTGACTTTATCAGCGGAGGAACCCCGAGATGCAACCAAGTCTGAACTTCGGAAATAGAGTAAATGGAAAAGCATCATGGCACAGTCACTGACATGGTCCTGGCACCGCTGATTGCCTCTTTTTTTTCCTTAGAGAGATGTTGTGTGGAATCTGACTCACTGCTGTGACATTTATTAAACCATCTTTTATTCCTCAGAAGTGTACAGTTTTTATTTGTCCTGGTTGCCTTTTTAAGATCTTTACTCTCAGTTTTGACCACATATATGCTGACGGCTCCACACATCCATTCCTAATGGCGTTCATTTTCCCAACAACAAAAGCACTGAATAATGAAGTTTTTTTTTTCCTGGTCTGCCAACAGCAGAATGGTAAATGGACTTGCAAAGTTAAGAGTAGTGACTGAGAAAGGATGCATTCATCAGCGCTGCCTTGAGTACATCACCGAGGGCTTGGGAACACAGTCATGGGCGCTCTGCATGGATGAGCAGATGTAAACATATTTTTCCCCCTTCTCTTGGCCCCCGAGACATACTCTTGCAGTCCATCTTTCTCTCTCTGCCTCTGTTGCTTTTCCTTTTTTTCCCCTCCCTTTCTCATTCTACTTATCGTTTTTTCCCGCTCTGCTTTCAGTCACTCCTTTGTGCTCGACTATGTTGAAGGTACAACCATCCTCCCCCAAGGTAGTCAACAAGTACACTGAGATAAGAGCAAGAAAAGATTTTGTAACAGTGTTTGGGCTTTAAGCTGACCACCATTTTAAGAAAGCGTTGGGAAAAAGTTCAAAGCAGATTTTTTTTTTTACAGTCTGTGAAGTCAACACTGAAAAGTTGGACAGTGTTGATTCTCCTCATAGCAACACTTCACAGTGTTAAGCAACAAGATATAGATACATTTCTCCAGCAAAGTGGGTCAAAAGTAACGTAGGAAGCTCATTTGATGGTTGACTGATATTATTATTATATATATATATATTAAAGGGGGGCATGGACTCAGAGTGGTTTTACAATCGATAGAAGACAAACCGTATTAAAACAGTACAGAAAGTCAATAGACAAACTTTTCATGGAAAGGGCAAGGATACATTATGGATGTGGTGATGAATCAAAGAGGGGAGAAGACATACCATAAGGGTCAGCCAAAGTCCAAAGAGTATAAGATAAAAGGCTAGCAGGCTGCTTTCAATGGTGCTCCAATTATAACACACAGCCAGAAGACGGGGGAGCGTGTCCAATATGAAAACTGGGAGCTTGCAAAACAACCACTGACGGGGTGTTTGTTTAAGAATGACGTGTCCGCTCTGAAACTCATGCATGTGTCAGCATTATGTGCTAATTGTGGAAGAAAATTGTTTTTAATGAGACCATTTAGAACAGCGCAGGCACCTGCACGTTCAAACAGAAAATGGGTGGGTAGTCACAGAGAACCATTAACAGTGGCAGCAGCAGCAGCAGCAGTAGGTGTAAATGCAAATGAAGGCATCTAATAAGCAAAAGTAAAGCTGGATGAATTTAGAGTTGCATTCAATAAATTATTTTATAAATGATTTGTCTGTGCTGCAGCGAGCGAGGAGAGGCCTGGCTAAAGTGCATCCAGAGGGAGCTGAGGGCTGGATGTGCATCGGTGACATTTGGAAAGGACCTCACAGTGCTCCTTTCCCCGGGGCACCTCACTAAAGACAGTAGACAACGAGCCTGGGTGGATGTACTCTGGTTTTTTTCCTCTCCATCAACTGACATGCTCCTAATTTCTTTCTGCCTTTCTCTCCTCGCTCCTCCACTCCACTCCTACTACTCTCTCTTCATTTTGAGTATTGGCACTGTTGCCCAGCTATATATATATATATATATATATATATATATATATATATATATATATATATATATATATATATATTCTCTTTTTTCTTGAGGTTTCAACCTGATTCGTGCAGTTGTATTGTGAACCCTTACAGCATGTCAGGCTCATTGAGTTAAATCCTAACCGCCAAGATTAAAAAACCCAAACAACGAATGTGAAATGCTGCACATTCAATCTTAAATGAAACTACACAAGCAGTGAAGGCACCGTTGTCGGTGCGACGCATCACAATGCTGATAACATAATTTGTGCGGAAATTATGAAAATAAAACGTGTGCATCATATTAGATTGCAAGGCATTTATCATGCTGTGGAGATGGCAGACAACGTCGAGAAAGAAAAGGAACAGGGTAGTTCTGCCTTCCCAGGTGATTATTAAAGGCAGGACTGAAACCATACAGACAGGCATGCTATCTTGGACCCTAATAGCTTATTGATCCAGAAAGCCCATCCACCACTCTGCTCTCACAGGATACATGTGCAGTGTGAGCTACAAGTCCAGTGACCATCAGGGAGTGAAGAGGCCACCTTGCTAACAAAATGATTGTCTTTTTATGGACTTCAGAAACTTCAGAAAGCCTTTACTGTCATTGCATAGTAATACAACGAAACACGCTGTGACACTCACAGGATCACACTAATCATGAGTTAGTTTCAGTATTTCATGTGTATTTCAAGTGGTAAAGGCAAAGCAAAGCCAACTAATTTGCAAAAGTAAAGCTTTGAAACCTGTTTTTCATTGACTACAATATTGGTAAGTGGACCAATGAGTGAAAACATTTTCAGTATGTGTAAATATGAGGTAGCCACCAAACTACAAGCCTGGTCTGGATTCAAGTTTTCAGATAATGCTTTCAGGGGGTTTTGTGGTTCCATCCAGCTCCACAAGTGTGCTTTAGCAAGACACTAAACCCCAAATTGCTTCCGATCTGCAAGTCGCTTTGGACAAATGCATCTGCTGATGGAGTCTAGCCTAAGTGAGTTCACAAATTGGAAGCATTGAATTACACTACATTGTAGCCAACCAAACTGTTGTCCTTGTAGCTCCAGCACAGATCAACTGTTAAGATAATTTCCTGCATCTTCCTTAGGAGTAAATCAACACTGTATAATATAGGCTTTTAATCACATTGTGCCTCTCAACGAACATCAATCAGTGATGTCAACGCATGTGCTTTTTTACCTGCTGTCAAAAGCAAAACAGCTGTTGTGACATCACTGGTTCGGGTGTGGTTGGAAGTGCAAAAGGCTTCCAGTATGCACTTGAAATGCTTCAATCCAATGCAGTGAAGCAGGACTTTCAGGTATTACATAATCCGGTGTAGCTGTAGCCGTTGATTCCATCAGCTGCTGACAAAATAAATGTCCATTTAATAGGCCATTGACAGTTAGATCTGACAGATTACCCAACCCACACAGTGAAGTAAAGTGAAGCTGTGCAGTAGCGAGTTACTTCTTAGATTCAGGAAGTGCCTCGCATCTAAAAATCAAGACAAATGACCAAGCAGGTACCATTAGAGGCCCTGACCAAAATGGTCATCCAAAAAGACTGATGTGCTCTGAGTTCAGCCTCTCAGGAAGCAATTAAACACATGCTGTGTGCTGCCCTCTACAAGCATCCCCAGTCAAATAGATATATTCTGGCTGGGAGTGGTTAGATATGAAAGGAGTCTAGTAATCCTCATGGAGGAGGCAGGGTTTATAGGTAGGTCTAGCTCCTAATCCCCTTGCCCATCCAAAGTTAGCCACCCATGATGAAAGCTCAAAGGTATAATCTGCCCCCCACCCCCACCCCTCCGACTGAGGGGATGATAAATTAGCGATGCGAAAAGGAAGGATTAATCGATATGCTGACAGGCTCCTGCCAGTTGAGGCAAGAGACTCTGCCAAACCCACCAGGACCCGATCTCATTACCAACTGCGGCCTACGCACCCCTTTGCAAGGCAGCTGCATTCATCAAAGCAATGCCTCCCTTTTCTCCCTCAATTGTTCTCCACGCTTCATCACTCTGTCCCTCCCTGCATGTTTCCCTTTTACCCCTCTGACAAGACGAAAGAGAGGAGGCGGGAGAAGTGACACCCATTTAAGAAAGGAAAGGTGGTGGTGTGGGGGGGAGGAGGTGGTAGTTATAAATAAGGAAATAACAAAATCACTTTGTGTGGGGGCTGCCCTTGTAAATTGTCTGCATGCATTAAAGTGAACCAGGGTTAATCATACACGTCTTGTAAGTGAATGTGAAGGTGTCCTTGCAAATGTGTCTGCGTACAACTCTGGCAGCTAGCTGGAACCTGAGAGCAGCGCGGGACTCTGTGTGCTACTGACAGCTAGTTAGGAGTAAAGGGGTACTGTGGGCATGTGTGTGTGTGTGTGTGTGTGTGTGTGTGTGTGTGTGTGTGTGTGTGTGTGTGTGTGTGTGTGTGTGTGTGTGTGTGTGTGTGTGTGTGTGTGTGTGTGTGTGTGTGTGTGTGTGTGCGCGTGCGTGCGTGCGTGCGTGCGTGCGTGCTACCGGGGGCGGGGAGTAGAGGATAAAAGCCTCTGCCCCTCTGACAGTTTTATCCGCATCACCATCTGCCTTTATCTGATGCCAGCATCTCTCGGCTCCCCACTGCACTCTCACAAAGCTCTCCATCCACCCGGCTCTCCTCGCCACTCATCTTATCCCAGGCTGCCGTCACACGTCAGATCACATTTTTCTACCCATAATTAAACCTTTGCTGGCCTAAACCCTTGACAGATAACCTGTGGCCGTCAAGAGATATATATATTTTTTTTAAAAAGGCAGCGCGGTGGTATATCCCGAAAAAAATGAAGTGTTCCTCTCATTAGCCAGCAGTGAGAGGACAAGAGATCATGGTGAAGCTAATGAAGTCAGCTACTCCACATTTTGACTGTGGGGATGCTGATGCTCTAGTTCCCTGGTAATCAGCATTCGTCACATGCTGGGAGAGGGGTAAGGGCGGGGTCAAGAGGAGAAAATATAGCCATGTCCCTTTTGCTACACCCGCCCCACCTCCCTCTCTCTCTGCCCCTGCTCAAACCAGAGAGTCATGGTGAGGGATGGCTCCCTAACGGGTAATCACAGGCAGCCCTTATTTAATGCTATGAGCCGGGACAGGACAGCCAGTGATGGAGGTATTCGGGGAGGCCTGCTGCGCACTGTGCACTGGCCCATAACTGCAGATGAGACACTTCCCACAGAGCAGTTAGTGTGACAACTTGCCAGCTGTAAATGTAATGACTGTCAAATGTGAGCGGTGCCTGTGAGAGCAGCAATATATACAAACCGACACCTCCGAAGAAATGCACTCAAAAAGATAGTGCAAGTCCAAGTTTGAAAGGTGCATCTAAAACGCTCTAAAACTTTATTCGGCCATCTGTCAGGCCATTTGGAAAGTTTATGAGCGGCTCATGAAGACAATGGCTCGGATAGTTGCTCTTTTCTTCATTAAGGACTCATCCCTCTGTGCATAACAAATAACCCCAATTTGCATCTGTGTTTTGTGTGCCTTTATTGCTTTGAGTGAGAACAGCTGCATAAAAGACTCATCCATTTGAACAGTCTTAATGGAGGAATATTACTTCTGGTCAGATCAAAGAACCTGCATGGTAATTTCTATTAATACCATATGAGTCAAAACGCTGAAGATAGCTAAAGTTTTGTGAGGCCCCTCTAGACAAGCTATTTCCTCCATATTGTAGTCAACAAACACTTTGAGACGAGGGAAAGCGAAATCCGAGATGGTCTCCCAAATCTAGTTTAGCTCAGTACCGTTGTTTACCAGACTGGGTGCGGGGGGGCTGCCTGCAGTGCTGTCACCTGAGCCAGGTAGCAGGAACAGCAGAGCATGAAGCTGGAGAAAGACGAGGCATTCGAGCCAGACTGAAATGAAAGGCAACACTCTTCGCATGCCCAGTTTTCAAATTGCCAATGTTTGTGTACAAAAATTGGACAAACCCAGACTATCGAGTCAGCACAAACAAAATAATGTACTTTTGTTTGCACTGAGGTATGACTGCGGGGAGACATGCCAGACTCTGCCATACCACTGCAGCTTTCACACACAGCCTAGTAATGCAAAGGCAGGCGTGTGTATCCTTACAACAACACTTGAACTGACGGGTATACCAAATAAAAGTTCACCTGTTCTTATAACTGCTGCTGAACTAGATCTATAGTTGGGCATTTTAGCTGCACTCAACCAGCTACAAATAATCAGCAAGTTTTAATTCTTACACCTGGACCAAGGTTTTGGCGTAGCAAGTGATTTCAACCTAAAAACTGCACAGCATAAAGTAAAGGAACACATCTTTACGAAATTTCAATAAGAAGTTTTCATGATGTTAGTGATATGTAGCGATGTGGCGAAAAAGTCCAGAAAGAAAAACTTTTTTTTTTGGCATCAAAAGACTTTTTTTTATATACACTATTACCTGTTTCGTTTGACTTCCAAGGTCTTGCAAGGACATCAGCCTTTTCCAGCAACCACAGATGGGAGATTTAGCTATCAGCCCACTTCCATATCTGTCTGTACCCTTCATTCCCTGAATCTCACACCCCAGGCCCCGATGGTGGAAATGTCATGAAGATTGGCAAAAATGATGTCCTGCCTTCCCAAATCACCATTTTTACTTCTGTCGATCTAATGTCCTGTCACAGACATTGTGGGGACTGTTGGGCATCCTGTCTACTAAATGGAAGGAAACAGAAATGCTCACTGAAGTAATAAAAGTTGTGTATGTTCCTATCTAATTCATGTTGTGAGTGGTGAAACCCAAGGACATCTTCAATGTTGTGTAGAATAAAATCCTAACTACTTCTTGGAGCTTTCAAACAAATCCGGTGGCCCTTTTTTTTGGCGAATGGAACTTGCTCAGGTGTCATCGCTTGACCAAAGTACCTTGGACCTCGGTCATGGTGTTAAACTGTATAACTTCTTTGACCGAGGTCCTGTACTTGTGGGATGACACCTGATCACGATTCCATTTGCTGAAGAAGGCTGTGGGGTATGGCTGAAACCTAGGAACTGCTAAGTAAATGGACTAGACCTTTGCTGTTCTAAACATGCAAAGTCAAGACGGCCTTTCTCATGAAGAAATCTGCCACACAGTAAATGCAGCAGCAGTTTGGGATGAAAAGAAGACTAAGTGGATTAGCAGCAATAACCCATGATGTCTGGAAGGACGTATGATCCAAAAAACCCACAACAGTGACTGCCTAACACAAATGCAGTTACTAATTCAGTCCAATGCATACATTGGGGGTTACAACTTGAGCTACCAACATGTCCATCTGTGCACAATGAAAAAGGCGACTGGACCTAATGAGTATTCTTGAAAATGTTTCACCATTCATCCAAGAGGCTTAATTAGTTCTACTGACTATTGGGGAGTTCTGTGGTATTTGACTTCTCTGGGTGATTAAAAGCTGAGGAACTCCCCACCAGTCAGTCGAAACCAATGAAGTCTGCTCTGTGAACAGCAAAATGTCCATCAAGACCAGACAGCAAATCCAGCTGTCTTTGGTTTACTACTGCTCGACATTCCCTAACCTGGATGACAGAGCATCTTCATAGACATATAAGCAATACTGCCCTGCAACAGCAATATGCGCAGTCGTGTTTGGTCTGCTCAGCGATGATTCATTCCTATGGCATTTTCCAGATAATTCATTTCAAAGCTGTTTTCATCTAGAACTCTCAAAATGTTAACTAGAAAGTTTACAGCACTTCCAGACACAACCCACAGTAAATAATTAGGTGCAAATAAGTGCAAGAAACAAGGTCTTGTGATGATACACTATGTCCTTTACAAGTCAGCAGATCCACTGTAAGAGTGATGTCCTGCCCTCTGTCAGGTAAATGGACAGAAATGGAGTGGGGTGGCATGAAAGAGGTAGAGAGCAGGTAAGGGAGGAAGGGTATATAAAGAGACGGGTGTTTCGTAAGAAATAAGGAATCATGCTCTATCACATTGTGATGAAAAATATGCATGTGCACTTTCAAATATGTCAGTCAGGATTAGAACATCTGAAATCCTAATAAAGACCAAGCTAACCTGGAAAGAAAAGTGCAATGCTACTTTTGAACCACTCGCCAAAGCAATAAGAATAAGGCACAGAGTATTGGGTTGTTGAAATGAATCATTGCATCGATGCATCGCGATGCGGACGTGGATGATTCTGCATCGATGCAGTGACAGACAATAATCGATTATTGCCTATTGATGTTGCTTGTTGCTTTTCAGTTTGCTGCTTTTTTGTGTTTGCCTTTTGTCTGTTGTCTTCTGTGTTCAGACTCCGATACATTCAGGAAGTGTCTTTTTAAGAGCAGATGCAATAAAAATAGGAGTTCACATATATCTGACTGCTTGAATTTGTTGATGAAAACCATGTGCAATAATATATGATATTTCTTTTTGTGGTATCAGAAGTAGCGATGTAGATGATGATGATGTGTGGTTGAAGAAATAGTCGCAGATGCTGCTTGATTATTAACAAGGTTTATTATTTCAAAGAAAATTCAGCATCTAATGCAAGCTCTGCAGCAGCTTGGAAGTTACACGGCCCAAAGGTAACTTAACTTTTCCTCTTCCAATGGGCGTTTTTATAGGATAACACTTATATAAAGTATACATTGCATGTCCTCCAATCCAAAAGCCCCACATCTTCTTCAGAACATCGAACCAGATACTTCACCCAATCCCTTTGGTCTGATTTCTAAACATCTGGGCATACTCTCCTTCTATGGGGCCTTAGAATGACTCAGCACATTTGGCTACTGGACTTTAACATGAGTCGGCACACGTGTGCTGCTGGACTTAGCATGACCTGGCCCATGTTTACTGAATGCATATGTTTATCTAACCACCAGGCTACAGAGAGGTGACGTGAACTCTGTCTCTATCCAGCAGCTCAGCATGGCTCGTGAGCTTTAACATTTAATTTATAGAATGATATTGTCATTATAATAGTCTTATAACAACATACATAAGCAGATGGGACACTACTTTTTTTTTGTTTTGGGCATTTTAGGCCTTTATTTGTATAGGACAGCTGATGAAATGAAAAGGGAGAGAGGGGGAACGACATGCAGCAAAGGGCTGCAGGTCGGAGTCAAACCCGCGGTTGCAGCGTCGAGGAGTAAACCTCTACAGTATATATGGGCGCCTGCTCTACCAAGTGAGCTACCCAGGCGCCCACAATATATAAGAAATCTGAGGAGGTGGCGCATTGTGATATTGAATCGTACTGAATCGTTGACAGTATAAGGTATCGAATTGAATCGTGAGGCCAGTGAAGATTCACACCCCTAATGGGTATTAGACCTAACGGCCACCGTCACTGCTTTAGTGGAGCTATTTTGTAGTTTGATTGGGTCTGTGAGGCCCACATCAGGTGGGATGATATGGGGCCATTGCTCCTGGGGTTTCCAGGTTTAATTTGCCTGTACTTCTCCCCTCAAAGAGAGACAGGCATAATTAACAGGACGCAAACACCCACCACGGGCTGAACAGAGTCATTTAGGGGAGCGACTCGGGAGCAGCGCCAGCAAATGAAATGTAATTGCAATGGGAGCAGAGGAGCTGGGCTTGGTGTGTTGGAGGCACTGATGTGTGTGTGTGTGTGTGTGTGTGTGTGTGTGTGTGTGTGTGTGTGTGTGTGTGTGTGTGTGTGTGTGTGTTTTAGAGGGAAAGGAAGAGCGGGCCAGACATGAGGGAATGAGGGAGCAAATGAAAGACAGAAGTTAGATAAAGAATATGCAGTTGAGAGGAGAGCAAGCTAAATAATGACTGATGAGTGATCGTCAGGGACGGGCAGAGATAAATATTCAGGTTACCAAAAAAACAACTAATGCACCAAGTCACCATAACTCCATTTTGCATCTTAGTTAAAGGATCAGTTCACCCAAATAACATAAAACAGGCATTATCTCGCCAGCCTCTGTCATCCATCCATGCAGATAGTTAGATGGAATTTTGGTGAGGTGCTCACAGTATTAAAATTAAACAGCCATATATCATCCCAAAAACAGTCTCTTGTTACTCAGGATAATCCACAGTTTTAATGGGAACAATTTCTTTTGGTTGAAAGTAGTTCCAGTCACTGTGAGCTCTGTGGATTGTGTTCAGGGATTAGGACAGTGTTTCTGGAAAGAGATGTTGCTGTTGAATTTTTAAAATGTCCTCTTCTGTGAGCTACAAGGAAATTCCATTCGCTTCCATTGTATTTTAATGGCTGCTGGAAATCTGGGCAATCTGCATGGACACATATCATGAAAGATGAATGGGGAAATTGTTTTTGTAATTTGCCTTGTTATTCTATGTTATTCTATTGATATGTATATGGCTAAAAAAAAACAATATTAAAAAGCACCAGAAATAGTCTTAAAGAATTACAGAAAATAACTATTTAAAGTTGCTGCAGTTGAACTCTGTTACATCACCACTTCAACCCCGCCATTATTTGTTGTGTCCATTGCATTTACCACTACAATCTTTCATCCTTCCAGTCATTATTATTATTCGTTGCTGATGTTAAGAGCATTCAAATTGGCCTTGATCTACTTGGTCTATCCACCAGCTCCCCACCCCCCACTCTTTCACCTATACCTCTTTCCCCTCATCCCTTCCTCTGGTCCTCTCAGTTTCCTGATCACTGGATGAGAAGTGACCCGGGGTCAACTATGTTCCTGTCGCTTCCAGGTACGGTCAGCCCAAACAAATTGGGGTCACCGGGATGTGATCTCACACACACACACACACACACACACACACACACACACACACACACACACACACACACACACACACACACACACACACACACACACACACACACACACACACACACTGCACAGATTACAGATGGCTGAGTAGTGTAGATAACAGTAACGGTGTCTAATCACTGTGCACTTTAAGAGAGTATAAAGGAACTGCGGGACATTGCAACATCTTTTCCAGCTGGTACAGTGAAACACTGTGAGTGTGAATGTGCACAATCGCGCACAATGTTCAATTGTGTGACTTCAGCAACATGATGAGTGGAACAAAGTCACCAGGTATGGTCTTGGTTGGTAATTAACAGTAAAATGAAAACAAGCTTTGAATGTAATACTGGGAAGAAGAATAAGCGTAGGGGTCAACGAGACAATTAGAGCCTGTGTAAATGCATTTTTTGAATGCCTGTCCCTTAATTGCCATTTAAAGATATTATTAGAGGTGGTTTTAAATGACCTCTAAGCCTAACATATGAAAGCACTACAAGCACAGATGGGGTACCTAGTGTGTACAGGTACAATACTTCTTTTCTGGACTCTGCACACATGGACTCCACTCTGGAAGTACTACACGCCAAAAATATAAATGCCATTTGTCAATTCCTTAACTCCCAGAGAATATTTAATTACACCTTTTCATGAATCAACAAGGAAGATCCTACATGGGCCACACATAAAATAATCCCAAAATTGTAAGTCATTACAAACGCATAGTTAGATAGCATCCGCTTAGCATTTTCTGCACTTTAAAACTCAAGTCCAACCTCTAAATGATTATTGAAGTTAATTACATTTTCATAGTTTTGGCTATCATTGCGATCACATTATAAGTTAGTTTCTGAGATATAGGGACGCATTGATTGAAATTTCGACCAAAACTACTAGAAAGTTACAACATAAACTGGAATTAGCCTGCAAGCTCCATAAATTCAGTTGAACTCCAGCCTATAAACCTGAAGGGTCCAGAGAGGTCACACATAAGCATGAATCTCAATGTGTTTAAATCAACCTTCTATCTTTTACCAGCCTAAAACACCAATATTTCTTTTTTTCGAATAGTTTTGAAAATCCATGTCAACAAAGATGTACAGTACAGTGCCATCTTGTGTACAAAAACCCAGATACTGCTGCAAACAAAGTGCCATCCTTTCTCTTCAATCATTTTGCATCAATGACCCTAAGTCCCTCTCCTCTTCCCTACCTCTCTCCTTCATTCGGCCTCCTTCTTACTATTTGAAGCTTCCGGTTTACTCACCGTCCCTTGGCGCACACCATCTTTCCGCCATCTTTAAAATCCTACCTTTCTGTTTCTGCTTTTCCTTCCTCCATTCATTATTTCACTCATTCTCAAGACCACCTAAACCGAGACCAAGTCATCACCAAGACCAGAGTGTATTGAGACCAAGACCAAGGTAGGGCGAGACAGAGTCAAGACTAAGACCAGACCAGTGCCAGACAGCCAGAGCTTCCTCTGTCTCCCGCATTCACTTTCTTGGGTGTGTGTGTTAAGGGGGGCAGGGAGAGGGGGTTAACAGTAACACATTTCAAAATAGAAATGAGTCAAGTTATTTGTTGCATTTGAAGCAGGAAGTTTTCCATCCAATCCCAGTAATGATTATAACCTGGGTCTGTCTGAGGTTTCTGCCTAAAAGGGAGTATTTCCTCGCCACTCTCACACTAAATGCTTGCTCTTGGGGGAATTACTGGAATTGTTGGGTCCTTGTAAATTATAGAGAGTGGTCTAGATCTACTCTATCTGTAAAGTGTCTTGAGATAACTCTTGTTATGATTTGCTACTGTATATAAAATTGAATTGAACACATACAATTAGACAACGTAGTGGCAACTTAGTGATATCCCTGCAGTCTTGAAATAAAATCCAGAGTCCTCTTTCTCCGAGACGAGGCCGAGACCTTCAAAAAGTGGTCTTGAGACCGGTCTTAAAACTAAGACCAATCACGAGTACTACAACACTGTTCTATAGTGACAAGTCTAAATAGCTCCAGGTCCCTTCCCAGTCCATTGGCACACTTTCACTTTCCCTGCCCAGGTACTTCCCAATCCCCCCTTTATTCTTTCTGGGGTTCCTCCTGTGATTCAACTGACTGAATGTAGCTTAGGGTACTTTCACCATTCCCCCATCATTTCATCCCCCCTCAATATCCCCAAGGCGGTATCTTACTATGTGCAGCTCCAGGTAATCTCCCAGTCCTTTGGCACTCTCCACCCTGACCAGAACGGCCTCCTTCAGCTGCGTGCTAAAGCCCACTGCCAGCCGGTCTGCCCGTGTGCTCGGCCGGTCATTGGGTGGCCAGGTGTATGTGATGAGGGCTCCGCCTCTCCCGAAGATGTACGTTGTCCCAGCTGCAAAAACACAGAAAGTGGATGGAAATGTGAGTCACAACACAATGAACAACACTGGAAAGAAAGATGTGTATTTACAGGACTTCTGCAAAGTAGTCGGAGGCTGACGTTATGTCCAGCAAAGTAGAATTTTTGTCTCTTTGTGCTTTGTCATAACATTTCATATAACTAGCATTCATGTATTTTCTTCTGTCACATGCATTTTATTTTGTTGTGTTGGAGAGACTGAACTTTATAAAAAAAAGTATCTGCAGGTTATAATTAATGTCAAGTAATTGCTTTTTTAAATTGCATAAAGACACCATGGTAAATATAACAGTGCTGTAAACATGAGGGCGTTTCCTCATCAGTGAAGTCACACACTGACAACACAAATCATACTAAAAAGCATTTCAGTGAAAGGTTGAAGAATAAGTGGCTTACAAATCATACTACTAAAACAATTCTGCATGTGAATAAAATGTGTCATTGACAGTGTTTATCATGTAGTCATGTTGAGCTTTAGCGCTAACACTAGCACAAGTGCTGGCTGTCACTCCCCATTGAAAATGCAGAGCCACTGCAGTTTCACTTGCCCTCAGTTGTGTTGCATTCAAAACTAGGGCAAACTGACAAACTTTGTGTTGGCGATGCTGTCAGTATAACCATCGGCCCTCAACATCAACAAAGTAAATCCCTCAGATCTCCCTGTCAAATGAACTTTGCGGTATTTTTGAGTTCCAGCCTGAAAAAAACTACTCACACGCCTCATGCACTAAGTGATTTCATGTATGAGTTGTAACAGAGAAGTTAGGACTTGGCCTGGCTTCAATAAACCCGGTGGTGAATGAGAAATGACGGGCGTTGGCTGTGATTAGCATAGAGTAACCAAGCACAGCAACCCTGTGGGCTGTCAGTCTACCCTGGAACATAAATACACATAAACACAGGCTGTGCGTAGATACTAATGCATGTATACTGTATGTAGCTATACTGTTTGAAACGTACACACAGCTGCATATACAGTACACAGACATACCTTTACATCATACTACTTTTGACTGATTTGTTTGCTCGCTGTACATGCCATTTTGCTTTCTGAATAAACCTTGCTAACCTCACTTGATATTCTTGCCAGCATCAGAGCATTTTATTTTTTTCCAGAATTTGTTTCATTTCACATTCTGGCCTGTGCTAATGTGCTCCCCTAAATACATAATAGCTTCTTCACAATGTCCCAAAAACCAATGGGATTTTCCAGCAATCAGTCAAAACTCCAAAGAAAGAAAACCTGCAAATCCTTACTTTTGAGATGCTACAACAACTGCAGATTCACCTAAGCATGATCACGCTTGGGCATTGCCCGATACAGAATTGTCAACTCATTACACTCTGTTTCCATCTTCAGTCTGACATTGCCTCCACTCAAACCGATTTCCGTAGGGGAGGGGAATTCGATTTTGTCTAACCAGTCACTAGAGACCAACGTATCCGCCTGAATCTAAGTTCAATTTAAGTCATTTAATGCCAACAGGTTTTGTCTAGATGATATGTCTATGAAAGTCTTGCGAGATGGTTGACATTAGGCATTCACCTCAAATGGTTACGGTTAGATGGTGAAGGTTAGGCACTGATTTGTGTATGGCAAGTGTAAGGATTGGTCGTAGGGCAGCGAGTCTCACAAGAGTTTTCACAAATTGGGTGGCTGTGGCTCAGGTGTAAAGGTCGCCTACCAGTGGGAAGATTGGTGGTTCGATTGCTGGCCTTGCAGTCCCATGTCGAAGTGTCCTTGGGCAAGACACTGAATACCGAATTGCCCCCGATGCTGCGCCATTGGAGTGTAAATGTGTGTGAATGTTTATCTGATGAGCAGGTGCCACCTTGTATGGCAGCCTCGACCACAGTGTATGAATGTGTGTGAATGGTTCCTGGAAAAGCGCTATATAAATACAGTCCATTTACATTTACTCTTACAAATCTAGTGTAACCATCTAGACACGACCGTGCCAACACTCTTAAGAGTGGAGCGGAGAGAAGTATAAACATACTACGACGTTGGCCGATATTGAGACAGCTTGACAACCACTTGACAAGTGTTAGTCCCGCCCATGGCAGTGATTGGCTAATCGTTAGACCCCCATGGTGTTTGTTGGATCGATACATTTTTCAACCAAGAAATCACTGTTTCCTGTCATGATGCTGGACAAATCAGTCCACTCGGTGGAGTGGGCAGATTTAAACGTCTGGACCCAGGCAAGCATGGACACAGCAGTGTACAATATTTATACTTTTATAATGCACATACATTCACACACACACACACACACACACACACACACACACGTCCTAGTATTTTTTTTATGCCTACAAATCTCTCTCTAGGTGTGCTCTGGCCAGAGAGGATAGAATGACTGCAGGACCAACAGACCTTCAAACGACATCCACAGCAACAGGCCACACACACTCTTGGTCATACACAGGGAGAAGGCAGGCTGATAAAGAATGGAGACATGCGGTCTTGTTGCGCACACACACGCACACACACACACACACACACACACACACACACACACACACACACACACACACACACACACACACACACACACACACACACTTTCATTATCTAACTATCCGCTGGTAGCCATTTGAAATCGGCTGACACACACAACTCTCCTCTCTCTTTCTGGCTCCCTCCCTCCTCCCTTTACCTCCCAGTGGAGCTAAGCCCCCTGCTCAGCTCGTTGTTTTCTTGAGGCTGTATTATTTTAGCGCTGACTAATTACCACAGCACGGCAAGGAGGGCTATAAAGAGGTTGTGTGCCAGAGGAGGGGGGAAACGAGTGGATGAAGAAAGACAGGGTACAGAGACAGGCAGTAGTGAGGATGGGAAAGTGTGAATTGTGGATGGTGGAGAGAAGACGAAAGTTGACGTTTTTCTTTTTTTTCCCTTTCCCGTGTTTATTATTAACTGTGCAGCACTGGAGCTTTGCAGAAGCTGGGCAAGAGACAGCTGTGAGGAAGAAAAGATTTCTAAAATGGCCGCCAAACAGGGAGGGAGGGGAGCCATGTTGTGATAGAGGAGAGTGGAGCCTTTGTTGGGGAAAAGAGAGAATGCTTGATTGCGGTTTAAACTGAGTGCATTTTAATGTATGTGATGGCACTTTTAATAGGAGACAAAGACTTTGAGAGTAATTTAGCTGACACACACACACACACATACACACACACACACACACACACACACACACACACACACACACACGTTTGAGTTGGAACCATACTATGTCAGGATATACTAGTGTCTACTGCATTCATTTGTGCCATTCTTTCTTAAATTTGGGTCTTGAACGTCCCTCAACTTTATGGAAATGCGATGGTCAAATGATAAAGTGCCTTGTTACATTAATTAGAGAGGCATATATGATTTTCTTATCTAAACTTTTCTGTATAAATTTGTTGGGAAAACTAAACTTTGATGAGAGCGCTATAGAATCAAAATCTACAACATCCTATGCTAATAACAATCGTTCGAGGACATTTTCATTCAGCTAGTCAGGCAGCTGTTGACTCGCAAGACGACACAATGAAGCATGGCTCCATCTTTTTTGTAGTTTTCATTTTAGATTCCTCTAAGAATTAAAGGATTTGAGCTTCAATTCTATTCCGGCTGATAAGGAAGGAGCCACGCTCTCAGCAGGGATTCTACTTTGAGACAACATATCAAATGCAGTGGGAATGCTTTTAATTTGATAAAAAAAATAACTTAACTTTTCAAGTGAGATAGATCAAATATGCTTTCATGATGCGATACTGTATGTGTCACTGTGGTCTAATATAACTCTGGTCCGACAGGTCCCAATCTAGCCTGTTAATCGACCTAAACTGTTATTACATGTGTTGTGTCACCGAGTACAGTGAACCCACTATGACTTTATTTTAAATTCTAATTAGGCTTCCAAACGCTTCTAGAAATCCCACTTTAATAATGTGCTACAGTTTGAAACACTGATATCTCATTTAGGGTGTGCCAAGAATTAGACATGCAGCACGTATCATCACTGTATATCTTATGTGGGTACTCACAGTGAACTAATTCTCATCAATTAACACCCTTTCTCACGCAGAGCATCTACCATATGCTTCGCCTTCCCCTGAGAGTTTCCTGTATGCCTGATGCCACTGTCACAGTCACACTTGTCACTTCTTACTTTGTCTTTATCACCAGCACACTTACTGGCATGAATGTCACAAAAACAAGTGCCAAAGTTGAGAAACAAAAAGAATCGCAGTAGTACTTGGAAATACTTCTCCCTGGTTCCTACATCCATCCAATAAGCTGGTGTTGACTTTGCCTGCTTTGATTTGTCCAGCTGATACAGGCCACCTGCTGCTTTGTGCACTCGTATATGTGCGCACGTCTGCGTTTGTGTGTGTGTGTGCTACTCTTCTCTGCTCTAAATGAGGAGACAAAGGAGGTGCAGAGTCTCTAATGAGTAGCCTGACAGGGCGCATCCATGTGTCACTGTTTCCTCCAGCAAACACCTGCTGCTCCGGTTGAGGCAAAAATCCACCCAATCCTGCAATGCAACACACACTAATGGGGAGGTGAGATGGAGCGAAAAAGATAGAGATAAGGTGTTTATCAAACCAAAGAAGACACGTCTGGAGGGCATTCTTCCCTGGCTTCCTTCAAGAGAATGATCTCCTTTAAACCAGAGAACATACATTTCCAGATGCTCTGTGGAAAGTCAACACATTCTCATGAACAGATTCGTATAATATCGTACAAAAAGGTATGCACACCCATTCCTATGATATCCTACAAAATTAGGCAAACGTGTCACATGACAGTTAAGTTTAGCAGTCTTTACAGTTGAATTTAGCCGAGAAAAGGTGACTTGGAGCCGGCTTCAGAGCACCGTGAGCTGTCAGTCGTTTCAGAGGCCGTTACAGCTGAGTTTAGCCGACAAAAAGTAAGCGTCATGCAGCACCAACAGTTAAGTTTAGGCACCAAAACAACTAGTTAAGATTAGAAGACAGACTGTGGCTTGGATTAAAACACGCCCGGGGACACGAACACATGATTCCTGGGTGAAAATCTTGTAATTACCTGCCCAAACCGAATAAAGATTTAACAAAATGTGGAAATTACAGACCTCTCTCTCTCCTGAATGGGGATGTTAAACTATATGCCAAAGTGCTTGCATCCCGGTTGGAGATGTATCTCACAAAACGTATACACAACGACCAAACTGGTTTTATTAGAACCCGCCTAGCGGCTGATAATGTGCGTCGCCTGTTACATATTGTTCATGCAGCTAGCAGTATTGATCCCCCTTGCTCGATTCTATCGCTGGATGCTGAAAAAGCGTTTGACCGATTAGAATGGGAATATCTCTGGACAACGTTGTACAAATTTGGGATAGGTATGCATTTTGTTAGTATGATTAAGGTTTTATACGCAAATCCCTCAGCAATGGTTTGCACAGGCCAAGTCTGCTCTGCCCAGTTCCCAATATCAAGGGGTACTCGCCAGGGTTGCCCCCTTTCACCCTTACTGATGACATCCTTCTCTATGTAGGCAGTGCTGGTTCCTCGATCCCACATCTGCTCTCCTCTTTTGATACATTCAGCTCTTTTTCAGGGTACAAAATTAACTGGACGAAGTCAGCGCTGATGCATTTAAATTCAGCTGCGCTTCAAGTTACCCTGCCTTCCCATATACCAGTAGTTAAAACCTTTAGATATCTTGGAGTTGAAATTTTTCCCTCCACGTCGTCCATTGCAATAAAAAACTTTCAAGGTATATACAGTTGTATAGAGAAGGACTTTGTGCGCTGGTCGAATCTGCCTAATTCACTTCAAGCCCGAATAGCAATAGTTAAAATGGATATACTTCCTCGTGTTAATTTTTTCTCTTCTATGATCCCTCTTGCTCCCCCTTTGGGATATTGGGATAAGCTTCAGTCATTAGTTTCTAAATTCATATGGAAAGGAAAGAAACCGCGCCTAAAACTCACGACTCTCCAGCGAGATAAGGTACTAGGGGGGCTAGCTCTGCCAGATTTTAAAATCTACTTCTGGTCTTATGTGCTATGACCTCTATCTACATGGTTCAACCCTAGTTCCTCCGCTTCGTGGAGACCAATTGAGGAGAATATTGTATTACCTCACACATTGCAAGACCTGGTGTATGCTAATATACCATTGAAAAAAGCCAAATTATGACTAGGCCCTATTATATCATTTCTGCTCACATCTTACCGTGCTGTAATGAAGCATGTTGGCACAGGTTATAAATGGCATAATCACACACCACTTTTTAATAACTTCTCATTGCTCACTGGTAACGTACCTTTTTCATTTCCACATTGGAAGAACAGGGGAGTGAATGTATTAAAAGATTTGTATGGAGTACATGGTTTACGAGAATTTAACGACCTACGAGCTGAATTTGATTTTCCAGGTTCATCTTTTTTCTTTTATATGCAGTTAAGATCTGCTATGAGGGTGCTATTCCATGAAGATCACCACATCTCCAAACTGTGACCTCTGCCCACTTAATGTCCAGGGGTCTTTCTTGCATGTTTATTGGGAGTGCCCCGGCCTGGTTAGATTCTGGAAGGAAATATCTCTCACTTTAAGTGACATTCTTAAGTTCAGGATCCCAGTCTCCCCAGCCTTACTTCTGCTTAATGACGACTCTTCTTTAAATCTGTCCCTGCAGCATCAACGTATTCTATGGGCCGGTCTCACAGCAGCCAAGAAGATGCTGGCCCTTAGGTGGCAGCCGCCACATTCCTTGGCTTGGCAGCACTGGGCCAATTCATTTCTTGAAATTGTACTGATGGAGTGGTCCGTTGCCGTATGCACGGGGCCAGCCTTGAGACTCTGCCGGCATGGGAGGCAGCATACAAGTTAGTTAAAGAAAGGGTGCAGCATGGCCGACCTTGATCTTTCTGTTATATTTTTATCCTGGGCTGGGATTATAGGGAGTCGCCTTGGGGTGGGGGGTGTGGGGTGTTGTAGGGGTTCTAATACTGTTGCCTTCCTAAGAATTTGCAAAGGACTTTATTTCTGTCACATTGATGATTAGGAAAAGAAAAATGATGTACATGATGTGATTGTATATATCGAGTACATTTTTCAATAAAAAATTGATCACAAAAAAGGAAGGAGCTTGTAATTTCTCTACCAGGCAAAATGTATAACAATAATAATAATCTAAAAAGCAGAACGATGTTGTTGTAGAGCCGCAAAAAAGGGACAATTAGGGACGATTAGGAGGTTTAAAGTTTGACTTTGACACTGGAGGCTCTGCTTTTATATTCAATCTGCTATCAACAATCAGAGTTAGATTTTTTAAAGCATGACCACAATCTTTCCCTAAAGTAGTTTTCTGTTAACCAAACCCTAACTAAAGAGATGGCAAATCAGGAAACAACCATACCATTTGTTTTTGTTGTGGTCACATGGGCAGTTCTCGAGGCCACTACCAAACAATTTGTTGTTTGGTATATGGGGTCTTGTTGCTGTGTATGTGCCCGAGAATATGCAAATAACCTTAGGTGCATGTATGTATAAGCCTATTAACATGTGCACGTGTTGTGTATTTGTGAAATGGTGTGATTTGTGTGTCTGCAAATGATTAAGAGAACAGAGCAGACAGAAAAATCTGCTTCCAAGTTCTCCCAAACAATACTGGTTTGCCTTTTATTGAAAACTGTGAGTTAAAAGTAAATTAGTGTTGCCCGGGGAGCTGTCGGCAAACAAAAACCTGGCCGTGTTTCTCTGACCTTCAGTCCACCGTGGTCTAATCAAGCAATCTGCTCCCCCCGCTTTCGCTAGAATAACAAGAATGATGGAAAATACTCTATTGCACTTATGTGTTTCACTCCCCCGATAAAAAAAAACAAAAACAAAAAAAAACTGGCTAAATATTTATTATTTTTGTCCAATTAGCTCTGGCTCCATTGATCTGGCCAATCAATCCTACCTGCCGCGCAAGAGGTGGAGGAGATGAATCAAAACGTCGAGGGACGCCCCTTGATTATTATTTCCATTCACATGGACCACCTGGTAATTTGGTTTGAAGAAGAAACGGACAAAAAAATACCATTTGCCTTTGTCCACGGATCTAGTGGGGGAAATAATCAGAAACGACTCATGAATCAAACCAGTAATGAAAAAAACTATTGATTTTGATTTTTCACACCACTCCCCTTTCCAACCCCCATCACCCTCTTCTTTGTGTTGGGGCGAGAGGAGAGTGGGTTCCGCATTGAGCTTATCATTTGGGATGCTTTCTCTGCGAGGGGCCATTGATTTGGGTTAGTGGATTCTAGGCCACTACTATCTACCGTGGGGATAAACAGGTCATATCGAAGAAACCAGACGCCACTATTTTTCATTAAGGCCTGCGGTCAGTGTTGCAGTGTCGGACGCGAGCCGCAAAGCCTCATGGGAGCAGACAGCGTGAAAAATGCAAGACAGGCTTGGAGATGAAACGGAAATTCCACAAGGAAAAAAAAAGGACTGATGGTGGTGATGAAGTCCATTCTTGAGAGGCAATAAGCCTCAAGGTGCACCGGCGTTGCACACCCACGTGAATTTATACACACTTCTTAGTTTAAATTCTCAGACAGGCTCTAAAACAATAACTCAATAACACAGAGATGGTTCCTCCAACCTTTGTGTATTATTGCATCAGTGCAGACTGATTCTTTGAAGCAGTTAAGGAGAGAGACAGAGCTATTGATTCCTTTTAAACAAGAAGACTGAAACCTTTTTTTGACACAACATATATTTCAGAGACACTTACAAAGGGATGCGTAGACCGGGAGAAAAAAGGGGCTGAGATGAGACATTTGCCAAAAGTTTCCAGACAGCTGTTGATCTTTGAAGTTGCAGAGACAGACACACACACACACACACACACACACACACACACACACACACACACACACACACACACACACACACACACACACACACACACACACACACACACACAGACAAGAACTTGGTGAAGACCACACACACTTTGCCGACATTTTAGGGTCTTTCCATCTTTTCCCCTCACTTGTGCAGGCACACACATACACAAAATCTCTCAGATGCTCCCTTTTTTGTAGTCTAATAACACTCGTCAACATCGGTGCCCGTGTTCTGATAGCTATTTCTCTGTGGCGGTATATAAGAAAATACAGCAAGTCATCCCACTCTGATGTGGTAGGATAATCTTCCTCTTCTGTCTGTGCTTTCTGCAAGATTGCTTCGCAGGATGAGATAAGGCCAGCCTCAAAGTCTCCAAAGAGTCCAGTTAGGGACAACTTGTTTTTTTTGTAGATACATGGATTTGGATTTGGAGATATCTTTTTAAACATGTTAAAGAATTCAGACAAGACGCTAATCAGATCTGGACTGATTAGCTACACAGTTTCTACACAGTTCTCAAGCATCTACTGTCAGTAACACAACTGAGACAGTAAGAAGGATCTACAGAGACAGTTACCGTAACAGACAACTTACTCCATCATTCCTGACAACTATTGATTCTGATTTGGTTATATCCCGTCTATTTCTCACCTCAAGGGAATTCAAACTCCTTCTTTCTTGTAGACTTAGTTTGATCTTAATAGGCTGATATTGTGAGAGCGCCAGTCTTAATTGGGTCTGCAGAGTTGTGCGGTGCAAGCTTGGACATACAGCGAATTGTCAGGCAGCAACGGAGAAATCCCAGAAGCGGAAGGTCGTGAATATAGTATATATATATAACTAATAGTCAATTAGTCGACACATTGGTTATTTTAATCTAAGTGGACTAAGACTGTTTTAGTCATTTGTAGGCTTTTTTATCATGCTGTCTTATTACTAAGAAATTTATGAGCACATATCTAGCAATCACATGACTCTTTGTAGAGAAACACTCAGTTTTACAGATATGTTGATTAAATCAACTAATCGATTAGTTAGATACAAAATCGTATTGAATTGCTATAATCAAGGACAGCCCTAAATCACTACCAATTTATTAATGTATTCCTATTCATGCTCACTTTTTCTACCAACTTTGAAATGGCCAGTAACTACATACTGCGGACCTTGTCCTCTGGGAGGGTGTGGACAGCCACATGCTTTACCTCATGCACTTCAACAGAAGGGCATAACACGTGCAGAGGTCCACACTATCACCCCTTGCAGGTATCCATGACCAATCTATAGCTACCACATGTGCATATTAAACCCCCTGTGCCACCTATGTGCACTAGCATTTGTATTTCAGAGTACCTTAGTCGACCTTCTTTCCAGTTTTCCGTTCTTCTAACTGTGGCTCTTTCTCTCCCTTCATCGAGGTTTGACCACATAATGTATTCTTGCCCCTACAGCTGCTCGGCCTCCATGAAGTGTTTGTAGAAATGAATCCGTGATCTGAAGACCAAGTATAGGGTAACTCAACTCATTGGAGTTCATAAGTTTAACACACAAGAATGTAGACTGCCGTTAAGTTCCCATCCACACTGGCGCTCAGGGGACGGTCTCTAGCTCACCCAGTAAGAGCGTGCGCTCCATGTAGGCTGAGTCCTTTGCAGCGACCCGGGTTCAAATCCAACCTGCGGCCCTTTGCTGCGTGTCATCCCCTCTCTTTCTCTCCCCCTTTCCTGTCTATCCACTGTTACTACTGAATAAAAGCGAAAAGCCCCCCCCCCCTCCCAAAAAAAGAATAATCTTACATTGGTGCTCATATTGTAATGTCTGTGTGTGAACTCCTGCAGAGTCGACAGACCATTATTAGGGAGGATAAGGGGAAGGAATGATGCTTATTTGTTCCCAAGATTATAGTCAGAACAGGGGAATAATGGCGTAGCCCTTTCTATCTGAATGGAATTACAGGCTACTGTTAAAATGGAACGGATTTCAGTGACAGATTGTTACCCACTTCCTAAAATCACATTTTGTTATGTCCAGCTTTGGATCCAATCATAGCGGCAGACAACAGAAAATAAATGGTTTGCATGTTTTGAATGACTTAATTTAAAAATAATCATATTTAAA